>JARHVA010000268.1:1737500-1872500 GCA_037957365.1 Torreya grandis | reverse complement strand
AAGATCCAACATTAAATTTAGGGAAAATATAGTTCTCCTAGGATATTGGATAGAATAAAATGGATGATAAGAAAACATGATTAAATTTTAGATGAAAATGGGAATGATCTCACAAAACTGTGAGTGTTTAATAAAAGAGGGGGATGACATTTCACAATCATGAAAGTTTCAATACAAACAAATTGTATAAGTGTGAAACTATGGTTTAGGCTATAACCACATTAAAAGATAAGAGATGAGTATCCACTAATGAACTAAATTGTTAATTCATAGTGTTTACTAAATTTATAGATTATAATTAGAATGAGCTCATAAAATAATGAGAACATAGGTAATGGTTGCTTACAAAATGGTGAGAGCGTTCAAATTTGAATTTCTTGTAAAATGGAGAGAGTGTAATAAAATTCAAGTGGTCAATAGTGCATCGAGTTTGAGTGCACAATGCTCACAATATCAACTCACAAAATGATAAAAACTTACAACTAAGGCTAATAAGGATGGGGAAACTAAAGGACAAGTGGTTACTTTTTAAATAGATAGGAGTCCCATAATTCTTAAGGTAAAGAAGTGGTCAAAAAAGAAAGGAATGTGATCGAACTAACCCAAGATAGCCTATGCATCCAAGTGTTACTTAAATAGTCCATGTAAAATTTAGGCTAATGCAGTTCTCCCATAAATGGGAGTAAAAAAACAAGGGTTATCTAGAAATTAAACTAGCTAGATAAGATGACCCATCCCTAAAAAAATTGATGGATTTATATCTTGCATAGAAATTCTAAGCCAAATTTCATGATTTTATGCTTTTTAGGATTTTCCTAAGTGTTTTGAGTATGTTTAAGGGTTTCTAAACTATTTCAAATGTTTTTAGAATTTTATATGCATCTCAACTTAATTTATAATCATGATATATAATTTATCCATATTTCAAAATGGTGAGAGTGTGGCTTAAAAATGTTTGTAAAATGGTGAGAACATTCAAACTTAAATTACTCAAAAAATGGAGAGAGTGTGGTAAAGGGGTGTCTAAGATGACCTCAACATGAATTAAGTGTTGCCTACATAGTCCCATAGGAATTCAAGTTACTATAGTTCCACCTACACAAAAGGCATATGACTAAGTACCATCAAGTTTAGGTAATAGGTAAATTATAAGGTATGACAAGGTGATGCAACAATTCATGGTAAAGGTGTTGCTCTTAATTTTTGCATAGGGGGTTATAACTAGGAAAAAATGGAAAAGGTTAAATGGTACTAATTTTTCCATAGGTGGTTATAATTAGTAGCACAAGGTGGGACACTAATTATCCAAAGGTAGTTATAATTAATGACACCAGTCAAACATAACATTAGCTAAAGAATGCAATTACCAAGACCACTATCATATTGCTTTCATATACTACCATTTGAATTTTTAATTTTGAAATAGTTATTGGAACTATATCTATCATCAACCACTAATATTCCTTAAAGTAAAAATGAATCAAAATAAAGGCCAAACGTAATAAGTGGGGTTAGGTAAAAGGAACTAGGTGGTAAGGGGTTAATCGTATGGTAGAATGATATAGGTTATAATACAAATAAAGGGTATAATGGGGCATAAATTGAATGATCCTTGTAGAAAATAATTTGAGTCCCTTAAGCATAAAAATGTTTAAGGTTCATTATGTTCATCAATTCATCAAGTTCATCTCCTTCTAGTGTAATGAGCATGTATACTCTAGAACTATAGTTAGAAAAAACTACATAGGGCCCTGACTATTTTGATTGGAACTTTCATTTTTTATTTGTATCAAAATTGAAATTACTATGATTTTATTTTAACATAATGTCACCAAGATTGAATTCATTATGTTTAACATGTTTATTGTATTATCCTCTTAATCTATTTTGATAAGCCTAAAGATTATTTAAGCCAACCATGCACTTTTCATTAAGCAAGTCTAGCTCCTACAATCAAGGTACTATGTATTCCTCATCATCGATGATGTGTTTCAATTAAATTTGAAGGGAAGGAAACTCAACCTCAATAGGAAGAATAGCCTCAGTGTCATAAACAAGTAAATAGGGTGTATTTCCTATTAGAGTATGAAATGTGGTATAGTATACCCAAAGGGAATTAAATAGATAAAAGTGACAATTATATACAACATCATTAAGAATATTCTTTAGAATATTGATAATTGTTTTGTTAGAATATTGATAATTGTTTTCTTTAGAATATTGATAATTGCTTGGTCTTAGAGATATGCATATATGTCAAGGATCCCATGAGACGTGGGACCAATAATTTCACAAACCATATCAATGGTTTATTGTGTATGGTTTCATGATAAGAGATGTAATACAAGAAATTATTGATCCCTTTCTCTATCTATTACATTAATCATGGAGCCAATAGTGGCCATGGCATTAGTTGTTCTATTATTATCTTGAAGTGTTCATTAAAATAATATGTTAATCTGTTTCTTGAGAGTTTCAACCATATATTTATAGGATACCAAATTCTCATCCTTGGTTTGGTACTAATGCATGACCTGATGATGATTAACTATGAATCACCATACTCTAATAAATTTTGGATTTTCTACTATACTACTTGATGAAGCCTTGAAATGAGTGCTTTATACTCGACCATGTTATTGGTATAGGGAAATCCAATATGAAAGGACTTGGGAATGATATCCCCTTATGGAATAACAAAAATATTTCATCTCCTTATTCATGAGTTGTGAATAAATCATCAAATTACATCTTCCATTATTCAACCTTAGTAGGTGCTTCTAATTTTGTGGTGGTCATAATGGCCTCATATAGAAATCCAAATGTAATAAGTTGAGTATCATGAAGATGAGATTCTAAAAGATGATCTATAAGTACTTATCCCTTAATGGTCTTATGATTGGCATATTCAATTTCAAAATCACTTAAAATCATGATCCATTTTTCCATATGACCCTATAGAGCTAATTTAGAAACTAGATACGTGAGTAGATCTACTTTAACATTAACAATGCTATTATTATTTAGCATGTAATGTTGTAACTTTTGGGATATGAATGCCATTTCCAAATAGTATTTTTAAATTGACTTATAATTGTGTTCATACATGACCAATGTTTAACTTAGATAATATACGACATGCTCTTTACCTTGTTTATCGTGTTATGCCAAAAGTACCCCCAAGACATTTTTAATTACTGATAGGTAAAGTAGTAATGACTTAATCAATGTGGGTGGTAATAAAATAGGTGGATTGGCTAGATATTTATTAATTTATTTGAATTATTTATGACACTCATCATTCCAATAGAAAGTAATACCCTTCTTCAGTATATGCATAAACAAATGGTATTTGTCAACTAACTATAAGATGAAGCATCATATTGATTGGATCTTTCCCTATAAACTATAGAGATACTTCAAGGTAGATGGTCGTGGTATTTATGTAATGGGTTTAACTTTAGCTTGATCGAATTGAATTACCTATGAGATAAAATGAAGCCTAACAATTTTCTAAAAGTTATGCCAAATACACACTTCTTTAGATTAAGCCTAATGTTGTACTCATTAATTCTCTAAAATATTATTTAGAGTATGTATGGATGATTATCATGTGTCTTTTATTTACTTAAGATATCATCAACATAGTCCTCAACAATTCCATGCATCATATCATGTAAAATCACTGCCATGACTCTTTGGTAAGTGGTGCCTACATTATTAAATCCAAACAAAATAACTTGATTATAAAATCCCCCAATAAATTGGTGAAAATTGTATTATTTTTGTCTTATAATGCAATTCTAATTTAATTATACCCTAAAAATCCATCCATAAGAGAAAGCATTTCTTATCCAACCATTGAGTCGACTATCATGTCAATATTAAGTAGAAGAAAGTAATTTTTTGGGAAAGCTTTATTGATATCTTTGAAATTATTGTAGATTATGATACCTTCTAGTATCTTTCTCACTAGCACAATGTTTGAAATCCACTCTGAATAGTCGATCGACCTAATGCATCTGACATATAAGAGTTTTTACAACCCTTTCTTGACTAACACAATAGTACGAGGATGCATCTTACATATCTTATAATTAATGGGTTTGGTATTAGGATGTATAATGAGATTGTGTACAACCAAAGTAAGGCTAAAACCTAGCATGTTTGAATAAGCCCATGCAAATCTATCAACAAATTCCCTAAAAGGGGATGTGAAAACTTCACATTCCTCCTTAGTGAGGGATGCACCTAATTTGATCCAATTTTGGTAATTTGGAGTCCCAATGTTAACCTATTAATTTTCCTCCATAATAAGTGTATAACCATCATCTAAAATATTTGACAAGGAGGTAAAATAGTTAGTAATGGCAAGGTCTTCTAGTCAGACTGGCTCATCTAATTCTCCCAAGTAAGATGAATTAGAATCTCTTATTGTTGGTAAAGGCCATGAAATAAATACCTTAAGGAACTCTTTAAAAATATGTGAAAAACATTTTCACTCCTTGGTACTGATCTCTGATCTAAAAATAGGTTTTGGGCTATACATATCCTACACTTCATAGCAAGAGGGGTGAACATCCCTATCTAATGACATGAAAAACTCATTTTCACCAAGAGACTTGTCTTTCTCTTTAATTTTACCCTAATAAAAAAGTGCTTTAAAGAGGTTTTCACTTTTAAACCTCAATGTTTGATTTTATTTTTATTTTTGGCCAAGGAATTTCACCTACTCTCTAAAATAGGTAATAGAATCCAATCTAATAAAAAAGCCTTTCTTATGATATCCAAGGGGAATGTGATTCCTCAATTCTAGAAAGTTGCATATGGCCTCATCATTTTCAAACTCATTTAATGTCATTGTTGACTCTTGTTGGTCCTAATATATCAATTATTGATGATAAAGGGTTAATGGTTAAGGTTGATAAATATGGTTAACAATGTAGATGGCATAGAGGTTAATCATTGTGGGCATTGTTTTCATTAATCATTGGTGTTAGAACATAAATAAGGTATGTAGGGTCACCCCCAAGTTATTTAAATCCAATATCATGGGTTTCCTTACACTTGGCCATTAAGATTGGTTCAATCATGCCTTGTTGATGTATCCCAAGCCTTTACCTTCATAAGTTAGGTGATCCATAATCTGGTTAGGAATAAGATACTTTTCACTTTAGTAGCATTCAACTAACTCATCACTATAAATCCATGTTCCATATTTTCCTAAGGGGTCATGTTTTAGGCTAGAGGTTGGTTTGAAACTAATGGGTTTATTTAGCTGAGATTTTCCATTGGTTTAGTATTCCAACGAGTAGTTTTGGCCTTAGGTCTTCTATAAGTTTTTGGATTTTTTGACAATTTGGCAATAAGGAATTCATTATGGGTATTGTATTCCCTAAGACCTTTGTCAATTATATATATGTGATTGGAAATGTCTGGTGGAGGCATGGTTAAGGTAGAAGTTAGGCTATTTGGGTTAATGCAATTAGCTTTTGGTCCTAATTTAGTGGCTTTTCCATTTTTTAGCTCTTTCTTCATCAGATTTGGGTATAAGATTCATGCCAAATTGATAATTATATCTCTTATATTTAACCTTAAGATGTTTACAATATTGATATAGCTAGATAGCAGTTGGTATAGTCACTTCCATTCCTTAATGGGGAAATTTTATACATTGATGCAATGTGGAAGGTATGGCCCTAATTTCATGGATCCAAGGTTAGCCCAATAATAGATTATAAGATAATTATAGATCTAAAACATGGCATAGAGTGTCATGGCTCAAAGGTCCAATGACCAATGACAAGCTAATAGTACCTTCAGATTCCCATTCTTTATTATCATATGCCTTGATAATAATGGTATTTGGATGCAAGTCAAATGTTATATATCCAAGATGTTTGATCAAATTTAGAGACATAATGTTGAGTCCTTAACCATTTTATAAAAGGATATGTTTAAATCTATGGTTTTTTATACATACCTCAATGTACAATGGAATATTATGTAGAGGGCCTAAGGGAAACATGTCACTTTGGTCAAAGGTAAGATGATGGCCATGGGCCAAGTGTCCTATCATGGCTTGGAATTTGTCTAGAATGATGTAATTTGGCACAAGGGATTAGGTCAAGTACTCATTCATGATGTATTTATGGATTCTTTATGTACATAATAAATCCATGATGGTTATATGCATAGGTGTCTTCTTTAACAATTCTATAATATCATAGATCTTCCCTTCAGTTTTGTCAGTTGGTTTATTTTTTATAATCATGGAAGGATGAATGGGATTATTTATAGTATTTGGTTTTAGTCCTTTGATAGTGAAATTGGCTTGTTGAATTGTAATTGCATAATCTTGATCTAGTATTTATCTTTGGTAGTTCATTAGATAGGTAATGGGACTTGGAATGGAAATTCTAGAGTGGTTTTGAACTTGGGTGATAATACAGTCTAATGAAAAATTATCAACATAAAGAGGTCAGTAAAAATTGCTTAGATGATAGGCATTGTTGAACAAAGGTATAGGTCTATTGGTAGTTGGTCAAGGATTAATGGTGATAATGGAAACATCACCACCTAACACATGTATGTATATATATATATATATATATATATATATATATATATATATATATATATATATATATATATATATATATATATATATATATATATATGTATGTATGTATATATGTATGTATGTATATATATGTGTATATATATATGTATGTATATATATATGTATGTATGTATGTATATATATATATATATATATATATATGTATATGTACATATGTGTGTGTGTGTGTGTGTGTGTGTGTGTGTGTGTGTGTGTGTGTGTGTGTGTGTGTGTGTAATGGAATAATGGCCTCCTTAGTTAGTTTGGTCATTTTACCCTTGGTTTTGACCATTTTGTTATTATTGTGGCTAGCATTTTTACTATTGATTTTGTAGTGGAGTTCTCTACCACTATTGTTGGATATTAATTTTGTTAAGTTAGGTAAATGGATTCTAGTAGATTCCTAAGTTATGATTAGTCATAATATCATAGGTGTCTCTTTTTATCTCTCCATTATCCATCATATTCTCAATCAAATGTCTAAATTAGATACACCATTGTATGGGATTCCTTTGACATAATGATACTCACAAAATTCATTTTCTTTATACCAATCATAAAAAAGTATCCCTTTAGGAAAAATCTTTTCCATCGACCAACTGATCATATTTGACTAAACCAATCTTCAAAACACAAATTCAATAGGCTCACCAAGGTCATTAAATTGTCTGACAAAGGGTGGTCTTCTCCTTAAAAGAGGGGCTTGAAATTGGTTTTGATTATGTGGATGTTATTTTTTTAAAGGCCTTAGCTAGATGTATGGAGGTGGTATTTGAATGGGTAGAGGTAAACAGATAGTCAATGTTTGCACCATCTGAACATGGAATGATTTAATGATCCCATTGCCAAGAACATTATTATTATGATTTTAGGGTTTTGGTCTCTCATTTTTATTATCTTGAGGTGGAATTAAAGTTATTATTTTTATTGGGTTATGATTATGGTTCTAACCTTAGTTCGATTTCTAGTTCTACTAACCTTGATGTTGATTTTGGCTTTGGTTAGAAGAAGATAGATTGATTGTCCCTTTGTTAATAAGGGATTTCTCAATATGTATTCCTTTCTCTATAAATTATTAAAATTTATGAGAAAATTTCATCTCAAGATATTAATATATCTTGATATGTTAGTAAATATTACATCCAACTGCTTATCTAGTAGATTGTGAGTAAATTGACTCACTAGTTTTCTCCAACATTGAAAGTATAGAGAAAAGATTTCATGAGTCCTTTGTTTATTTTATCCCAAGTTTATAACTATAATATTGTGCTTGATATTATATGAATTTTTTTTTATGAAATTATTTGGAAGATCATCAAAGTTAGGTACAAAATTATTTGATGATTTCAAAATCCATTCCAAGGCTTGTCTAGCTAGACTCCTTGGAGAGAGTATACACAACTATATGTTTTTATATGCCTCTTCATGGAAATAAACATAGAATTATTTTAGATACTCTGTAGGGTCAGCTCTTCCCTTGTATTTGTCAAATTTGGGTAGCTCATATCCTAGTAGAAATCCCATTTGCAAATACTTCATATTGAATGCATAAGAGCATATTTCATACACATTGAATTTTTTCATTTTTTTTTAGATATTTATATCATAAATTTCATCCTTAATTTGTTACAAATCTTGGGTAATGGAGTCAAATGGAGTGTATTTTTGATATTGGGTTGCACAGTTAAATATAGATTACCTTGACTAGAGTAGGCATATTACAGAATGTTGGTTGAATTGGTCTAATGATTAGGTATACATATCAGTGCATTGCAATTGTATTTTGGATATGGAATATGTTATTTTGGAAACACATTTTAATTTTAATTTATTACATATCCTTGGATAGTGAATTGTGGTTAAGTTAATGTCATTTGGCTATGTGAGATGTGTTGGTATTATTGAGTTTGGGAAGGAACTTGTTACCTACTCATTGAACCCTATTGTATATAGGGAACATGTTGCTAACTATAAACCTAAATTAGAGGTGTTAAAATTTTGATCCATATTGCACATGTGATACCCATTGGGTGAAAGGTAATTGTTTTCAATCACATAGTACCTATTGTATGTAGGAACCTTGTGGTTGGTTGAACACTTGCTATTGAATAGGCACTTCTTGTTGGATAGGCACTTGTTAAGGGTTTGGAATTTGTTGCTATTGACCAATTAGAACTTTTTGACCAGTAGAAACATGTTGTGGGTTAGGAAAAATTTGTGATTATTGAGGTATATTAGTCTATGCTTATTGTGTTAGAAAAATCATTGACCCATATTGAGGTGGCATGGTGTTTTGCACTTGTTGAGGTGGAAGTTGTTTTTTTAACTCATTGACCCCTATTTCACACTCAAGGAAGTAGTTGGTTGAGGAGTGGAGGTTACTTTTTGATTTTTTGAAATATGTGTACTTGTAGAGATGGATTAAAAATATGGTTATATCAAGCATTAGTCATGAAAACCATAAGAAATTCATAAATAACCAACAATCTAGGGAAACCTATTTAATGAGGTATGCAAATGACAATAAATACCAAATGAAATAAAAAAATACCAATTACCTTACCATGATCATCTCACCATCCAAATGTGGCTCTAAGCATGCTTTTCCTCCTGATTTGGAGTTCAAGTATTCAACAATGGTGCAAGGCCAATCTCATCACCATCTTAAGAACACCAACTATAATCTAGGATCATGATATGAAATCACTAATATGCCTATCAAATGAATCTATCCTATTACAAATAAATCATAATAATCAACACAAAAAAGGTTTTGGAGATAATACTACATTATAATTTTACACAAATTAATTTTAAAAATGTGAGTGAGAGGCCTCCTATTTATAGATTTTCTAAATTGATAATGATCAACCATGACTATCCATATTGATATGAAGATATGTGGCCATGAATTAATCCAATTATGTAAATAAAATCCATAAATATCCTCATAATTATTTGGGAGGAAGGGGCATTAAAGAGTCATGGTTAGCCATAATCCTAATATTTGGTGCATTTATGGCCTATGGAAGCCACCCAAAAAATGACCTCACTTAATGATGCAGTTAATAGGAATTAATTTATAATAAATAAATATTCAATAAATTCTATGTAATTATTACTTAAGATCATAATTTGGTTTAAGTTTCCTAAGGAAGATTAATCAATTTTAGTGCAATTATTTATAAATTAGTGTATAAATAATCAAACTAGTTAGAAAGTCATATTACTAGGTCATAAGTTGACTGGAGAAGAATTAGAAGGTGATGTTAGTTTCATATGTACCATCATCCCATTTAGGATGTTGTTGACACAAAATAACACATTCATGTGACGTGCTTTTGAATTAGAAGAAAAGAGTGATCTAGAGCACCAAAATGCATTTTCATTATTTTAGCTTGAAATGATTTGATCAAAGTTAATAATAACATAAAATGCATTACCCCATTTAGGGATATATTAGATTGAATCAGAAATTGTATATGACAATATTGAACCATTTAGCACATTTTTAGTGATTTTGGCCTAAATTGTGCATTTTCACAAATTTTAAGTAAGATTGACAATTTCAACACAAAGGTGTTAGGAATTAGATTTATACATTTTTCTCTTATTTGATAAGGCATATTGAGACATTCAAGTGAAGCAATGTCTTTTCAAAGAAAATAATTGTCAATAAGAAACTGGAAATGACCTATGATGCCCCCTCGAGAGGACATACTAGGATGAAAGAGAAGGATGGACTCCTAAAAAGAGAAGGAAAGTGAGATTAACCCATGGAATAGATTAAATCTAGATAAGCTAATGATTTCACTCATTGATTAAAATTTGAATACCTATTACTAATTCCTAACACCTTTGTGTTGAAATTGTCAATCGTACTAAAAAAAAATGTAAATGCACAATTTGACCCAAAATCACTTAAATTCACTGAATGGTTCAAGCTTATCATATACTCTCTAATTTTTATAGTAGGACCCACAAGGAAAAGTGG
Organism: Torreya grandis; assembly: GCA_037957365.1. Taxonomy (NCBI): domain Eukaryota; kingdom Viridiplantae; phylum Streptophyta; class Pinopsida; order Cupressales; family Taxaceae; genus Torreya; species Torreya grandis. The sequence continues at coordinate 1,861,884 of JARHVA010000268.1, read as the reverse complement.
TTAATTTGAGCATAATTAATTATATAACCTTCCATTTTGTGTTTAAAAGGAACCTAGATGAGCATGTTTAAATCTTGAACCTTCATTTGGTGTTTAAAAGGTACTTAGATGGTTTGAATGAATGTTTTTGTGAATGTTTTTCACTTTTTTTTGCAAATTAAGGCTAGGGGGCCAATAAATTCATTCAACATTTTAATTTGGTGTTATAAAACTCAACATTCACTTAATTTTCAAATTTCTTGAAGTGTTGTTTCATGTAAATCATCTATCACTTGATTGTTATATTGTTTGAGAAAAAAAATTACATATGTATGCTCTCCCCTCATCCCCTATAGGTGACTTAGGTGACCAAAAGTGAATTTCAATTATGATTGTGCCTTTTTCCAAGGTGTGAAAAGGAATTTATCTAGGCTCTACATAAAACCCATATGGTTTGGTCGATCTAAAAACAACCTATAAAGCCTTTTCACTTAGATCATTTTTTTCTATGCAATTAGCTTATGGAGGGGAGATCATTACCTCTTAAAAAATGATTTAGAGAAGATTTGACCCAGGGTTTCATCTCCTATAATTTTATTTAAACCCCTCTTTATGGGAGTGTATATAAATTTGGATTACCCCATTAGGACTATGGTTTGAGTGGTTAAACCATCTTCATTAGTGGCAAGGTAGCCCAAAATATATAATCAATCAGGACATTATACTACACTACGAAATTGACAGATGTAGTGGTTTTGAAAATGAAAATTCCTTTTAAAAATAGGCCAATTGATGTGTTTCCAATTGACATGTTTCATCCCTTGAGTTAGCCACACTTGGGACCATCTAGATAGTCATAAATTGTAAGTTTTAAATAACCCTACTTGTCACAAAGTATTTCTAATACAGGGTGTGCCCGAAGGTCCATATCATTGTATTATATCTTGGTATAAGGGGGGTGTAAAATACCCTACCAATTAATTCCCTTTTATTTTGGATGAATAATTTAATTCCTTCCAAGTGTACATATGAATATGGATTTTAACAATACAAAGTAACCTTGTAAGTTTAGGGCTTAGGATGATTTACTTAGTTGTAATTAGTATTTTAGTCTTTGCTAAATTGGTCATTGATTCGAGTCAAAAATTTATTGTAAAAAAGTGTCATAACCAAATACATTTTCCACCATTTCTTGAACAAGGAGGCATTATGCTATTAAAATCCAAATCAATCTTTCCTTGTTCAAATTATCATCTCAAATATTTTTTTTTGTATTATCTAAAAAATGTAGTTATGCTACCCATTTGAGTCTAAACCACTTTCCAAAAAATGTTTAAGTTCACTGATAATTCAAATTCAAAATTTCACCTTTCTAATTTACTAGGTTAATTTTTTAATTGGTTTTACTATTTGTACTTGACTTGAGTAGCTTAGGTTCAATTTCCCATTTGTATTAAAGGAAATTTATAAACTCATTATCATTTTATCATTGTGAATGTATGTCATCAAGTGCATCTCTCACACTCTAAGTTATAGAACACATTTTTTATACCTCCTATTACCATGTAGCAGTTTTGTGTTACCTGCTTGGTTCTAGTTTAATACTTAAGAATTATTGAATGTTTTCACATATTAATTTTCTTATTTTTCATTGTCACCTTCTTAATCTAAATGGATTTATTCTAGTTTTGTATTACCAACTTAATCTGAAGGTATTTCTTCTAGTTTCTTAGTACCAACTTGTCGAACATGAACTAGATTTTAAGATATGGATATATCTCTAGACCTATGTTTGGTTTATTAGTTTACACTTAGGTATTTGATTTATCATACCCTATTACAAATTATACAATTTCAACCCTACCCAAGGTTGAATAATTTTGTGAACACATTCTTATAATTATATGGTACTATGCCACCACATTTTTATTATAGTCATTTTTATGCCTTGTCATTTGTTTAAAAAAGATCAAAACACATACTATGTTTAAACATTTGCAAAAAATTCTAAATATTAATAAAATTTAAATAATAATATTCTATACATGATGATAAGGTATACTTTCAATGGAGTCTCTTATGGCCCTAGTTGTAAGGTAGAGAATTTTTATGGTGGACATGAGTACTCCATCTTAATTGAGGATATTGTCCTCTTTGAGCCTATTTATTAAAAACCATTCTAATCCATGCTGATTTTTGTACATAATCCTAATATTTCCCCTTTTATTTGTATGCCATACTCAAAGTTTACCATTTTAAGATATCCTCCTTCAATTTTCACACCATGCTCAAATTTTACCATATTAGGTTATTACTCTTTAGCTTGTGTGAGCGATCAAACTCCATAACATGTGAAGGTTACCATTTTAGAATATTATCCTTCAACTTGTGTGAGAAATAAAGATCCATAACATGTGAAGGTTACCATTTTAGTACCTCTTCCTTTGGTTTTCATGAGTAACCAAAGTATGCAACATCTAGTCATTACCATTCTTGGCCTTCCACCTATATGTATTGAACCTATTAATTAGGAATGTCAATTTGAGGAACTAGTATTTTTTGATCCCTTCTTCAATAGTCTAATTTTTGTTAAGCCTATTATTGACCAAAAATCATTATTCACACTGAACCAATTTATACCCACTTTAGAAATTTTTTTCGGTCTTGAAACCTCAATAGTAACCATTACCTCTTCGAGATCCATCTTGTGAGGACCAAAATGTGTTAAAAGTTGATATTTTGTAACCAATTGTTAACCAAATCCATGATGTTATTTTTGAAACACCCATTTCTAATGAGCCAACCTGTAATGAGTTACCTATTCATATTTTACCTATTTTTAAAGAGCCTCATCTCCTTGAAAATATAGTCTTTGTAGAGTTGTCTCTTGATCTTTTTCACTCCTTAAGAAGTATCTTTTTGATAGATAATATTCTATCTACTTGTCTCTTGAGTAGTTCTCTCTCTTTAAGGGGATTTAATTAGATGAGTTAGTCTATGTTAAACCCTTATTATATGAATCAATTTGTATTGATCCCATTATTCCATCATAGATTATTAATTATTCCATGCCAAACATTAAAAAAAAATCATTATAGAAACAACCACATCAAATGAAGAAAAAAATTAGAGTCAGGTTCAATTTTTGAACTGACAATATATTAAACATTAGAAGCAAAATCACTATCGGAACTAATATCAAATTTAGAGTCCATTGAATTGGACTGAACTTTATAAATATAGTACAATCATGGTTGTTAAAACATTGGCTACAAATGCCTTATAGATCATTTTGAATATATTTGTGATCTTTCTATGGTTTTTGAAGATGATTACTGTAGCATCAACACAAGTTATCCTAGTATATTCTATGAGGATTGTGGTGCCTTTCATCATCCCATTATTCCCACCCAACATAGCTATTATATTGACATTCCACCTCCCACAAGCATTGAGTTAGACCAATAGAATCACACTTTGTTGAATTGCATCCATGGAAACATACCATTTATATAATATCAAGGGGGTCAAGACCAAATTCATTCATAAGAAGAATATTATCCTAGTGAAACCTTTTTAGAGGCACTACAAGGCAAGTAAATATCAAACTCAATATCTTTTAGTGAAACTTTTTCAAAGGCACTAGAAGACAATCAAATTCAAATGTTGACATATCTTCATGAAACTTTCTTGCAGGCACTATGGGATGATCAAGACAAACTCATTGGTGAAAAATTCATCAAGGTGCCAATAGTTGAGCATAAAATTTCTTCCTTATTTGATGAATACTTTATCAATGATAAAATTAATATAGATTTCAATATATAACATAATTAGATGGTAGCTACTCTCAAGATAAAATAATAGAAAAATCTAATGATTTTATCAAGATCATCTTCAGAGGCCTTCGACCCCAACATAACCAAAATTATGTCAAATCTAAAATCAGAAACATTGTGTGTGCCTAAAATTTTCTATCTTCATTTGTTTCCCATTCATTATACAATCCATTATCATTCATTTTTTCATCACCCACTTATACCATTTATCATATGCCTAACATTATTTACCATTACTGACTGCACTTTCCTTTATAGAGGCTATAAAGATATCTTGTCTTGATGTTTGAAGGAAGAAAAATCAATGAACAATGTAGATCACAAACACATTATTAAGATATATATTTGTAAAAAATTATTAATAGATTAGCTTTTCTAAAAGGGTGTTGGATAGAAACTTTATGATTGAGTATTCTGGTTGTCTCATATTTTGACTAGGATATGCATCCCCATGTTAGTAGCAACAACAAAACCATTTTTCATTTTCCATTTTCTTTGCCTTGTCTTTTGGGGGAAACCTTATAGACCATTTAATTATATGCATTTTATATCATTATGTTCCATTTTTCTCACTATTTAAACTAAATTGACTTGAGGTTCTTTGGGACTATGTAGTCAGTGCTCATTTTTTATTTAGGTCAGCTCAATCACCCCTTAGCCATGCTCTCACCATTTTGTGATAAATTGATTAAGTTTGAATGAGTTCACCATTTTATCAAAAACATATTCCATTCTCTCACCATTTTCTAATCAAAGTAAGCCAATCATCACTTGGGGTCAACTTTGTTGCCACTATAGCCAATTATCTTCTGACCATTTTCCTTATACCTTGTCTTTACTATTAATCAAGGCTCATTTTTAGCCATCCTAATTATCTCATTTTGATCTTGGATCTTTTTTTTCTTCCCACACCTTTCATGAGGGTATTTTGATCCAATTTAAATAGTTTTATAATGATGTGTGAAATGATAGTCTATGGAAGTAGTGTGACATTTGATCTGGCAAGTTATCTTTCATATATTATTTTATCTTGTATCACTGATTATAACCACTGATGCAAAAATTTGTATTGTATTTAGTACCCATTATTATAAATACCTTTAGGTAAATAATAATTATGATGTTTTTTTTTCACTAATTATAACTACCTATGGGTAAATTATGTACAATGCATTTTTATCATGAAGTGTTGTATCACCTAGGCATTACTATTATCATTTTCCTTTATTTGTGAACTTATTGTGACCTATTCAATTTTTAATCATATTTTATGTTGGAATAATTAATATAACTTGAGTTACTAAGGGATATTATGTAGGTTGTGCTCAATTCATTTTGAGGTCACCTTTGTCCCCTATTTTTATTATGTTCTTACCATCTTGTGAGTATTTTAAGTTGGTGTGCTATCATTTTTTTCACAAGCACTCTTTACAAAACCCTCATAATTTTTCATGTTAGGCCATTATGTATCTCTTAATTCTCAATCATGTTGAGATACTTATAAAATTCCAAAAACATTCATAACATTCAAAACTTAAAAAACATTTTTTTTGTGTGTGTGTTTACTTGATTGTTTGTTCTTTTGAGTTATTATTTGGTCTTGGTTTATTTATTTTCTAAGTAAATATTGATGGTCTACATGCATATTTATTATTCATATCTTTATCTCATGTTATTAATATGTTCTTTATTTTTTTTAATACATTTTTGTTCCTACTTGAGTCTTGATTGTTCATATATTGATTTTAAGTTAGGTTCATTTGTGTTTTTCTTTTTCTTTGTCATTATTTTATTTTAAATGTAAATAGTTGTGACTCTAGTCTGGGTTATTTTTTATGATTATCCTTAGTTATATGTATTCATATATAAACCAACACATCACAATTAAAATTTCATGTCCTCAAAAGTTCCTCATATCTATGATGCCTAATTTCTTTTGCTAAAGAAAGCACTTTGTGCTTTGGACTCAAGTCTCAACATTAATGCAGCTCCATTGAATAACTCTCAATAACACCAAGGAACTAGGTACCCATAGATTATCATTCACCTAAATCTATTCTTAGATGTGCATCTATTGGCATACATAATAAGTCTAATCTAACCCTAGTCAGCTTTCTTCATCCCTCATTCCATTCTCTTCCATTTTGGGGTGAACTACATTGGCTTGAGGTCCATCTAGACTATTTAGGTAGTTTTTGGATACATTATGTATCTCAAGTTAGCACTACCATCTTAATTCTTCTTTTCATCTCTTTCAGAACTTTTTACATCCTTGTATCCCTAGTTCTTTATAGCTTATATAGTCATTTAACCACCACATCTACATTTGCACTTGTTCATCTTTAGTTTATGCATTAGGTTATATCCTAAATCTATTTATTGCTAATTTTCCCTATAAGGGAACAACATTTAAACCAACCATTGAATCAAATCAGCCCTATGGGGGCAAACAATTCTTTATTAGTGATCAAAATTAGCCCTACTAGGGCAAAATTACTTTATCATAATCAAATTTATTTTAATAGAGAACATTATTATTTCTTCTCTTAAGATACATGATTCTCCTTTTCTTCTAATTCCAATCTATATGGACTTTTCCCCTCATTTTGGTTATATTTTAGTGTGAAAATTCTCTTGGGATTGATAAATTTCGAAGCACACAGCTTGTACCCTAGCTTTGGGTGTGTTCAAATTGTGTCACTTTTATTTTTTGATTGTATCCTTCCAATTTCCCCCATTATTAGGGCCCATTTTTTTCTAATTATATTTTGATCACTAATTTAATCAGTGTATGTAAGTAGTAGCTCATTTATATTTAATCTATTCCATAGGTTAATCTCACTTCCCCTTTATTTTTGAGAGCCCATCCTTCTCTTTCTTCCTAGTATGTCCTCTTGAGGGGGAATCATAGGTCATTTCCAATTTCTTATTGATAAAAAAATTCTTTGAAATTATGTTATTTCACCTAAATGTCTCACTACACTTCTCAAATAGGGGTAAAATTTAGATGTGACAATATGTAGAGATGGATTACAAAGATGGTTAGATCAAGAATTAGTCATGAAAAACAAAAAAAAATGAATATATAACTAACACTCTAGGCTAGCCTATTCAAAAAGGTGTGAAAATGATAATAAATATCAAATGAAAGAAATCAAATACCAATTACCTTCCAATGAGCATCTCACCATCCAAATGTGGCTCTTAGCATGTTTTTCCCCTTGATTTGGAGTTCAAGTCTTCAACAATGGTGTAAGGCCAAGATCATCACCATATAAAGAACAAAAAATATAATCTATGTTCATGATATGAAATCACTAATATGCCTATCAAATGAACCTATCCTCTTGAAAATAAAGCATAATATTCAACACAAAGAAAGGTTGTGGAGAGAATCTTGTATTATAAGTTTACACAAATTAATCTTTAAAATGTTATTGAGAGGCATCATATTTATGGATTTTGCAAATTAATCATGATCAATCATGACCATCCATATTGAGATCAAGATTTGTGGACATGAATTAATCCAATTATGTAAATAAAATACATAATTATCCTCATAATTATTTGGGAGGAAGGGGCATTAAAAAGGCATGGGAAGCCATAATCTTGATATTTGTTGCATTCATGGCTTATGGATGCCACCCCAAAAATGACCTCACTTAATGATGTAGTTAATAGGAATGAATTTACAATAAATAAATATTCAATAACTTCCATGGAATTATTACTTAAGCTCATAGTTTGGTTTAATTTGCCTAAGTAAGATTAATCAATTTTAGTGCATTTCTTTGGAAGTTGGTGCACAATTAATCAAACTAATCAAAAAGTCATATTATGAGGTTGTAATTTGAATATATAAGAATTAGAATGTGATGTTAGTTGTGTATGGACCATCATCCCATTTTAAAGATGTTTTTGACACAAAATAACACATGCACATGATTTGTGCTTCTGAATTAGAAGAAAAGAGTGATCTAGAACACCAAAATGCATTTTTATCATTTTGATGAAAAATGATTTGATTAAATTTAATAATAAAATAAAATTCGTTTCCCCATTTAGGGATATATTATCATAAATCATCACTTGTATATGATAAGCTTAAACCATTTAGTGCATTCTTAGTGATTTTGACCTTAGGAATTAGATGTCTTTAATACCCATACCCTATTATTTCAAAACACTATGTCATTTTTTAGAGGAATCTAATGTGCGTTGGTCAATAGTAAATTAGACCCACTTTGGTATAAATTGGAATGCACTTGTGTGTTATCCATAACATTTTGGGTGAGGTATTCCATTTGAGTGATAGTCTCTACAGTCAAAATAGGTACATTAAACATGTCACCAACCAACATGATTTTGATAAATGGGTCTATGTTTTGGTTTACATATCCCAAAGCATCTATTGTTTTCCTCGTTGATGGAACTAGCTCAATAAGTGTCATGTTAGAAAAAACCAGTGCATTAAGATTATGATCTATATTGAGGTAGTATTAATATGCTTTTTTTTACCTATTCCATTTGATTTTCCATAGGAGCTTTCCCTTTTTCAAGCATACTTTGGTTCTATTTCAACATTTATACTAAATCTTGGATATAACTAGCTTATTCATATTTGAGTTGTTGGTTTTGAGGTGCATTACTAAGAGTTCTAAACAAGCTACTCATAATTTTATGTGGGAAATATGGAAAAAAATTGAATCCTACTTTGATGGATCTAATGATAATTTCATATTTTTATCTTAAAAATGATGATTAAATAAGTATGGATCATAATTTTTCTACTTTGGTGTTGCAACATAATAGGGCTCTTGTTTTTGGCTTTGTTTAATTCTAAGAATCACTTAAGCAAGGTATTGTGTTATTTGATCTTATTTTTGGCCTACTTACGAAGGTGCTTTTACCAAATAATATGATAATGGGTCCAACCTTTGTTTAACATATGAAATATTATAATATGGATATGGATCCATCTCATAAGTTACATTATCATCATACAACTCTTGAAAAAAAGGGTTGTTGGTCATAAAGTTCTCATAATCTAGATTATATATATTCCCACTACATGTGTAACGAGGCATGTTCAAATATATAACTAGTTCTCATGAAAAATAAAGGGTGTAAAGGTAGCAAACAACCAAGATCTAAAAACAAACAATATTTGGATATGTAGGAGAGGCCCACAGGGTAAAATAGATTAACTAGGAAAAATTAGAATAACAAACACAAAATTGGTCTAAAAAATGATATTGATTTTTCCAAAGGTGGTTATAATAAGTGACAAAAGTTTCTAGACAAAAGAGAAAAAATGATAACTTCGATAAGAAGAATAACAATGATTTAACCAAAGTTGGTTATAATCATTTAATGTAAAAAAATAAGGATATAATCAAAAATAAAAAAATTCAAACAAGAACTTTAAATCAAACTAAAATAAGGTAATTTGGATTGGATAAACTCATTAAAACAACTTTGAAACAATCTAATACTAAGGTAATTGGCTTAGATGACACTCGGTAGTCATCTCTCTAAGATTATATATTTGGTTCATAAGAGACTACTTAAAAAATATAACTATGACATTTTTGAACTTAACACAACAAACTTCAAACAAGGCATGTGGCAATAAATTGGCTCAAAAGGATGCTCAAACAAGGCATAATATAAACAAAAATTGTTGGGTCTAAGTAATGGATCTTTAAATCAAACAAGAAACCAACCCAAGTAACACACTTCAAACATAAAAGGTAGACAACCTAAGACCAAATTAGATGAGGCTTTGGTGTCAACCTGATTAGTTTAGGATTTTTAATTTGAAAGATTGAGTTTCAAATTCAATATAAAAAGACTCAAATGTTCTAAGGAAATTAGGATAAACTAAAATAGGTGGCATAACCATGTGTTTGAATTAATAAAGGTATAACAATAGTTTGGAACTTGATTTCAAATGCAAAAAGTGTTTTGGAACAATTTAGCTAGTGTAACACTTCTCAATTCAGACAAATGATATGACAATGGTTTTGGATTAAAATCAAAGGAAAATGTTTGATATTAAATGAGAAACATAATGATGCCCCATTTAAAACAATATACACACAAATGGTTTTGGAATAAAACCCTAAGGAAAATGTGTGACACAAAATGGGGAGAGTAACACCTCTTAGGTTTAAGTGGTGTGAAAATAACATGATAGTTTTGGATTTATTTTGACTTAACACTAAAAATAAATAATTTTAATCTAAAACACACATGTAAATCAAAAAAATAACACTAATTGCTTAGCTTATCCCTAAAACTAACATGGGTTTGTGTAGCTTTTGCCAATGTTTCCATTGATATACCAATTCTTCAAAGAAATTAAGTGTTAATATAAAAATTAAAGAATAGGTGTAGGCAGAGTTTTTACATGCCCCTTTATATCTTAATAATTGGTAAGTGACACAAAATTTGAGAGAATAACACTCAACATTTGGCAATAAATTCCACATCAAGTGGGATTGACTAAAAAACATAAGTTTCAAAATGTACTAAATGATCCCAAGTGGGATAACATAATGGTGAAATCATGTAAATTAGGTTCATACTTGCTAAATTACTATAAAAATGTCTATTCTTTTATATAAATACTTAGTTGTGTACTACTTAGTGAAGTCTGATGTTTAGCAAAACTTAACCTAGGTTTCCGTTAGGATTAGAGAGGCTAGCCATGCAGCTCCTTGAGAATCCCACTATCATGTCCCTAATTTATATACCCCACCATGGAGTGAGGTTAGTATGATGTTGGAAGATAAAACCCTAGGTTACCACACCCCTAAATAAATAATGATGGAGAAATGATCTCTCGACCATAATATAAATATAAGAAAATAAAATGGAAATCCTTTAGAGGTTGTTTATGGGTCAACTAAGTCACTCAAATCTTGGGGAGATCATATGTAAAATTATTTCCTAAAATAATAAACAAATAATTTAATAAACCAAGTGATTTTGGTCACCCAAGTTCCCTATAGTGGATGAGGGGAGACATGCTATAGTCTTTGATTTTCCACAAACAAAAAATTTAATCTATGAACTTTGAAACTAACTAATAATAAGGAACAAACAAAAAATGAAGTGTATCTTATTTTTAATAGAACCAAATCAAATTTGATTGAAATTTTGACCCCTTGGCCTTGTTTTCACTTGTAAGAACTTTTAAAATACTAAAATATAAATTTGATTAGGTTGATTTTAAGCACCAATCAAAATTGTATGTGAGATTTAAAAGGATCTATGGATTTCTCTCTCTTTATTCCTATAGAAAATTTAGGTGGTTTGTTTTCCATTAGGAAATAAATTAAATTAATAAACAACATTCCATTTTTAACTCTCATGTTTTTAAAAACATAGAGTGAAGACACCATTTTTGGTGAAGTTGTTTTCTTGAAAACACATACATAAACAGAGACTAGAATTTGGCAAAGTCACCATTAACTAGGGAAAATCCACCAATTTGATCTGGTGAAGTCACTAAATATATGCTAAAAATAAGGGAAGCCACCAAAACCAAATGGAAATTTACTTGGTGAAGTCATTATTTAGTAAGGTTGAAGCTATCAAATCTAGATACAAAGCCACTATTTAGCAGATCAAAGCCATCATTTTAAATCTATTGATTTTGCACAAATAAATATTATAAATAGATCATGGTAATGTAAAATCCACAATTACACATGGTGAATCCATTTATTACATAAAAATAGAATGGTGGGATTTCTAAACATAAAACTCTAAACTTGAAGAATTAAATGGTTTTGTTAGAAAAACTAAAGGTTGCACATCATTCTCCTTAGCCATATGGGATGCATGGTCTCACTAGCATACCATTATATATCTTAGAAGTTTGAAGAGACAAAAAAAACATTGATTAGTTCTTTTTTAGTCCAAATGATAAAATATCAATCATAACAATAGACTAGAACTAAACACTCTTGCCTAGGAACTAGGGGGAACATAACATAATTAATAAAATTACAAAATAGACATAAAAATAACATAATATATTTACCCTCTTTATCTATTTTGATGTCTACTTTTTTGGCATAAGGATGGTCATGTTCATTCTATTACAATTAGAGACTCTTGTCAATTATTCTATATGGTGGTAGCACTTATCCAAAGGTCACTTATGGCTTTTCATTGCTATTGGCTTGGCTTGGTATGAATCTTGACATAAAATGGGCATTATAACACTACTCTCAATAGTTTCTTGAAGGCATTCATGAAGAATAAACTTACACAAAAAAAACTTGTTTCATATGGTGTGGGCACTTATATTTATATCTCCAAAAACTAACTCTAACCCTAAGGGGTTAGGTTAAATTCTAACTTGGGTTAAGTCTAAAATAACCTAGGTTGATTCAGGCTAATCTTGGGCTAGGTAAAATCTCTCATGAAATCTTGACACCTAAATTTTAGATATTTGGGAGGTATTAAAACTCATTTTAGATGTTTGTGACATTGTGACTCACCTTTTTGGAATATTTAAGAATTAATAAATCTCTTTATTATCTCCTTTGACATTTGACTTCATATTTGGGAAAAAATTACTTTTTAGATAAATTAAATTCACTAATTCAACTTGGAATTTTTACTTAAGCAAGTTAATTAAGATATATGATGTAATTAATATTAATTAGTGATTTTTGACTTTTGGAAATTATTTTAAATGTTTTAAATTAATAGCTCAATAGGCCAAAAGTGTCAAATTACTAGGTTGTAATTTGACTGGGGTTGAAACTGAACTAGGTTATGGGTGCATATAGGGTAATACCCCAAATAAGAAAGCCTCATCATGTTTTTGAATAATTAAATCCCTTATGAATATGAATTAAAGCATTCAAGTAATTTCTAGGTCTAAATTACATCATGTGTTAGAAATTTAACTAAATCCTAGTTTAGGTATGAAAATGGCCAAAATTAAGTGTCTAAATACTAAACAATAAAGTTATGTGTGGATATAAATATCTATGAAAGAAGATTTTTAAAATAAACCTAGACCTTTCAAAATATAGTGGGCCCTTACTCAATAAAAAAAGAATTGGGGTATGTTGAGTTTAACACATTTCACTTACAATTTTATTGCATGAATAATGTAGCTAAATATGATAAAATAGTTATTGGTATCTAATTTTCTCTAAGAAAGAAACTCAAGGATATCAAGGTACTTAGTGACTCATAACTAGTGGTTAAACAATTAAGAATCTAATAGGCTTGTAATGAAAAGTATTTTTTTAGATACCTTAGCTGAGTATGGAACTTGATGTAAGGATTTTGATGCATTCAACGTTTAAATGTTTCCTCATAGAAAAACTATATGTTATATGCATTGGAAATAACTACAATTACTCTAGAACCTATAACTAACTCAAGGTTGAGAAGGTTCTTAGTAGAACTAGTCTCTACACCTTTCATTCTTGATAATATCAAGAACTTCTAGGTATTCAATGATGATCATCATATCATCAAATTGATCATAAACATAGATGTATTTGAGTCATATATCACATTTGAGGATAATAGAGAAGAATTTGAATTTTATGAGGAAGGGGTGATAAATTTAAAAACCAAAAATGTGATGAAGTGCATGATCTCATTAGAATAACTATTTGAGATGGATTACCAAGGTGAAAAGGATAAACCAGTCCCTAATAAAGTATGCAACACCAATATTGTAATATAATCAATGCAAATGAATCAAAACATGTGCTTCTAGGCATAATGTGTATGAAAAAGGAAAAACAAGGATTGGTTCAAGACTTAAAGGACTTCAAAGAGGTTATATCATGGAGTTATGAAGACTTAAAAGTGTTTATCACTTCTATTCTCACTTATACCATCCCTCTCAAGTTGAGATTCAAACCATTCCATGAAAGGCAAATACCAACGAATCCATTGCTAGAGCCATTAATATTATAGGAAGTACAAAAATTAATCTCATTAAAAATCTTGTTTCCTATTAGACACACCATGTGGGTGGCCAATTTGATGCTAATTCAGAATAAAAATAGAGAGATAAAGCTTTGTGTAGAATTTTTCAACCTAAACAAAGCATCTAAAAAGTATAACTACTTACTACCTTCACTAGATGAATTTTTAAAGATAGTGAATGACTTCCAAATGATTTCATTTCTTAATGGCTATTCAAGATACAATCGGGTAATGGTCAAATATGAGGACTAGATCAAGACACATTCACAACAAAGTGGGGTATATTTGAATATAAAAGGATGAAATTGGGCCTAATCAATTAAAGTTATACCTTCCAATATGGCATGGATATTACATTTAAGGATCTCATTGTCAAATGCATTGTCATATACATGGATGACCTAACTATCTTTATCAAAAATAGGGAGGATCATGTTAAGGACTTAAAAGTAGTATTACATAGGTGCAAATATCATGGAATCTCCATAAATTCAAATAAGTGCATATTTGAGGTCATAAATGGTAAATTATTAGGTCACATGATCTTAGAACAAGGCATATCCATAGAACCTAAAAGAGAAAAATAAATTCTAAAAATTCCATTTCTTGGTAGTAAAATGGAGCTGAAATAATTCTTTGGCAAAATCAACTTCATAAGGAAGTTCATATGAGCTTTGTAGAGATAGTCTAAATATTAAGCAACATACTTAAGAAAGATGCAAATATATAATAAATGATAGAAGCATAAAATGATTTTTGTCACATCAAGATAAAAATTACAAACACACGGGTGCTTATCATCCCTAACTATACACATCCCTTATACATCTATTCATTCAGTTTAGGACACTCGAGTGTCATTATCCTAACACATAAAAAGGAAGATGGAGATGATATACCTATCTAATTCATGATTTATCAAATCTGTAACACTAAAATAAGGTATTCAATATTGATAAACAAGCTTTATCCATAATAAAAGTAGTCAATAATTTCAAGAATTACATCCTATCCAACAAGGTATTTATAGTTGTACCTAGCCTAATAGTTAAATCTATGATAATATAAAATGAGTTGGGTGAATGAAATGTAAAGTGGATGACCATTCTCTAAGAGTTTAAAATGGAACTCTAATCAAAGAAGATTGTATGAGGTCAAGGACTCAGTAAGGCCATGGCTAAAGTAGACTCACAAATTATTTGACAACAATACATGGTGCAAAATATCACAAATGATGATTGGTACCAAGATGTGGTTTATTATTTACTCAAAAATGAGTGCCTAATTCATCTAAATTCTACTCAAAAAAGAGAGTTACACCTTAAAATTATAAATTTCATTATCAAATTATTAATTATATATAAATAATAATTAATGTATATATTTGAGATGCTTGAAAAAATAATCAGTAGTTGAAGTACCTAGTGATTTCCAAGGGAAATATGGAACTAGTCATGGATCATGTAGTGTTACAACACATCAACTACTAAGGGTAGGGTATTATTGGCTGCAAGTTTTTAAAATTGAATATGTTTATGACTAGATCTATCATACTACCAAGTTATCATGCATAAATAATATGCCCCTATCATGCCATTACAACTAGTTATTAAGGTCTCACCATTAGTAAAATGGGGATTGGACTTTGTTGGAGCAATCAATGTTAATTATTCTATAGGACACAAGTTAATTCTTATGAAAACTAACTACTATACTTATTGGATTGAATCACAAGTGTTCAATAATTACACAACTAACATGGTAATTAACTTCTTAGAAGAGAATATCATCATCAAGTTCGGGATGCCTACCACTCTTGTATGTGATAATGGTCCCTCTTTATCTACCCTTTAATTTACTAAATATTCTTATGAAAATTAAGTAATCCTAAAGTTATCTTCCACTTATTACCCATAAGGTAATAGGGTGTATGAATCTACTAATAAGAACTTGATTTATGTAATTAAGAAGGTCTTCCTAAAGAACCCTAGGGACTGGCATAATGTTTTAAATTTTTTATTATGGTTTAATATGACTCTAATTAATTTAAAATTAGGAATTTCATTGTACCATATTGTTTACAACCAAGACCTAATTGTTTTATTTAACCTAAGAATTCCCACATTACATCATAAGGGACTATCCAAAAATAGATGATAAGATAGAAGCTCGTATCTTTAACTTGATCTAATTAGAATAAAAATGTGAAGCAACCCTAGTTTACTTTAAAAACACCAAGATTCATCAAGCATTGGTTTGAAAAATAAGGAAAAGTGAAATCCTTTTAGATATCTGATTAAGTCCCTCTCTGGGATAAGGTTCACAATAAAAATGGACATGGAAAGTTTAATGCCATGTGGTTGGGTCCCTACTGAATCTCTAAAATCTTGGGTGAGAATATTTTCCACCTAAGGTGTCTGACTTGTGAGGATGTTCCATTTCTTGTCTATGGATAATTCCTAAAACACTATTTCCAAGATTTAATTAGCCCAACAAATTCCTGTAAACTCGCTTTCCCTTTCCTACTTTGTTTCTTATTTTATTTCCTACTTTGTTGGTAGTTTAGTTTACTTTTCATAATTTTTATTGTCAATCTAGCCTAGTTGTTTGTCTCTTTTTGGTTCAGTCCATTTGTTTTGATTTTTAGGTTCCCTTGTTGGTTAAATAATGAAGAACAAAGTCTTATACATAAGTAGTACAAATGATATTTTAGGGCATAAGTATTATGAATAATCTATAGCATTAGATTTAGTTTTTAAATAAGTTTAAATTTTTTGAAATATTGTATGTATTTTGATTTTTTTGTGTTTGGTTAATCTTCAGTAAAATATTCATTTGATGAAGACATTTCTTAAAACCAGGCACAAAATCAAAGCTTAATGGTTTCTAGGTTTTCCTGGATGAATTTTCTGCTATGAATATCTAAGGTGAAAAATATTTAATTCTACCTTCCACTTACCATGGTAGTACCAAACCTAGAATTTAGATGTTAAAAAATAAAGTGAAAAGAGAAAACAAAAAAAATCAAGAAAACTTCATTCTATGTGATTTAGGAAACCTCTAATAGGGCTATAGATGCATGACCAGTAGTAGAGCAAAGCTCAAAGTGGGATCAGAGACAACTCCATCAAGGATATAAACATTTGGATGGTAGTAGATAAATGCTTGATAAATTATTATTAAGGCATAATTCACTAGCTTGATGATTGGATCCGTAATATTAGTCCTTGCATGTTATAATAAGTGGTAATTTAACTCATTTGTACACATAAGGTCCATGAGAATATCTGATTTAGTCTTTGAACTGATGTTATCTTATCTTCTCTTTAATCCATTCACATTCCATACTTATTCTAGACCAAATATTATAGGTTTATATACATGTTTATATTGTTCCAAAATACTCAAGATTATTTTCTAGTAGAGTCACCAATTTTTTTGCTTGCATAACATGCCCTAATTCTTCTAAGAATCAAGGAAGTTGTTTTTTATTTTATAGACACTCCTTGTGCTCATGACTCATTGGTATTAAAAATATTAAGTTTATTTAGTGGTATATCTCATTTTTCATTCCAAATTAGGTCCTAAAACCATCACCATTGGAAAGACCATGTTTGTTTAATAAAAACTCATATATAACACTTAGCATGAAAGAGGAGTCTTGACCCCCCAATTTGAAATTGTAGCCTAGATAACTTAACTTTTTTAGCTCTCTTAGCCTGCTCTAGGAGGTCACCTTGGTATTTTATCCATTCTAGGATTTGAAACCTACACCATTATGATGACAAAGTTTGAATGGTAAATTTTCATATAAAGTACTTGGCCCCAAAACAAAGTTTTGACACACTTATGTTCTCTTGGCCATCTTGCTTGCTTACTCTTTGAGATCCCTACAAATACTTCAAAGGGTCATTTTGTTTTCAATTCCTATTGGTCCTTTATATCCTATCTTATCCTATCCACCACATTCATATGGATAAGTTTCATGTTTTACTATTCGATCAAAAATGGGTTTTTGATGTGCTTATCGCATTTGAAGGGTCTCTAGTGTAGGTGTTATCTAACTTTCTCAAGTTTCTAAATTCACTCTAAGGGTTAATTTTATTTATATTACCTCTCTACCTATGATAACCATCCTATCCTATTGACCAAACTTGTTCTAGTCATTTAAGTATTTTACAATTGGTCATTTGATGACTTCATGACCTCTATTTTGTACTTAAAAAATATTGTTAGTGTTTGATAAAAAAATTTAATTTCTCTTGATTAAGTCTAACTAAACTTAATTGAAATTTTTCTAAGTCCATAGACATAATTAGGATTATAACCTTTATTAGGTCTTTAGTTTCATTTTCCTCCTCTCTCAGTTGTAATTAAGGTTTTAATGTCTGATTTGGTCAATTTTGAAATGCCTAAGGCTCATAGACCTAATCAAGCTTCCATTAGGTCTAGGGCTATTCTCAATTTTATTTCCTTTGTTATTCTAGGTCTACAATTAAATTAAGTATGTGCAATTCTAGGTGATTCATCATAGTTTTAATTATACATCAAAATCATGATTAGGTTGTGGCGAGTTTTAGCTATGTTTAGTACAAATCAAGAGTTTTTTCCCAATTAGGTCAAGAAGGTTGATAAGAAATTTTTTAGTTATAACCATGGATTACATCCCCATTTAGGTCACAAGTTTTTAGGTTGGTGTTATTAGTGTTGATCAAGGTATTTCCCTAACAAGGTCTTGAGGAACACTGAATGTTCCTTATAGACCTAACCAAAGATCATACTCCTGACTAGGTCTATCAATGCGAATTGATGAAATTGTAGTTATGGTTAGGGTTTAAACCCTAATTAGGTCATGTTTTGTTAAAATAAATAATAATAGTGTTTATTGGGGATATATCCATGATTTTATTGGGGACCATCCCCTAACTCCATTTTTTCACTAATCAAGGTTCGCTCCCTTGAAACCTTGATGGACACAACTAAACCTTGACGGACACAACTATATGCTTTTGGCCCCAAAACTCTAATTAAAACATGATCAAACCTACCCAAATTCTAATAGAACTTATTCATGGGTCTAAGACCCAATAGGTCTTGGTCCCCCCTTATTTTTCAATTTTGATCTTTCCTACCAAAAGTGGAGCTAGTTCAAACTAGAAAACTTCCCACATTGCTCTCAAAAAATGTGCCAAAATTACTCCTAATTCTATTCAAAATTCTAAAGTTAGATTAGAATTATTATTTTTAAAAATTTCCTAACAAGTTGAAAAGTGCAATTCAATTCAAAATTAGAATCTCAGAGTCCATTTGACCCTGTCAAATCACCTAGACTATTTGTCACTCTAGGGGCATAAATTTTGCCCTGTAGGCCTATTCTAAAAGCTATCGTATCTCTAAAAATCTCTTTCCATGGTGGAAGTTTAGTACCACCAATCTCATGCAATTTTACTTGATTCAAAATCTTATTGAAACTAATTTTTGCACTTTCTTGACCCCGAATAGGTCCATTATGTGCCTTTTTAGACACTTTGATGGTTTTTTGCCTATATCTTAGTCTTAATAACTCATTTTCAGAACCATTAGAAACATTGGAAAGATGACTCCAAAGCATAAATTATGTTACCTTTAGTTTCCCAAAATTCCTCTTGTAAAATGATATTTTAAAGTTTTAGGTTCATAAGTTACCTAGAAAGTTTTTAATTGTAAAAATTTATTTCTTTTATGCCTTTTTGCAAGATAAAATGGAGTAAAATAGTAAAGTGTCATGAATAAAAAATTGATTCGGTGTTTGGAAGGGAAATAAATAGATGGAAAGTCTATAAATAGATTTAACCCTTCCCATTGTAGGGGTTGGTTCTTTATTTCTATAAAACACTAAGAGTTACCCATTTTGGTTTTTATCCTATCCCTCTTTTGCAAGTAAGTCATTATGTTGGTGGATTATTGGTAGATTGATCATGGTGAATTTTTAATGTGAATATCAACAAGTACATCCTGATAAATATAAATATTTGTAATTATTATTTTCAACATATGAATACAAATGGTGGTTATGGGGTCCTTTTTCATTCTCTAATTTCCTTTGATGTATGCATCAACTTCATTTATTATTATGTACACATTATTCAATTTAAAGACTAATTTTTATATTCACATGGTTAATAAATCTATATTTGTCTTAATTACAATAGGATTTATTTCTTTACCCTTCTCTTTTTCATTTCTTTAACAAATTTGTTAAACAAGGGTTTGTTCAATATCAATCCATTTTTATTGATTTCTTGTTTTGTTTCATCATGAATTTATTGACACATTATTGAATGATTAAATACATGTGAATGAACAACTAAATTTATAATTGTCAACTATTTTTCATTCAAAACCCTAACATTGATTTAGGTAAATATATGTGTACACTTTTTTTTCAATTTCTACTTTAAAACCTAGTTGAATATAACATGTAGACATAATTACCATCTCATTTATTCAAGAATATAAGACATTAGAATATTTCATACTAGTAGGACCCTTGATTGGGACTATCACAATGCATAATTGAGTGAAGATTAGTCCTTCATAACCTAGTAGATACAGACCATGGGGAGACCCACCTACATGGGAATCCATTCAAGAAAGGATTAATGAGATTCACAACCCCTAAAGCCCAAAATTAGCATCATCATCATGCCAAATGACACACCAACAAATTAAAAGTGAAATTCTAAAATAAACTATTCAAGACAAAGTTATTTAATTACCTCCTCTACATATTATAAGGAGATCTAAAAATTCTTATGCATACCATAAAATTCATGATCATAAATATTATTATTTTGCATTGAATATAAAAATACAAAGTCACAAAGTTAGTGATGATCATATTATTGATACATCATCCAAGAACACCAGTAAAATTATGAGTACTTATCCTAAATCACAAGTACAAAAATAGAAAAAATGGGCACCTAAGGATAATTTAAAATAAAAACACTTAAAAATGAAATAATTAGAGAAAGAAAAGATTCAAAAATCAAATCTAGAGTAAAAAATGTTACATAAATATCAAGATAAAAAAGCTAAAGTTATAAATATAGTTACAAAGGAGGCAATCAAAATCCATTCCTCATATCAAGGCCCTTTTACTGTCACTGCTCATGTAAAGGGAAAGCAATTTATAGATATCAAGGTTACAAACTATCAAGATACAAATTTTTGTTCTATGTCATTTATTAAATCTCATGGAAATAAGTTTCAATATGTGGATAAAATAAATGTAATTACAACAAGCATGGGATCAATTCAATTAAGAGTTTCATTTGCTTCAAAATAAATATCTATTAATTTTTAGGTTGTTTATAATCTAAATGCTTACAATTTTATGTTTGTAAAATCATGGTTACCATCAATAGGAGCAATGGTGGATAAAAACAATAATTTCATATCATTTGATCATCAAGGTAAGCTTATCTCCTTTTCCAAAAAAACAAAATATATCTTCAACCACCATACAAATAAATATAATTAATGATATATCAATAAAGGAAAAGTACATACAAAATATTATAAAAGAGGAACCATAGGCATCTTGAATAACATTTTTGTTAAATATAGATTCACCAAAAAGTAAGAGGCTTAGTATATTAATCACTTCATCCCCATGATATAATAACATGATACACTTTATGATTCTACTATGCACACATATGACACATCTAGTTCAAGATAGGTTATAAATTTACCACTCCTCATAGTTTCTCATCCTCATCTTGAGATCATAGGATATCCTTTTCTTTTCAAATATTCTAAAATACCAAAAAAAAAATTAAACGTATAAAAATATTTTCAACATCTACATGATCTATTGGATCCTTGGATTATATGGTTTTAGTTCCATGATAGTGGATAGCATATCATTCATTTCTATATACACATGTGTTTAAAAAATCTTTTGAGTGTGATACGGTCATCCACAGATACCTAATCCATGCATTTTTAGATGTTGGTCCTTCCCTCTATTCATGTCATATGGATATTTGGGGCATTAACCTCTTTGATCATGATACATCTAGGTTATATTATTCTATGATCACTTTACATTATCATGTTTGATATTATGTACTACACATGCTTTTATCCATGATTATATCTTTCACAATGTAATTGAGATGTTATGTACTTAATGTTTTTTGATAACACATATTATCCATGGGATAGTATGTTATGTTTGTAAAGGTTTATTGTTTTCCATGTTTTCCTTCTTTCACTTCCTTGGGTGGGTTCCTTGATTGATATTATCATGCATTGTATTACTTATTTGAGCATTTGAATATGATACATTATTTGCATCCCCTATGCCTATATTTTATTATTCTAACATTATGTCATGATTTGTTGTATGGAAATTTGAATATGTCATTCCTTTATTTGTGGACATTGGAATAATATTTATCCCTTTGATTATGTGTCATTTGAACATGTCCCTTATTGGAGGTCTCCTTGGACCATTGTATTTTGATTTGATTTTGAGTGATCTTGTGTGTTCTTAATTTCTTTTTTAGCTTTTATTTTTACTATCTAGACATTGCCATGATCTATATCATGCATCTTAAGACTTTATGTGATAACATACTATGTACCTCAATGTTATATATACTTGGGAAGTGTCTCCTATATGCCATATCATTCATACATATATTATATAGTAATATTATTCTTTTGAGGTAAGGTAACTACTAGTTGTTACTTCCCCTCACCTCAAAAGGGTGGTATATTAGTTGGGGCATGACATAAGGGAATGGATTATATATTATTAATATATTTATATTGTATTTGGGGCATGTTTTTCAAAAAATATTCTTTGTAATCATAAAAGTTCTTAGTTTTAGATAATATAGATTCAAATTATAGTGGGGGCATGTTTTGGAAAAATGTTCTCTGTAACCATAATAGTTCTCAGTTTTAGATATACAGTGGGAGAATGTTATGAAAATATGTACTCCACACTTACACCAGTTTATAGTTTCATATTATAGGGGGGATTGTTATGGAAACATGTTCTACACACTTTTATAGTCTTTAAATTGCCAAAATTCACAAATAGATGATTTAGATACACAGTTGTGGTAGAATTATATACAATGGTACCATGTTTATACCTAGGCTTTAGTGTGAGACATATATGAGGTATATATGCCATGTAAAACAAGATTTTAAATTAAAAAATCAAATTAGCTTTCAAATTTTCAAAAACTTATATGGATTTTAACTCACTAGGTTGGACGGTTATAGATTATATTGATCCAATCTACTATAACAGTTGGTTCAATTTTGGTATGGTTGAGATGATTAAATCACTCAATATTTCCAATTTTATAAGTTTTAATTTATTAAAAAATCCAAGCTCATCATATTTATAGTGTGGGTTGACTTGGATCAACTCATTCTCACCAAGTTATAATTAATATTGGGTTGCATGGTTGAGCTAATCTAAACTACTAGGTGGAAACTCACCTTTTTCTCTAAGGTTGGGGTAATGTGTCCTCCAATATATATATATATATATATATATATATATATATATATATATATATATATATATATATATATGAAATTTATAGATTTATAGTTATCATAATGATACATCTTTTCAAATCAAATTGATAAAAGGCAAGGTAGTTGCATCGATACATAGTCACCAGTAAATCACTCAAGTTGGGTTCACACAAAGGCAAGGTTTGTTATACACACCTAGGTATGCATTTATTTTCATTTAAAGTATAAATTCTATTACTAAATTAAATGGGTGAAAATTTGGACACTATTTTTGAATTATATAACACCTCAGTCTGATACACTTGTAAAATATAGAACTTGGTTATTTTTCTTAGTTTTAGACATTTCCCATTATCAAAAGGCTTGCATATACTATCTATATGGGCCTATTGATTATATCTTAGTCTATATAATGTTATTTTTATGAATTAAACCTTATATCATTCTAAAAATGATATAAACCTACTTATCTTCTATCTCTATAAGTTTTATACATATGCATGTTTTCTATCTACCTGGACACTTGTGTCCTAGTCAAATGCTTATGTCAACATATCTTATCCCAATACAAGTGTCAAGTACCCTAAACATCATACAATTTCTAAATGAAATAATCCCTATGGTTTTCCTAAGTGATTTAATGTGAGATATTCTCCAAAAGGGTTGGTATATATGCATGATAAATCCTCATTCATTCATCACTCAACACAAACCTAGTATAGACCAAATAACTTGCAAGGCAAATTACCAAAGGTATTCAATAAAGTATTAAAGTGAGAAAAAATTATCTATTTTATCTTATTTCTTTATAAGTCATAGGAGTAACATATCTACAAATTTGAAGTACTAAAGGAGTAGTCCATTATCCATATTTTCCAAGTTACAATCTAGGTCACGTTTATACTTATTTATCACATATTACATATTTATTCACACATAAGCCCACACCTAGGGAATAACTAAATGAGTCTAAAGACCTTTTCAAAGTAGTATATATGTAAGTAATACCCACTAACAGAGGGGTAGTTGGGGTTAGCTTGACACTGTGAACCCACTAACCCATTTTTCCCATAGCCACTATAAATATGAAAAACTAGGGTTTTTATATTTTCCAAAAAATGAAAATTCATGAGTTAGATCTAAGCACACCAGAGTGAATTTGACATAGAACATAGAACATTTATGTGGTTATATCTATATCTAGTAGGTATTCCATAATAGACATATGCATTTAGGTTAGACATAATCATTTATGCAACCATTTAAGGTCAACATAAGTGTCTAGGGTTATAAAAGTGCTTAATATATAATTTGATGATAGCCCTAGAATCTAAGTCTAGTATAATTCCTTTGTGTTCTAGATCTAGATTTGTATTTGCATCCAAATTAGATAATTATATTGTTTCCTTTATCATTGTAATATATATCATAGTTTTACTTTCTATTTTTACATATCTGAGTATATAAATTCATAATATTATTTATTTAAGTTTTAGAATTAATTAGCCTAATATTGAGATGGTTTATCACCCTTATGCCCTAATCTATATCTATCCCATTTAACCCTAGATATCTTAATGCATATTTTAGGGCTAAATATGTATATTACCTATAATAGAATGAATTAAACCATTATAGATGGATATATATTATTTTTTCATGATTGAAAGAGAATGAATAATATTCATTCCCTCATAATGATTACAGTGACAATATATTTTTATTAAAATAACAATTAATTTTGTTTAACCTTTAATTTTCTATTTTATTGTATGTACATAATAATCAATCTCATGCCCTTTGAGTTTTGAATATGTGTATGAACTAGTATCATGTCTTTTAAAATTTGAAATTTTCCATTTTGAATTTGAAAAATGTGTGTATTATCATGGATGAGTATCATTCCCCTTGAATATATTCCAAATGATATATAATTCCATGCATCTATATGCTCAACTATAACCATATATGAAACCTGTAAATTTTAATTTTGTAATTTTTTTGCATATATATTCAATTGTTATGAATATTTTCTCAATTATTAGTAAATTTAATGAATATTCATGTCATATGAACCATGTATGTGTATCTAAGTGCCAACATATTTTATGTATCTAAGCTACAAATTACTTTGAATCCTTGAAGGCATGTACTCTTATCATAAAACCTAATTTTTTTAGTTAATTTGAATATTTGAAACATGTATTTTTTATGTGCATATGCATTACATGAATCTAAATATGTCTAATTCTATTGATATATAATAATTTATAGTTATTTTTTTTATTTATGGAGTGAAATTGCATGGCATATGCATAAACTATCAAAAATCTATAAAACACCTATCACAAATTTGAACCATGCAAAATGTGCCAAAATTGAATGATCTCATTAATATTGTCTTTGTAGGCTTATATTTTTAAATAATTTTTAATTATCCCCCCTTTTTATTCAAGGTATGAGAGTATTGAGTCCATCATATCAAAATAAAACGTGCATTTTAAATTGGATTAACTAGTAATACGTAGATTGTTTTAGTAGAAACCATGTGATAATTTTTTGAATCAACATTTTATATCACACTATATGAACCATCATTAAGATGAGATAAAATATTATTATGGTTCACATAGCATTATCTAAAAGTTTTATTTAAAAATTAATCACATGGTTTCTACCAGACATATCTACATCATACTTCATGGACTATGGATATAGTATCTCGCTCACATATTAAATATCTTTTTTAATTCTAAAAATTTTAAATAATTTGAATTTGGAAATGTTTAAATATTTAAAAATGTCTCATTATAGTTTGATATATTTATTTGAGGGGTATCATACAAGTATCTTCAAAGGAGATTATATAAGATATGAGGTATAATCTTTATATAGGAAAATAAGGACTAAATTTGGAATTTTTAGAATGGTTAGTAGTGTATGCACTAAATTATGCTCACCCCACTAATTATACTAATTACACTAACTTTTTCTATTTTAGTCTAATTTATATATTTCCTAGATAAATTAACTAATGGCCTAATAACCCACATCCCATTCCTATACCTCATAAAACTTTACCCCATCCGAAAGCCAATTAATCCCCTCACAAAACCCCTAATAAAACTTATTACCCACTAATCTATTCCCTAAGCCAACTAGTCAATTTAAAATTCCAAAATAATCTACCTACCCACCCACCACCTTATTCTAGCCTCTCTTAAAACCCTAAACCCTATGGGGATATTTATTTAATTGGAGGATTCTATAAATCTTCACTATTTTATCCCCCTTCTATAGAATCCTCTAATTCTAGAGTTTTTCATGGAATTAAAAATTCCATGGAAAATCCCTAACCCTTGATATCAATGGCCAAAATTTGAATTTGAGCCATTGATCTTTCCCTCCATGCCTATAAAACTAAGCTCTTCCTCCACCCTAAATATAACTTGAAACAAACTTGGAAAATCCATAGATCCATCATCTTCCTGTTATCTTGCATCTACAAAAGCTCTCTAGAATTCATCTAAATCCATTATCAAGTTCATTCAATCACTTGGAAGCCATTAGAAACACTTATCAAGAAATCTAAAATTTCGTGTTTTGGGACATCAAAAAATCCATTTTTAAATCATGGAGTGGAGTCATAAGGAGGTAAAAATTATGGTGAGAATGTTTTTATTATTCTTATTTGCCTCTTTTATCCATTCATATTAGTATGATTAAGTTTTAGGTTTTTATTAATAGAATTAGTAATATAGCTTGGATCTAAAATTTAGTGCACATTTTGGCAACCATGGTGGGACACTTACTCCCTTAACTAAACATTACAACATTGATGGAAGTTATTTGAGTGATTTTAGGACAAACTAAACATCAATTGAATGTTGTATTTTCAATTTTGCCACATATAGGTGAATTGAGACTTTGGCACTAGTATCAATGCTATTATAGTCATGATTTTTTAAATCGAGTAGTGATGTTCTCAATTAACCACTAATATTTAGTGTTTTTTTGTATGGTTATGGTTTTCAAAAAAATCACAACTTTGAGAGTTATGATTTTGTCTAGTAATACCGATATTATAGGTTGTAGTTACGATATTGTCAAGATTAAAAGTTAGGGGTATATATATGATCTATTATTATTAACCCACCTTCTATAGGTATATTTTTATCTATTTTCATATTTCTATGTGTAGGATAAGGGATTTAATTGATATTAAGTTGCTAGTAAATCTTCTACAAAATTGTGACTTTGATAATTGTGACTTTGAATTGGTAATAGTGGTTTTGTCAGGTATAGTCATCATTTTGTCAAACTTATATTTTCTTTATACCCCATACTATCACCTAACAATATAAATATATATAATTTTTTTTTTATATTTATAAAGGGTATTTTTATATTTTATTGTAGGGAAAAATATTTTAAGCCAAACCTTGACCTTTTGACCATCTCCTACAAAATTGCAACTCTGTGACTAGTGACTTTGACCTAGTAGTAGTGATATTTTCTTAGATAGTTGTGGTTTTGTCCTTTCCTATAAAATTGGTAAAATTTTGACCTACTTGTTTTCTAAATGAGAAATAGAAGGATATCAAGTTCTATAGAAAGGGTTATAAGGTTCTTGGAGCTAAGTTAAAGCTGCCTTTTTTAAAATTTTAACCATTTACCCATCTAGGTATTTCACTATAATCACCCACCTATAAAAAGGTTTTAACAGTGTTTCTCTCTATGTGAAAGAGATATAGGGGAAAATGAAGACCAATACTAACATCACAAACCCTAACATAAACTTATTTTAAGCTTTTCTATAAAACTACAAGTCTCGAATTTGTGATTTTATCCTAGTAGTCATAACTTTGTCAGTTACAGTCGTGACTTTGTAGACATCTAGTTAAAATAGTAGCTTGGGGTATTCAACTAGCATTAGACTTAAGTTTTATAAGCATTAGGTTCTATATATAATAGATAGCATCTTGTTTATTTTTTTAGAAGCATAAGACCAAATTTATTATAAAATTGTATATATTTTGATATGTATTTATTTAAGTATTATTCTAGAAAAATTTTCCCTATAATTAAGTTGGCATAATAATTATCTTAGTAAAACTTAGGTATTTTTTTATAATTCTATTATTATATACAAAACCATAGATTGTGTTTTTATGCTAGTTATGATTTTGTTATTTTAAATAGTGATTTTGTTTAACAATCATAGTTTTGTAGGATAACCAATATGGTTTGCTAACCCTTTGCAAAGTCACAACTCATGACTTGTGATTTTGTTTTCTAGTTGAGATTTTGTGTATTCTATTTGCGATATTTCTCTATGTATCTTTAGTTTTGTAAGGACTTGTGTTTCTGTAAAAATCCATACTACTAATCCCTTTTGGTGTAGGAACCTTTAAGACCAAGGTACCCCAGTTGATTTTCTAACCCTTTTGATTGTAGTAAGGGTTGATTATATTATATTATTATAGTTTTTGTTGTTTAATATCTCTTTTTTGTAAAAAAATTGTTTTCTTGTACACTTGTTTTTGTGTGTGTGTTAACTTATGAATAATTATTGTATTTTTTCCCCTCACACATAGGTAATTAATTAGTTAATTAATATTATCATGTTTTCTTGTTTTTTATCCCTCCCTCTAATATATCATGTGACATGGAATTCATCCCATGTATGGGCTTAGTATATAGGGGTTGGTGACATTGATTTCATCACCACGTACTAACCAAACTCAGTGTTCTAGTAAAGTATAAAAATAAAGAGAACTATAATTACATGTCTAAATGGGATTCCCCATAAATTTTTCTATGGAGTGAGGGGTGATTAGGTTCTAATACATAGGATGGTCAGACAACATCCTACATCAAATTGGGCCCTAATGTACCTTCATGTATATAAGGAATGCACTTAGAACCTTTTGTGTACACCTAGATTAGGAGCCTTTGACCATAATAGGTGTACTACTACAAAGAGTCAATATCAACTCCAAAGTAACCATAAAGTATGAATGGGATTGAGAGGGTTCAATCAATACCATAATGGGTCATCGACTTATAGCCTCACCCATGAAGCTGTTAGACGGTGAGGGATTTGGGTTACACACCCATAATAGTTGAATAATTTAATATCATACTTATGTGTGTTGTTTCAGTGTTTTTCTAAGACCCATATTATTTGTAATTTGAGCCTACCATACATATATTTTGTGTGATACCTTAGAGACCTCTTGGTTAACACTCATCATCTTGTCATCCCATCATAATATCATGTTCTAATTTGTTTCAGCCACACATCATTCACATATTGACCATTCATCCCCATTTTTAATTTCTTATTCTACACTTAGCATCCATATAATACCCATTCTAATATCCCTATTTCTTAATTTTACCCCTCCCATATCCATTCCATATCACCTTTGGCCACTATATTTTAAAAAAAAACATGTGTATTCTATCTTCGCATATTCACCCCATAGTCTCCATATCTTAATTTTTCATTCCTATTATAAATCTACCATCCAACCCATATATATCCATCTTATAACACTTTAATATAGTAATTACCCCTTTCACATCTTTATTTTATACCTAGCTTTTATATATACTTCTTTGTCTCATATTCATTTGTATATTTTGTCCTAAATTTTTTTAATCCTTCTTAACCAATCTTATACCTACCACATCATCTACCCATCCCATATCCATCTCATACCATTATTAAATATTTTATGTACCTTGTCTATTGTACTCAAACCTTTCACCCTAGTAAGACATTACCCTTAGCTATTATCCATCCCACTATATCCTACATAGTATCCATTCCCTTCAAATCTTTCATTAGCATAATAACTACTATCCACTTCACTTTATTCACACCACAACATATTTATTTGGTGACTAGTGTGTCTCTTCAACATTCATTTTTATACAACTTATATTGAGTTTGTATTATTCTTATCCAATCTTACATACACTATTATGAAAACTAATTACCTAGTGAATACCAAATTTTGAGTTTGATTAACATTAATTATCAACCCAAGGTACATACATTTTTAAAAGATGTCAGAACTATATATACATTATGGATTCATAAATTAGCTTGATTTACTAGTTTTAGTACATTAAACTTATGTTGAATTCACTAGATAGTTATACTATGAAACTATTATGATAGAAATAAAAAAATACTTCACACTTATATATCACACATGCATCACACATGATATAATAAGATTAATAATGAAATCTACTTCTACACTGTTAACTAAGGAGGTCAATATATTCACTATAACTCCTTTTGATGGGGGCCTTCCTCATTTAGAACTAAGTTCCTATCTTTCTCTGAGAGATTTACAAAATATTCTTAAAAAATCAACTTTTTCATTACTCAAATCTATAGCAATTAAAGATTACTATAGAATATTACAATGCAATGAATTCTATAGTTCTATTTACTATCCAATCTCAATTTTAACTTCACTAACTTCTAATCTGATCTAGGTTCTACCATCAAATATAAAATGTAGTTTATTAACTTCTAACCAAAGACATCACACTAGGAAAAATACAAATACTTTAGAAACTACCCCAGTCAACCTTTAAATGGTTAGTAATCAAAGTTACTTATTTTAGTCTTGACTAGGTTAAGGACAAGGTATACCATTTTTATTTTTATTTTGTCTCCTTCCCATTATCTTTGTATTTCTCATCTTTGGAAGCACATCCAAATTTCCTTACATGTAGGGAGTTAATATAATAGCTATGGTCCTTTCCAATCATCCATTTAGTTTCCAGGATAGTTGGATGTGTCCTTAAGATCTGATCACAATAATTAGTTCTATTTTATATCATGGATATGGGAAACCTATAGCTAAAGCCTATAGTTGTTATGATCACTCTATAGTGGCTATGGGAAACCTATAGGTAATGGCTGCAATGATCATAGGTAGCCCATAGGTGGAGCCTATAGTTGCCACATGGAACATGTAATGGCTATAGGTAGCCTATAGGTGGAGCCTAAAGTTATTGTGGGCAAATTGTAGTGGCTACTAACAACCTGTAGGTAAAGCCTATAGTTGTTATGGGTAGCCTATAAGTGTTGTGCCTAAATTAGATCCTATAGACTTACATTATCTTTAAAATGCTTATTTAATAAAGTCACACAAGTATAATCTAATCAAGGAAAAATCATCCATAATTTATAACACACACACACAAACACACACGTGTGTGTGTGTGTGTGTACGTGTGTGTGTGTGTGTGTGTGTGTGTGTGTGTGTGTGTGTGTGTGTGTGTGTGTGTCTATATATATATATATATATATATATATATATATATATATATATATATATATATATATATATATATCAATGCACACACAAAATCATAAATTCATTCATTCAGTTGTACGAGTCATAGACGGTTATGGGGATTTACATAGAATAAGATATTTATTAAGTATGGATGAAGCTCTAAAATAGAGAAATTGGTGACCTCATCACACCCTCATACTTAACCTCTTATTTGTCATTGATCAAGCCTTAGCTATATTTTTAAAACCATAGAATTTTTTAAAATCAAGGGGCTCAGTGCAGCCTGACCCTTTAAGGATATAAAATACTTTATTATCATCAATGTTATCCCATATTTTCTTCTTAGCCTCTCTATCATCTAGGATCTTTCCCTCTCAGTCATAAATTGAGAACCAAAATAGAGGAAGTTGAAATATCAATCCCAACCATTTAACCCTTCTCTTCTTGACAAGCTCAATATACATGTATACTCTATGTATGGCCTCCCTAAGGTTTTGAGGGGAGTAAGGTTCATTTATTTTTAAAGAATCTTAGAGTTGTACCTATCTATGGGAAAAAGAAATAAATTTTTTCTTATCATCTCCTTCCATAAGACTCAAATAATGATTCTGAACTTCTACCTATTTTCTGATAACCCATGCTTGTGGAGTACTTGAGTTCATGAAGGAGATCCATTCTTTTATTATAGCATCTAGGTCACTTGAATCACCCTTGATCATTAGGGTAGATTATTTTTCTTTTTCTTGATACTCTTCCACTTATTTCATTTTTCTTGTTTCATTAAGAACATATGAAAAAATGCATTTAGTTAGACATCCTCCAAGTAGATGTTTAGATTACAATTTACATTACTAGGCACAGTATATTAGTGGATGTAAAACTCACTTAACTAAGCTTGGAGGTCAGGATCATCATGTCTATATAATTCAAATAAAAATTTAGGGCCATAAACCATATAAGATTGATCATTATATATCCTATTATATCTTAATTTAAGTTATCTCTCTTCTAAGTAGACAAGATACACCCTAGAAGGTGGTATGTACTCCATTAACATTTTAGTGGTTTCATGCATTTTATTAATCTTTTCCTTCAGATACTTGATCCTAGTTTCAGCTATTTTTTTATTTATTTTAAATCATCTTGTTGTTCTCTTCTTTCAACATATACTTTAAATCTTAGTACTAGCATTTATTAGTGAGTTTCATCATCACTAAATTATTCCCTAAGAAAATGTCAGAGGTCATCAATCTATATAGGTGTGGTAGCTAAAAGATACACATCAATAAATTCTTCTATTGTAGGTTTTTTTATAGTGGGCAATGGAGGAGGAAATTATTTCAAAAGGGTACCAAAGCTAGAGCATAATCCACTAAAAGTCTTTCTATGGCCAAGATAGATGAAGTTGTTATAGGTTCTTCTAGGGAAGCTGTTGCAGGTTCCTTTAGGGAAGCCACTATAGATTCTTCTAGGGAAGCTATTTTAGGTTCCTCCAATAACCTTTCTCTAGCCATATAAGGTTTTACAAATTATTTTTCCCTAGAAATGTTTCAATACCTCTCTTACCTTTCAATTATGTTATTTCATTCCTCATCATGTATATTTCTTTCATATCTTGTTATAATGTTTGGAACTCCTAGGTATGAGGAAATATCCCTTTTCTAATTCTTTTTCCAAAGTCTTTTATTCAACCAATTCCTCTTTTAATATATGTTGATCTACCATTCTCGATTTATCTTCTATAAACCTAATGTGTCTAAGGAGACTAATGTCTTCCTCAGTGAATCTAGATGGTTTGGGTGACTATTCTTTTTCTTCCTTGATATATTCCTCATCAATAGAACATTCTTCAATCTCAAATCCATCAAGGGTATTTCAAAACTTGGGCTCTTTCTTGAATTTTCATCCTCACTAATGTCTATGGGTGAGGAGGTTGTAGTTGTCTTTTTTGTCTTAATTCTTCAAGATCTCCTAGGAGGAGGTATCCTTATTCTTGATATAGTGGTTTTATTTTCTTCAGATTTCATCTTCCTTTCAAGAGGGGTAGCTAATGGAACTTTTTCTTCTTATACAATAGTTGATGGAAGAAATTCCTCTTGTCCTAAACAAACTATGGTGGAAGAATCAATCTATAGTGAGGAGATAGTGGGAGAAGGAATATGTTGGGGTGGACTTCCCTCCTATATGTTAGAAGGAGGTAGGACTAGTTTCCTTCTCTTTCTTCTACACATAGTAGTTTTAGATATACCCTCAGTAGCTATGGGTTGGTTAGTAGCACTAGTTCCCATAGAATATTCTTGTAAAATTTATTGGGCCTGTTCCTTAGGGGATTCCTCCTCATTATTACCCTCTTATTTTTGAGGTTTACTATTCCATAGGGATAAAAATTATTTCCAACTTAGATCAGGGTTGATAAAGTTTATTCCTTGTTTAGTTATCAAAAATAATAGGTAATGATGGGATAGGGATTTTTCAATACCCTTCTAGTATTCTTTGGACATATTTTTTAGAATGTTCCATAAGTGATTTAGAACATTAATAGTTCTACCATGCCTTTAATGATTCATAAATTTACACTAAAAAGTATAAATTAGGGAATACCTTCTTTCATAGGTCATATATCTAATGATGTATGAGGTTATCTCTCTCTAATCTATAGGTACACTAAGTCTCTCCACACCACCTTTCTTCAGTACTAGTCTTTTATTTCCTTAACAAAACTATTATCTAGCTTCTTAACCATTAGGTTTGTCTTGCCAATTCTCTCCTATACTTATCAACCCAGTTGCTTGGCTCACTAGTTATTTAGTGACTAGGAATGTGATGTCATTTATAGTAGCTTGGTCTCTAGTAAAAGATCCTACAAATTCCCTAGCAAGGGGTTTTGAGAAATGTTATAATTTTGAAAAATAAGTGGTCTAACAAAATCTATTGAAGATAACCTAGTTGGCTTGGTCTCCTTGAAGTTTCCTATAATCTATGAGTTCTCTCCTCATAATTGACTCTCCCATTCTACTAAGTTCAATTTTTCTATCAATATTTTTAACTAGTAATTGGAAACAAACTCTATTTGGCTTATAAAAATTTCCCTATAGCAAAGCAGGGTTTGTTTAAGAATGGTAATTTGTGGTTGTAATTTGTAGGGTTATAGGTTATGGTGTGCTTCAACTTTGTGTGAATGGTTATACTTTCAAGGGAAAGCAATGAAATTGATTATTTTTCTTATAGGGTATTTTGGCTTCATTATGAAATATAATCTTACATGTATGGATCCTATAATGCATGATATTCTCACCCGTATCATCCTCCCCTGACATGATCTGTCACATGTCCTCAAGTGATGTGGATTGAATAAGATGGAATGGATAGAATGGGGTCATAATTAGGGGTATAAGTGTGGGTTAGGATGTCATCATGTGGGTTTAAGTATGAGTTGAGGGGTATTAATGAATGATGTGTTTCATGATTTAATACACTTTTCAATATTGTACATGCTATATTAAAATAATAAATACTTTTTAATGATCAAAATATATGGTGTACCTTTTTAATGATTTACCTAAGGTGATGCTAAGGATTTTCATGTGAGTGTTTGCATGTGAGTGATTGACAAAATATAATGATTGTGATTGTAGTTGTAATTGGACTAAAGTGGGACCCTTTGGAGTAATTATGAGATCACAAGATGGAAAGATTCTATGGTCCACTTAGCATGCTATCATGTGATTCATGACAACTTATATAAAATTGGAATAGAGGTCTTAGACTTGGATGCGAGATTATTGATCTCTTATCACAAGGTGGTTATTTTTGAGTTGGGTGATCTAAGTCAGGTGTTTCCTGAACATGGAAGAGGGTAACTAAAGGTATTGTTGCTTTTTGATCTTCATCTACATGATTTGTCATGATTTGTCTATGTGTTATTTTACTTCTTGTAGATTTTTCCTAGTGACTTTGTCTTGTTATTTAGGGGTAGGCCTGAGTAAAATTTTGACTTCTTTTATTTAATATTCCTTTATTCCTTCCTTGGTTCATCTAGTGTCCTTTTTTATGCTCAAAATCTCATATCCAAGGTCATATCTTAGAGTTTGGAAAGAACTATCATGCCTGTGCTTAGAGAGATGTTAGTGTATGCCTATAAAAACTAGAGATGGTGCATGTAGTGACTACAAGGTTGTGCCTAGCTATGGTAAAAGTGCCTATAGCATCTATAGAAGAGCCCATAGAAATTGAAGGAGGTGTCTATAGTATCTATAGAAGAGTCTATATCAATTAAAGGAGGTGCCTATAGTAGCTACAAAATAGCCCTTGGAAACTAGAGGAAGATGAACAATTTGCTTAGAATGATTGTTTATTTTTTTAGTTTTTTTTTACCCTTAAATAACCAACAATTTAGCTTTCTATTTAGGCCTATTTTATAGTTTTGGGTAGTCAAAAGTCTAGTTTTCTACCCAAAAACTACCAACAATATCTAAAAAGAGTTTTCATTATTGGTTTTTTAACTCTAACTACTACCTATAATAGAATATTTATTATGGGTTCTTACCAAGTCATTAGTGAGGGTGACTAGTTAAGGACCAAGTGAAGGCCTCAATTTTCATGCCAAATGAGGGCTAAGATGTCCTCCTCTCCTTCATCATTGTGTTGGTCAATTCTCCCTTTGTCTACTGAGACATTATGTTAATCTAGCACATCATTATATCCATTTTGTAATTACATGTGTATGTGCTTGGAAAAATCCTCCTAAGTGAGTGGCTTTTTGTATAACTTTACTCTATGGTCATTAATTAGTAGATGGAATATTACTATATCAATGGTTTAGAGTTATACTACTTCATTGTCATAAACATGCTTAATCTCAAATGGACCAAGCCAACTAGTCTATAGTTTACCCTTATGATCCTTGTATTTTGAATAAAAAAGAAGGGCCCAATCTCCTACATTGAATTTCTTGATGTTAATGTACCTATCATGTCAACTAATATGTTAGTGATATATAAGTTATGTGGTCTACAATGCCTACTATCTATATTCATCTAAGGCATTTATTTTCATAAGCCTTTCTTTCTATCTTCAGATATATCCATCTCAAGTGTTAGTGATGTTTGTAAGATCTTATGCTCAAATTATATTATAAAGATAGGTTTATTCTCATAAAAAAAATCATATGGGGTGAATTTTTTAGTAGTCTTTCATATGATTATATAAGCCCAAATATATTTAAGAAGTCTATCCTCCCAATCCTTATGGGACATACTAACAGTCTTGGTCAAAATATTTTCTAACTCCCTATTGGTGACTTCCACTTGTTCATTGGACTATGGATGGTATGGAGTTGATTTATTATGACTAATCTCTTATTGCTAGACCAAATTAGTAATTTAAACTAGTAGTGAATTAGGGTCCTTGATCAGTGACTATTTCTCATGGCACATCATATCTTGTGAATATTTCTTCATAGAGGAAAGTTGCCACCTTCTCATCCCTAGCATGTGTAAGAGTCTTGAATTCCACCCATTTAATGACATAGTTATTACATACAAGGATGTACTATTTGTTGTTGTATTTTGGATCAAAAAGTCCTACAAAGACTATGACCCATTTTTCAAATGGTTTAAGCCCCATTTGAGGTTACAAAGGTAGCTTATCTGAATGTGTAGGTCTCCCCTTATGCTGACATTTGTCATAATGAGAAGTATATATTATTGCATCTTTATGGAGTGATGGACAATAATATCATTTATTCAATATTTTTACTTTTGTATTTTTGGATGTAAATTTACATCCACATGGTTCATCATGGTAGGATTTGAGGATATCTATAATTTTTTCTTCTCTGAGACATCTTCCGATGATGGAGTCAGGCTCAGTATAGAAAAAAATCTAGACAGCCATGAATACATGCTACTTTTTTTAATCAAATTTTCTTATTTGTTTAGGGAGGAAGTGTTATAGGAGTGACCCTATGGTAAGGTAGCTATCAATATTAGCATACTAAGGTATGGTAAGGGTAAGGGAGAATAGGTTATCATTTGGAAATGAGTCATCTACTATGGTATCTTCTTCAAGGTATTATCTGCTAATCTAGTTGTAATCACTCAAGCCATCCAGAAAGGTAATATAATTTCTTCTTTGCTAGTGTATCCAACACTTTATCAATGAAGGGCAGAGGAAAATGATCCTTTTTGGTTTTTTTAGTAATTTCCCTATAATCTATGCATACACACCATTCTCCATTTTTATTTGGTATAATTACCAAAGTTGAAACCCATTCACTATCAAGGGCGGGGTATATAAATCCAATGGTTAGTAGTTTTTGTAATTCCACTTTGACTATTTCTCTAAGAGATGGATTCATATTACATTATGGTTGTCTGATTGGTTGGTAATATTATTTGATATAGGTATGATGTGTGTATATTTTTGGGTTGACTTTGTGCATGTCCTCATAATTGTATGAAAAAACACATTGGTTTGCATGCAACATGTTGACTAGGAACTTTTCCTCATTTCACTCCAACTTGTTATTAATAAACAATGTTTTTCTTGGAGGGATTTCAATTTGTTATGAGAGTGATTTCATCATTTATATATTGCTAATGGATCTAGTTTGGCTACATATATGAGGTAGCAACTAGTAAAATATTTCCTATATAGGTGCATCAAATTTATTTGCTTCCTAGAAGCTATAAAATAGGCACTCAACACATTGCAAGTGACTAAGATCTATAGAATGAGTTTGGTAATTATTATGGAGAATTTTGGAGAGAATTATATCATCTACTTGATCATCTGAGGTGCATGCATGGTCTATGGTGAATACAGGAATCTAAGGATGCTACTTTGCCTCATCTTCTTTAGCCCATAATGTATACTCTAGTGCTAAGGTTAGTTGTGTTGGGGGATAGAGAACCAAATTCTTAGTGTGGTTGCCATTAGAGATCAATATGTCACCTGATCTATAGCTAATGAAGGAATCAGTTCTAGAAATCTAAGGACAACCTAAGATAAGATGATATCCACCCAAATGAGACTTAAGCTATAGCATAATAAGATCTATACGATACTCCCAAGAATATATAGTAAGGACAAGATCTTCAATGATTCCTTCTAGTCTGACTATAGACTTGTTATCCATTTATAGCATTGCAGATGTCAGATGAAGATTATTCAACTATAGTTTTTAATTGGTTTTAGTTGTCATTATATTTATTGTATCCCCTAGGTCTATTAATGTATTAGATAGCTATTGATCATGGATCTGGACTATTACTATTAGGCATCCTAGAATTGAATATTTCTTTGGCAAGGTGTTTCTGAGCATAAGGTCTACCAACTGGCTAATCAAATGCACTATATTGGGATCCTTCTTCCTTCTAGGTTTACATAGACATAAGTCTCTAATAGCTTTGGAATATATGGGCACATCCTTGATGGCTTGGAAGAGGGGAATTTTAATATAGATATTTTTGAGCTATCCTATGAAATCAAATTTAGGCTCAATTACATGGTGTTGAAGGGTAAGACGATCTAAAACTGGTGGGGCTATTTCAACAATAACTTTATTTACTAGTTTAGAGAGTTCTTATGATGATAAAGGTGGGTTAGCATGATCTTCTAGAGTTTTCTAATATAACTCCATTATTATGGGTGGGGATGGAGGTGGTATAACATTACTTGAACAGAGGTGAACTTCACTAATGTTTTCTGCATATTGTAGTAACTAGATAGATTCATGAATTTTGGTTTAA
Source organism: Torreya grandis (assembly GCA_037957365.1). Classification (NCBI taxonomy): domain Eukaryota; kingdom Viridiplantae; phylum Streptophyta; class Pinopsida; order Cupressales; family Taxaceae; genus Torreya; species Torreya grandis. The sequence continues at coordinate 1,822,455 of JARHVA010000268.1, read as the reverse complement.
ATAGCTTATTTTTAGAGTTCTATATGGGTTGGAGAGGGATTTTATTAGGCTTAGATGTAGATTCTATATTGGACATAAGAATAAGACATTGTTGTTGTTGTAAAGGAAATCATTCTTGATGGTTTCCCTAGTGCTGATTGGATCTCCAAGGCTACTACCACTGATTTGTGAAGGGTGGGCCTTGGGGTGGTTTCCAAGCTTGTGTCCAAGGTGGGGATGCATTTTATAGAGGTTGCTAGGAGGTGGTGAGGTAACTTATCTAAGGTGGTTTATAGCTAGAATTAGGAGGTAGGGATGCATTTTATGGAGGTTGCTAAGAGGTGGTGGGGTAGATTATTTGAGGTGGTTATTAGTGAGAATTAGGATGTAGGACATTCATCCATGGACTAATCTGTATGGGATTAATATTTATAAGTTTTGAGTTAAAGGAGGTAGAATTTGTAAAAGTTCAATTTTATCCCATACCTGGATAAGATGGTCATTAAAACCATGGCTTTCTTTGTGCAACATAAAAAAATTTGTCTTCGTCTCCTTCTAAAACATGCATCTCTACTATTTACAATTCTTTAGCTGTGATATTAACTACTTTAGGCCAAACCTCATGAAACCTATAATCTATCTTCTTCCTCTTATAATCTGAATAATAGATGGTCAAAGCTTGATGTAAGGTAGCTTGTTTTTGCCTTGAGTGTAGGCTATCTAGTTGGGTGGCTAAATGACTAATGATATCTTTTTTTATGTCTTTTAATGGCTATTAACTTTATATTTTGATAGTCCACTTACAACTACTAGTAGAAACTTGTTACCCTTAACTTTATTTATGGTAGACCTAGAATAGTTTTTTCTCAATTCCTTAATGTTTGAAAATGACATATGGGAGATATCTCCCCCATTCATTAGGTTCAAGGCTTATATATAGTCTTCTTAGACTCCTTTTAGGAAGATGAGTTTTAGAGGTTCTTTTCCTAGTGCACTTTGCTTGAATTTCTGTATACTAAAAATGAACCATTCAACATAGTCTTCCAAAGATTCATCCCCTTCTTGAGTCATACTAAAGATGCCATTTCTTTTATAACTTCTTCCTTGTCCATATTCTTGATACTTAGTTAAAAATTTCATTTTCATATTCTCCCAAGTGAGGACTGAATTACTACCCAATCCCATGAGCCAATGAAGTGTTAAGTCCTTGAGGGTGGTTAGAAAAAGTTTCAATTTCTATGCATCTTGCTTGTAGTCATATCTTCTATATAAGATATAAAATTTGAATAAAAAGGTGTTTGGGTCTTCTGGCAATGTACCTCTAAAATTGGGCAAGGTTGAGGGTGGGATATTTTTCATTTGTGTTACATATATTGCATCTAGAATAGGAAATTCAAAAGTAACTATGTTTAGAGTCTTATCATCATCCACAAAGTCTCCTCTACTTATGATGAATTTTATTATGATATGGATACCAAAGGTAATTAGGATCACATCTTCAAAATTTGTATCAACCCCTTCATCAGTATGATAGTAAATATTTATCTACTACTCTGTAGTCTTTTTTCTTGATGAGAAATCTAAAGATTCTCTTGAGCTTTCTTAGATTTGTTCAAGAAATCATTGATGAAATGATTTTTTGATGCTACTTTCTAGAGTGTTTCATTCATGAAGTTATTATCCTTCATTTCTCCTTACTAACTCAACTAATGCTTTCACTACTTCTATTTATTTTTTCAAAGCCAATACTACTTCTTCTATAAGCTACTTCCTTCAGTTTGTAGTGTTTCCTTCTTCAAGAGCCCTTCAGCTAATGGTATATTTTTCAATAGGATTCTTAGTTTTTGTGGTTAATTTTATATTTTTTGGAAGGAATATCCTTCAAGAATCTCTTTCTCTCTACATAAATGTTGTTCTACACCTTTCAGTTGTCATGTTTCTTCCTACACAGTATTAGCATCTTTTTGTTTTTCGACTGTTCTAGGGGGCTATTTCAGAATAAGTACAAACTATAATAAAGGAGTGTGTAAATAAAAATAATTTGAATTGAAATTTTAATTCTATAAAATATTAAATTATCTACTGAAAGTGGAAAATTTACTCTAATAAGCAAAAAATGAAAGTTGGAAAATTATCCTAGAAAATAGGAAATGAAGCAAGAAAATAATCCTAGAAAATAAGAAATGAAAGTACAAAAATAATTCTATAAAATAGGAAATGAAAACAAGAAAATTAAAGGCACACTTTTTAGAAAATAAATCACTCTTGTAGGAAATAAATCCTAAAAACATGGACTAAGTAAATTATAAGATTGTAAACAGGCATTCAAGGCTATGCACCATTTACTTCTAGAAACTTAGATATCTGGCATAAGACACTATAGTGACCTCACTCAACTTGCCTAGTTGGAATTATATGTTTAATAACTTAGACATCTGGCATAAGACACCACAATGTCCTCACTCAACTTACCTAACTGGGTATAACAATGCATTAACCAATTTTAAAAAGCTATGGTTGATTTTAGAAAACAATAATTGACACCCTCCTTAGCAATGAAATCAAAATGTTGTGCAGACTAATTACCAAGTGATTACCATACTCTTGAGTCTTATTAACATTAATTATAAACCCAAGGTGCATACATTTTTTAAGGATGTCAGCACTATATATGCATTATTGATTCATAAATCAACTTGTTTTATTAGTTGTAGTACAATTAACTTATATTGAATTTACTAAATAGTTATACTATTAAACTATTATGTTAGAAATACAAAAATACTTTGCACTTATAAATCACACATGCATCACACTTTATATAATCAAATTAATAATGAAATATACTTCCACACTCTTAACTAAGGAGGGTTAGGATCTTCACTACAACTCCTTTTGAGAGGGCCCTTCCTTGTTCAAAAATAAGTTCTAATCCTTATCTGAGAGATTTGAAAAAGATTCTCATAGAATCAAATTTATCATTACTTAAATCTATAGAAATTAAAGATTGTAATAGAATATTATAATGCAATGACTTATATAGCTCTATTAACTATCCAATCTCAATTTCAACTTCACTAAATCCTAATCTGATCTAGGTTCTACCTTCAAATATAGAAGGTAATTTATTAACATCTAACCAAAGAGACCAAACTAGGAAAAATACAAATACTTTAGAAACTACCCTAGTCAACCTTCAATTAGTTAGTAACCAAAGTTACTTGTTTTAGGCTTACTTGGGTTAAGGACAAGGTATATTGTTTTGTTATTTTATTTCTTTTTGTTTCCTTTCTATTATCCTTATCTTTCTCATCTTTGGCATAACATCCAAATTTCCTTGCATGTAAGGAGTCCCTAAAATAGCTATGGTCCTTTCCAATCATCCATTCAATTTTCAAGATAGTTGGATGTGTCCTTAAGATCCGATCACAACAATAGATTTGTTTTGTACAGTGGCTATGAACAACCTATAGGTGAAGCTTACAGTTGTTATGGGCACTTTTTAGTGGCTACAGGAAACCTATAGGTGAAGCCTAGAGTTTCCATGGGCAACCTATAGTGGCTATGAGTAGCTTATAGGTGGAGCCTAAGGTTACCATGGGAAACTTGTAGTGGCTACAAATAGCCTATGGGTGGAGCCTATAGTTGTTATAGGTAGCCTATAAGTGGTGTGCCTAAATAAGATCTTTCAGCCTTACGTTATCCTTCAAATTCTTGTTAAATAAAGTTACACAAGTATAATCTAATCAAAGAAAAAGCATCCATAATTTATAACATAACATTATATATATATGTATATATATATTTATATATATATATATATACATACATACATATATATATATACATACATACATATATATACATATATATATACATACATATATATATATATATGCATACATATGTATATATATATATATATATCTCAATGCACACACAAAATTATAATTTTGTTCATTCATTTATATGAGTCATGGATGGTTATGAGGATTTACATAGAAAAAGATATATACTAAGTATGGATGAGGCTATAAAATATAAAAATAAATGGCCTCATCATACACCACATATTGCACCCATCCCATTTTTCACCTTATATATCATACATCTCTCATCCCTCATCCATATCATCCCCTTTGAATATTATATTCCATCTTGAAATCAACTTTTAGTGGTCACTCATCTTTTATCATTTACCTTCTACATCTTCTAGACTAAGTATTATCAATACACATAGTCTTATAAGATTCTAATCTAACAGCCATCACTTATCTTCATCTTTATTAGGTACCTTTTTCATATAGCACCCATCAAATTATCCCTTTTCTAATGAAAATGTATTTGATCCCATCACTCTCATTTATTCTTGCCATATTGGTCTCTTACGAAAAATTATCTTTTGGTAATTCTTGGACACCTTATCATCTCCTAAAGACCATTACAGTGCTCTCTTTTGACTACTAGTAACTTTTGGTCTCTAGACAGAGGTATAATTTGAAGACTTCTATCTCATCTATCACATTTCATCACATCTCTCTTTCAAAATGGTTATCCACACCCATGTCCAACTCAATATTGGATAGGCTTCCAACTAATATAATGAACCATTGGGGCATATAGTTGATCCAACTCGATAATATGACAAAACTCACAGTGATATGCACACACCCAAAGGAGAGGATGAAAGGCTTAACCCCCTCCATAATGAAAAAGTTTGAAATTTAATTGACCACTATCTCTATGATAACTGTGACCATGTCCTAGCCCGTGCCATCAAAATAGGGGACACACTACTTTCTACTTTCAACTATACTCTCTTACATAATATAATCCACCCTAAATCTTATCCAAACAAACCCTATCAAAATATACATGTTAATCAAATATCCCAAGAAGAGGAAGGTGTAGATCATGGATTTACAAAATAAGAATGCCCACTACCCCTTAGTAATAACCATATTGAGGCTAATCAGAGATAAACATTCATAGAATATTTCTTAGACCAATTAACATAATAAATCAACCTTCTACTTTGTAATTAATGTCCACCATCCTCTTGATAAAAACACAAAATAATAATGATGATAATAATAATACCACTAATAACATTGATAATGTTAATAATACCAATAACACTCATAGCACTCATGATGCCCATACCACCCATATTTTCCAAGGAAGTCAAAATCAAACCACCAATCATCTTGGGGATCCCATATTTGCATAAGAATGAAGATTGATGAAAGTGACCCTCCAATAAATAGATCCATGATCATAAGCCCTCAAATATAAATATGAAGACTTTCATTCCTCACCCTTGGACATGATTATTCTAAAAATAACCTTTTCTTCACATTTTGAAGTACTTAAATTTGAGAAATATCAAGGGAAGGGAGACCCTAGGGATCATGTCCAAGAATTTTATGTATCTTGACATGAGGTGGCTTATGAAGATGCCTATTTTTTGAGACTTTTTCCAAAAAGTCTCATAGGACCTACTTTATCATGGTTTATGCCTTCACTTAAGGGTTAAATATCCATATTTATAGAATTGATAGATTAATTCATAAAACATTTTTCATTAAATATTGAACATGACATCTCCAGAATTGATCTCTATAATACTAAGTAATGAATCAATGAAAGTTTGGCATATTTCTTACAAAGATGGAAAAGTTTGGCAAGCCATTTGAGATGTAAAGTACCTAATAAAAAATTGACCAAGATCATTATGGATAATCTCAATGCTAAACTAAAGTATCAATTAAAGTTAATATATGTAAAGACCTTTGATGAGATAATATAGAAAGGAATGCAAATCAAGAAATCCCTTATTGAAAATGGGACAATCAAGTTATATTCTTAAAATGAACACACCCGAAATCAAGATAACTCTTTTTTAGGAAAATATAAAGTCTTCAACAAAAACAAGAATGTCTTGGGAGATGGGGTGACTAATTCTAAGTAACAAAATTTACAAATAGTTTAAAAGAATAGCCCCATAAAACAACCAAGTGTCTCTTCCATCTGAGTTCCATGAGGTAATCCCAAACATCATATAGGCAAAAGACCATTCATGAGCTTAGCAGTAACAATTGAAACCATCTTGGATCAATTAATTTCTGCCAATATGATCGCCCTACCTAAAATCATACATGTGGATGATCACTAACCAAAGTCAAATTTGTATCATAAAGATGTGGTTTTCAAATACCATAGGGTTAAAGAGCATGATATTGAATGGTGTGTGCATCTTAAGCACTACATCCAAGATTTAATTGAAAGGGGAGACATTGAAATTTAAGGATAAACTCCCCCAAATCAATCAATAAATGGACAACTTAGCATATACAAGGATCCATTCCCTAAGCATGACCAAAGAAATTGAAGACCACTAAGATGCCAAGGTTAGGCCTCTTCATCCAACTACACTGAATACCATAATGTGCCTTAACACTACGTTAATACCATTAAAATATATAACCTCTAAGAACTCACTTCATCTTTATCCCCCATTCTAAATATTAATCATGCAACTATTGATTGTGTATTCACTATTGGACATAATAAGATAGTAGTTCCTGCGGCACCACCTAAAGATCCATCCACTTCATCTACTACCCAAAATGGGAATATTATTAAAATAGATTTAATCTCTTCCAATAATCTTATGACATCATTTAATAACTTGAGAAAAACCCAACTCAGATATCCTTAATGTAACTTCTTAAAACATCTGCTTTACATTTAGAGATACTAAATCAAGTCCTAAATGATCTAAAAGTCCCAAGTAAGATAGATACCAATTCAGACATTTATCCCCTTCATAATAGATCACTTTTGGTGCCAAGGATATGCCTCCTATTAGCCCACACCATAATTATCCTCATACATTAAAGTGTCCATATCTCACTATCATGTCTCCTAGGTCATTTAGATAGAGGATCAATGTTATATTTATGTAATCTAGAATTTTTGAATAAATTGGGATATTTTGAAACATATTTTAGGCCCAACTTGATAGGGATAAAATCCTATGATGATAATAAGAGACCATCTGTTGTGACAATTTATCTTCCTATCACTGCGGGACCCATAGTGCATCAAACACTAGTCCATATTGTAGATGTGGATTTTCCTTATAACATGTTGCTTGGAAGAGCATGGATTCATGATATGCAAGTTATTACATCCACTTTACATCAGTTCCTAAAATTCCCTCACTCTAGAATGGAGGTCACCATCCCTAGAGTCATTGACCATCTTCACAACTATTAGATGGACCAATCATCATCACCTTATCATGGCTTAGATAATTCCATCTTAAGTCCAATTGATACCAAATACATCTCCCCTAATCAAATATAATCCACATCTAATCCATTAACTGATATCACTCATTTAAATATCACCTTCACATGTTATGGAGAATAAAAATATAGATCATTCTACATAGGTGACTTACCTCTCTCTCTACGTAGATATGGGTCCCTAGCCATGAGGAAGACTAATCCCATCAAATACCAATTTGAACCAATGGTTTTCTCAAGTGCTAGATTTTTATCTAAAGAATACATTGAAGAATCTAATGATTCATGGCTCATTCTAGATGATGAGGCCCTTATCTTTCTAGGAAAGTAATATTCCCATGTCTAGAAGATGATGGAGAATGTGCATTATAAAGGTAAAGGATTGGACAAGCAAGAGCAAGCTAGACTATAACCCATCATGGTTCAAAAATATCTACAATATGTTATTCTAGGGTATGTACTATATGATGATGACCAAAGCAATATCATTATGGATTCTCTTTCGATCCCTAGGTCATCTATCCCTGATGAAGACATTCAAATAGGTTCCATTTATAGTCACTTTGAATAAATTGCTTCCAATAACTTCTTCCCTAATACTACCATCTCCACCATCAATATTTACCTCCACTTTCCATCACTTATAAAATGGGATTCATAACATAAGCCTTCTTTTGACACATTTCAAAATGATGAAGCAATTTTGAAATATATGGGAGCATGTGATTTTATGCCATCTAGTGACCATAAAAAGGGCTTTTCCATAAATATTTAACAATCTACATACTTTTAAGAATATTAATAGCCTCGTTATCAAAGTAATGAAGAGTACTCTGAAGAGGAAGAGCCTCTTAAAAAACCATACGAACTTTCACATGTCTCCTCGAAACCAGAATATTTTTTTTACATAGACATATACTTTCCTAATTGCTTTGCTTCAGATATTCCAAAAATATCATTACCCCATACTTATAGGAAAAATAACCCTCCCTTATTGAGGATGTAGTAGAAGTTAACATTGGGATGGATCAACATCCTAAAATAATCAAACTAGGGGCATCTCTCACACCAGAGGAACATGAAGTAATCATAAAGTTACTTAAAGAATTTATTGAAAAATTTACATGGATTTATGTGGACATTCTTGGGTTAGACCCCTCATTAGTGATTAATCATTTAATTGTGCATCCAAATACTATAAACTAGGAATTTGACTCAAGAGATGCGTTAGTATCTTGTTAGTGACAAAATGAAATCAAATTGAAAAACCAACACACTAGCTAACACACATCTCTAGGATAAGTTACTTGGTTGAGCTTAGTTAACAATACTAGAATGGAAACACAACTAAAACATAAAAGAGAACAAAATTTTCACCTCCCTTGAATGCTTCAAATTATCTTGTAGCAATGGCTTGCTTAGCTTATGATCATGAATTCTTCATCAAAGGAGGCTTGGCTATCTCCTCTTCTCCATAGCACCTTGTGGCTTTAGCTTGGCTCAATATTTGGAAATTATAACACTAATTTACATGAATATTTGGAATCAATTTATAATTATAACTTTGACATGTGAGAGTTTAAATTCAATAGGCAAGGCCTCCTATTTATAGATTTTTGGAATGGTTTGAGGATCAAACATGACCATCCATCTCAATATTGAGATGTGTGGCTATGAAAAAATTTAAATATGAAATTAATTATATAAATATCCCCATTAATATTTGGAATAGATAAGTATTTAATAGGCATGGAGGGTGTTAATGAGGCATATAGGGTCTTGATGAGGCATGGCAGACCCATAATCCTAACATTTTATGCATTTATGGCTCATGGATGTCATCCATTATGATGATGTCACCTAATGATGTAGTTAATAGAAATCAATTTACAATAAATATTTATTCAAAAAATTTCATGTAAAATTAATTTAAGGCCCTAATTTGGTTTAATTATCCTAAAACATGATTAGTTAACTTTAATGCAAAATTTGGCTCTTGGTGCACAAATTAATCAAATTGGTCAAAATATCTTGTTATTGGTCCAAAATTTGACTAGATTAGAATTGGAAGTCAATTTAAAATATGTTAGATCCATTATCCCACTTAGGATGTTACCAACACCATATAACAAAGGCATGTGTCTCATGCAAGAGATTTGATAGAAAAGAGCAATCTAGAGCACCTAGGTGCAAAATTGCTATTTTGACTCAAAATGAACTGATCAAAGTTAGCTAGACCATAAATTACATTTCCCCATTTAATGAAACTCTATACAAAATCATAACTTTAATAAATCAATTTCAACTCATTTAATTCATTTTAGTGTTTCTATGCCAAATTGTGCACTTTAGGTGGAAATTGGTCAAAAGCTTGGTTTGAGGTCATCGATGGCTAATTTTAGGTGTCTACAGTTTGGCCCTATTTGGGAAGATGTTGAAAACCATAGGAAAATAAATATATTCTCAAATAATGAGAAAAGGACTGTATGCCAAAAATAAGATGATGGTTGAAGAACAAATCTCTAAATAGTGTTTGGGAAGCCTAAGATGATGCCCCCTCGAGGGAGTGGCCATCACATTTGTTGATGGATGGTCCCTCAAAAAGAAAAAATAAGAAATATGGAATTAATCCATGATTGAGATTAATCAAAAAAAGAAAATAATTGCATGTATTGATGTAAAAAGGATACTAATTTTCCCAAAGGCAGTTATAATCAGGATTAAAAGTCAAAATAATGATTTGCCCATAAATGGTTATAATCATTAAGAGAGCCTATATTGGATAAAGGTGATTGTGCCCCAGTTAGGGATACTTATCAATCATAACTCAAGGATATAACTTAGAATATAGATTAAATATGAGTGGGTGCAAAGTGATGAAATAGATGAATATAAGAATAAGATTGATTAGTGTGAATGATTTAGTTATACCTGTCAATGAGGAGATGTTCATCCTAATTAACAATGATACAACTAGAATGGTTAATGGGTTGATTTGATCAAGGGTGGGATGGGAGGATTTACTAAGGTGCCAAGGGGAAATTTTTATGGATCCATTGATTTTAGACCTTCTTAAATCTATTTTTTGCTATAACATGTGATCGTAGGCTTCATGATAGAACACCATAAATACTTGGCCAAAATATGCATAAGGACTAACTCCTAATCCAATAAACACTAAAAAATAAGTTAGTAATGATAAAAACCATGATGATAATGTTGACATATGAATATGGATGGACTCATGAATAATCTGCTCAAAGAATCACCTAATGAACACATATAAAATGAGTCAATCAATAGTGTTGAAAACAAACAAACAAACAAACAAACAAGAAAAAAACAAATAAAAATCCTAAAAATAAAAGTAAAAGAAAGCATCCTAAAAATGACTTTGCCCCAGTAGGGTAGATTGAGGATAACTGACTAGGCTTATACATGACAAATGTTTTTGGATTTTTGAAATGTTATGAATGTTTTTGTAATTTTGAGGTAACTTAACTCATTAGAGAATGATAAGATACCTACTCACAAAATGATGAGGACATTTGGTTTAGGTTGCTTTTAAAATGGTGAGAGCATATGGAAAAGGGGACTGAGGTGACCTCAACATGAATTTTTCATGACCTACATAGCCCCAAAATGACCTCAAGTTATATTAATTTCATCCACACAAAAGGCAAAGAAAAACCAACTAGGTCTCAACAAGTTATCAAATATAGCAAATGACCAATCAAATGAAAATAGTGATGGTAAGGTGATGCATCAATGTATGTTAAACAAGTGTTGCCCCTAGTTTACCCATAAGAATTTATAACTAAGATACAATAGAATGGGTCAATGATACTAATTTTCTCATGGGTAGTTATAATTAGTAGCAAGACTAGTGAGACACTGATTTGCCCATAGGCAATTATAATCAGGCTCACATAAAAAAACATAATATAGGATGGAAAATGAAAGATATCTTGCTAGATCAACTATCACACTAATTTCATAGACTATCATTATAAACATGGATTTGATTGATTGTTGAAATTTGATCAAAATCCTCTCACAAAAGGTGTGAAAAGAACCAAATGAACCAAGATCAAAACAAGATTGGGTAGGATGACTAAAAATAGGCTTTGGTCTAGATAGGAATGGAATGATAGGATGTTATGATCTTGTTAAGGATAATGATGGTTTTTGATAGATTAAAAAAAATGGTAAGAGGGTTACCCCCAAGTGAGAAGGTGATTGGTTGGATTTGCAACAATGGTAGAAGGATATGTAATAATGGCAATGGCATGGAAATGAAATGGTATGGTACATGTTTTTGGCCTAGGTGTGGTTTTTGATTCTATTGTTCCTACTGATGGGGAGATGCACATCCTAATAAACAAATGATACAGACAAAATATTTTATCATATTAATTAATAGCCCATACCTCATCTGAATAACTACTTCATCAATAACTACCTACAAATTTGGATGTTGAGAATGCTTTTGTGATATTCATTGGTCATTGATTTTGATTCCTTCAAACATCAATAAAAGGTATATTTATAGCCTCTACAAAGGAAAGTGTAGCCATGGATGGAAAATAAGGATAAATAATGGATGTTAGGTTTGATTTTAGAATGGAATGGTAGATGATAATGGAATGTATAATGGTGGGAAAATAAATGAAGATCAAGACTTTTAGTCACACGTAATTTTGTTGATGTTAGATTTGACATAATTTAGTTGTGGTGGAGCCAAAGACTTTTCTCTTGATAAGAGAATCATATTTTCTATTGTTTGAGCCTGAGAGTAGCTACCATCTAATTAGGCTATAGATAGGAATCTATTTTTATTTGATCTTTGATTTTATCTTCAACAAGTAGTGAAAAACATTTATGCTCAGCTATGGGTGCCTCAATGAGGTTTTCACCAATTAAGTTGTCTTGATTATCCCATATCACCTTTGAGAAGGTTTCACTAATGAACATTGGCTTTTGACTTTGATTTTTTTCTAACACTTCCAAAAAAAAATTCACTAGAAGATGATGAGTTAGAACTTTGATTGTAGCCTAGAACCTCCAAAAAGGTTTCACTAGGAGAGTGTTCTACTACATGAATGTGGTCTTGGCTTCCTTATTCTTATTCAACTAATTTATTGACATGACTGAATTTCAACAAAGTGTGATAATATCAATCCTAATCGACACTTATGGGAGATAGAATGTAAATAATATGGCTATCTTGGTTGATGGTAATGGCATGTGGAATGGTAATGTAAATGGGTGTTGGCATCACAATCCTTGTAGAATATACTAGGAGAACTTATGTCAATGCTAAAGTAATCATCCTAAAAAATTATATAAGGATCACAAATTTATTCAAATTGATCTATGAGGTATGCATAACCAATGTTGTAATAGCCATAAACATATTTTTATTTTGAATTTGATTTTAACTCAAGGGACTTTAAATTTGATGTTGAGACTAATGTTGATTCTGATTTTGATGCTAAATTTGATATCGATCTAAGAATATAACTTGAATCTAACTTTTATTCTTTATCTAATGGGTACTCTATTACAATGATGTCTTGTTGAATGTTTGGTATTGGATAAGTAATGACCTATAATGGCATAATGGGCTCCATAAAGATAGGTTTGTCAAAGTGAGACTCCTCCGTAATGGGAAATAGGTTAAGAGACAACTCCTTAAGGACTAGATTATCAAGGGGAGAATCTTGAAAAATAGGCATATATTCAAGGTAATGATTTTTCCAAAGGTGGTTATAATCATTAAGAAGTGACTCAATAAATACTAGCTCATTAGAGTGAGACTCTTTGACAACTGGTATAGGATAAATAAGTAATTTATCATAGGTTGACTTATCAAAAATGGTTGATTCAATAGAAACATATCAAATTGGTTGGTTCTCTTGGCCTTGGTTTCTAATGAGTTGGAAGATACTAGTTTTGAACACAGATTTTTCCTTGAATGATTGGATTGGTTGAGGTTTGGATGGGATTGGTAATGGAGAAGAAATGGCCTACAATTGGATAATGGTAGGGCATTAGGGATCATGATTGCTTACATGATCCAAAGGACAAAGTCTTAAGATGGTAATGATATGGTGGTGTGCATCTTGATTGCTCTCACAAGTCAAAAGACTAGGTCTTGGAATGATAAAAGGGTGTTGTGGAGCCTGGTTGCTCATACAAGCCAAAGGGGTTGAGGAATGGTAATGGTATTCCTTAGATATTGTAGAGATTAATAGCTCATATAATGCAAAATAGGGTTAGGGGTAGTTTATGATTAGATAAAAAATGGCATCATGGAACTTGATTACTTGCACAAGACAAAACATCCAATTCTTCCTCATAAACCATATCATCCCAGTCATGAGTTGGCTCATAAACTAGTTTTGAACTATGTTCCATGTACTAATTATTGGAAAAATGATATGGATCCATATCCCAAACAACATTATCTATATTTGGATCTTTAAATTCCTCCTCATAAGCCTCTTCATTCCAATCAAGGTCTCGATTTGGATTTTGTGAATTTTGACTATGTTCCCCATATGGAGTATATAGGGAGAATAATAAAACTCCTTAGAAAATATTTCTCTATAGGGGTTCCTAGTGGGTTTTTGTGTGGTCATTATATCATAAGTTATATTTTACATTACTCCACCATAATTTTAGCTAGACATATCCATGTAAATGATGAAAGCTTCAAAACAGCATAGAGTTCTACAAACTCTAAAATACTATCCAAAGGATAAATGGTTCAAACTCGGTCTAACTTGGTCGAAGGGATGAAGATGTATCTCTCATATGGTCTAAAAGTGGATCTGTATCTCCAAAATTATTTATGTAAAGACTTGGCATAAAATATTCTAACATCAAACGTCTAATATCAAATTTCATATGCATAAAAGGTCAAGTGTCTGAATAAAAACTAGCATATTAAAAGTCTAAGTCAAAATGTTCCAAAAAAGGTCTAAACTAGGAAAGGGGAAAGGAGTCACTAGGTATTTTGTCTAAATTTAGAGTCAAAAGATAGGATCAAAAAAGGAATATGCTATGACTTTTGGCTAAATGGCATCAAAAGCTAGACTTGAAATAAAGGATTGATGTGAATTTAATCTAACAAGTTTGGAAAAAACTTTGACATAGATCCAAAAAATAGAATCAAACATAAACACGATCAATTGGCATAATGCATGAGACAAAAGGCTCTTGAATAAATACCATGTTCTCCCAAATAAAGGCATAAATATTGATGAGGATAGTCATTAAACAAATAAACCATCAATAGTTTTCAAATTTGGTAAATCGATTAATGAAGTTATGCAACCCAAAATAGAAATATCTATGTATCAGCCCCATGATTTAAGGCCTAAATATAAATAAATCAAGTTTTTAATCTAAATTTAACAAGGTTAATTGAAAACTCAACATTGAAAACAAGTATTTGACCAAACAAGCTAGAAAAGATTGGACATCATGATGACACATAAATAAGGTCCAAATGGCTTATGTGGAATGGTTTGAAACAAATGGTTTTTGGCATAATGGTAAATAATTTTTAAATAAAATTGAGTAGCCTAAAAACATAAGAATGCTCTAATGATGTGATAAATGTTATGTTTCAAAGACTCAAAGGTAAAATGGTTTGATATGATTTTGGTAGCATAACACTACCCTCTACAACTCAAATGACACACACACTCAAACAAGTTTAATAAAAATTTCAAGGCAAAAGTGTGGTGTAAAATTTATAGCATAACACTTCTTTAGACAAAAGAGTGACATATAAATAAATTGATTTTGATATGGCTTATGAACAAAAAAACAAGTTTTAGTCTCAAAACATACCAAGAAAAAATGAACAAATTACACTAAATATAGTCATCCAAATCCTAGAAAAGGTATGACAATGTGGGGTTGACTAAAATATTAAGCTTTCAAATGTTTCTAGGGGAATCAATTACATAATGACTTTTACATCAAATGATACAAAATAAAAATATGGAAATTGGGTGTCTATGGCACTTAACTTATTGAAAAAAGGTCTAGTCTTTTTTACAACCACTACATCATATTGTTCACTTAGTGTAGTGTGATTTCCAAATGTAGATATGTCTCATGTGAAACTTATAAGGAGTGGATTAAGTCAATGTTTGGAAATGAAACCCTGGGTCAAAGCTTCCCTAAAGAACTCATGGGAGGTAATGAAGTCCCCTTCACAAGCCAAGTTTGCATGAAACAAAATACAAATAGAAATACTTTAGGGTCATTTTCAAGGTCACCCAAACTTTGATGATTTTTTGGGAAGTGATTTAGATGACATTATTTCTAAGCTTTGGACTAGGTTGTTTGAAATAAGGATGGCACTTTTGATTTGAAGGGTTCCCTAAAGGGGACAAATGGAATAACACACACACAAAAAAGTTATCTTTGATAAAAAAAAATTAATTAAAAAAATATTAAAAAATTAATTGAAAAGTTTGTTCAATTTTATAACCCAAATGAAATATGCGGTGTTATTTTGACCCCTTGGTCTTAAGTTGTAACTTTGAAAGCATAATTATCAAAGCATTCACTTAAGCATCTAAATTTTTCATTAAGCCCAAAAAGAAAGTTCATAATTATTTTTAAAACCCTAAAATGAAGTGTGAAAGGCACTAATTTAGTTTTCTTAGATTAATTTACATGTATATCTTTCAATAAAAAATTTAGCACTTTGTTTAGCCTTGAAAGACATTTATCAAATGAGGTAACCTTGAAGGGCAAAATCTGTCAACCTGAAGGCAAATTATCAAGAAATCAAACGTGTTATATTAGAAAATGTTATAATAAATACAAATAAAATATTAAAAATAATAATAATAAATATATAAATACCTAAAAATAATAAATTAGAAGGCTAAAAATCAAACATAACACATAACACATAAAACCCTGCACATAAAACATAGAAACCTACAGTCAATATTTTTAATATAAATTTTAAAATATAGATTATTTTTCAAAAAAAAATTTATATGTTGTCAATAACTATATTATTCATGTCTATGAAAAATTTTAGGTCCAAAAATTCAATAAAAATAAGTTATCAACTCTGTTATAACCATTTTTACCAAAAAAATACAAAACAGAAAGTGACAGTCACTAAATAGCTATAAATTATAAAATATAAAGGATTTTTTGTGAAATTTTTAGATAATATAAATTAAATATTTATATATATATATATATATATATATATATATATATATATTATTAAAAAAATTTAAATTAAAATATTAATTAAATAAAAAGTTATGACTTATTTATTGGCCATTTTTACTCAAAGCAAAAATAAGGAAAAAAAGAATCAAAACTATGAAACACAAAAAAGTTTGTGGATTGTGCTCTCATGAAGATCATCCCACCAGGCATGACATTATGTGAAATAATAATTTGAATAAATATAGGTTTTATTATATTTTTAGTGACAAAATAAAATAAAATTGAAAAACTAACACACTAGCCAACATACGTCTCTAGGCATAGTTACTTGATTGAGCTTAGTTAACAATACTAGAATGGAAACACAACTAAAACATGAAAGAGAAAAAATATTTCACATCCATTTAATGATAAAAATTATCTTGTATTAGTGTCTTTCTCTAATTTTTCTCATGAATTTTTCATCAAAGGAGGCTTGGCTATCTCCTCTTCTCCTTGGTACCTTGTGGCTTTGGCTTGGCTTGGCTTGGATCAATATTTAGACATTATAACACTAATTTGAATGAATATTTGGAATAAATTTAGAGTTATAATTTTGTCATGTGATATCTTAAAATTTAATAGGTTATTCCTCCTATTTATAGATTTTTAGAATGTTTGAGGATCAACCATGACCATCTATTTCAAGATTGAGATGTGAGGCCATGAATAAATCCAAATATGAAATTCATTATACAAATATCCCCATTAATATTTAAGATAGATGGGTATTTAATAGGCATATATGGTCTTATTGAGGCATGGATGGTCTTGATGAGGCATGGGAGACCCATAATCTTGATATTTTATGCATTTATGACTTATGGATGCCACCCCATATGATGATGTCACCTAATGTTGTAGTTAGTAGAAATAAATTTACAATAAATATTTATTCAACAAGTTCCATGGAAAATTAAATTAAGGCCCTAATTTGGTTTAATTATCCTAAAACATGATTAGTCAACTTTAGTACAAATTTTGGCTCTTGGTGCACAACTTAATTAAATTGGTCAAAATATCTTGTTATTGGTCCAAAACTTGACTGGATTGGAATTGGAAGTTAATGGCAGATGCATTGTATCCATTATCCCATTTAGGATTTTAACAACACCAAATAAAAAATTCATGTGTCTCATGCAATATATTTGATAGAAAAGAGTAATCCAGAGCATCGAGGTGCAAAATTAGCATTTTGACTCAAAATGATATGATCAAAGTTAGCTAGCCCATAAATTACATTTCCCCATTTAATGATAATATAGCCAAAATTGGAACTTGAATATATCAATTTCAACTCATTTAATACATTTTAGTGTTTTTAGGCCAAACTATACACTTTAGGTAGAAATTGGTCAAAAGCCTGGTTAGAGGTCATCAGTGATGAATTTTAGGTGTCTACAAATGCAAAACCAATCAAACAAAAATTACAAAAGATGCACCTAAAAGTAGCACTATCAGTCAAATAAAATATACAAAAATTCTTAAAAGTTGGTTTTATCCACCCCATATTAAATTTAGAATTGATTTCTAATATTATCCCTATGACAAAACCACAAGGTAGAATTTTAATTTTCACATACTTTTGAGATATAAACAAGGCATGCCCCATAGATGATTTCCCCCTTCTAAGCATCAACATGATCATAGATTCCACCACCAGATATGAAATGTTATCTCTCATGGATAGTTTATCATTTTATAATCAAATTAAAATTGCACCTAAAGACCAACACAAAATAGCTTTTATTACTCCATAAGGGACATTTTATTATCAAGTCATGCCTTTTAGCCTTAAAAATGTTGGTGCTACATATAAATGAATGATGATATTAATTTTTAATGATATGATGCATGACATTTTCAAAGATTATGTGGATGACATTTTAGATAAGTCTCACCTAAGATCTAAACACCATGCTATTTTAAGAATATTTTCTGAAAGATTGCAAGAGTACAAAGTTAGACTAAATCCCAAAAAGTGTGTGTTTGGTGTCACTTTAGGAAAATTATTGGGATTTATAGTTTCAAGAAGAGGCATAGAGGTATACCCTAAAAAGGTCAAATCAATTATGAAAATAAATCCACCTCACAATTTAAATCAGCTAAAAGTCTTCAGGGAAAACTATAGGCCATTTGACACTTTATTTCATAGCTTGTAGATAGATGCCACCCCTTCACCCATCTACTAAAGAAGGGGACTACCTTTTATTGGAATTATGAATGCTAGAAATATTTTAAATATGTCAAACAATATTTTGATAATTTACATGTATTATCATCACCACCCATATTGGGAAGACCTTTGCTCATGTACATTTCATCAACCCCATGTGTAATAGGTGTCCTTTTGGCATAACACAATGATTAGAGTAAGGAGCAAGCCATATAATATCTCAATCACACATTAATATCTTATGAACTGAACTATACACTAATATTAAAAGCATGTTTATCCATACTTTTTTCCTCGCAAAATCTTTAGCACTACATGTTAAATAATCAGGTATAGGTCATTGTCAAAGAGGATCCCCTAAAGTATCTATTATCAAAATCGGCTCTTACTGGTAAAATGTTAAGTGGCTCATGTTGCTTAATGAATTTGATATTGAATATATAATTGAAAAATCTATAAAATGACAAGTCATCATGGATCATTTAGATAAGGTACCACTTAAATCAACTAAGCTTCTTGTAACAAACATCCCAGATGAATCCATAATGAGTAATTCATAATCAAGTAGCTAGAAATTATTTTTGATGGTTCATTCACAACACATGAATTAAGGGTAGGCATCCTCCTTAGCACCCCATAAGTTGATCTTATTTTGAAATATTTTCACCTTGCCTTCCCATGCACTAATAACATTTCCAAATATGAGGCCTTGATATCTGGTCTTCACTTAGCCATTCAGTGGAATATCCAATACTTACAAGTATTTGGTGACTCATAGTTAATAATTAACTAGGTCAATGATGAATTATAGATGAAGGATGAAAATTTAATCCCTTATAATTAGTTAGTGGATCAGCTAAAATCAAATTTTCAATCTATTGCATTTGAATAAGTATCATGAGAAAGAAACAAAGTATTTGATTCTATAACTACCATTGGCTCTCTCATAGACCTCCCTGAAGACGTTCTCGAAGGGAAATTTTTAATAAAACATCTAATTATTCTATCCCATTAATCTTTGTTTCCTTTTAAAATTTGTGCAATTAATGATCCCAATCTTTCCTGGTACCATGATATCTTTAGGTACCTCCATAATAACATCCTCCCTCCTAACCTTAACCACCACCAACATAAGGCCTTCATTCATCACACCTCTTGATACATAATCATTGGTAGTAAATTTTATCATAAAGGCTATAATGGACCATTTTTAAGGTGTTTGACACCAAAATAGGCATTACAGGTGATCAAAGAGGTTAATGATGGTATGTGTGGTGGGCACATCAATGGAATGGCCCTGGCCAAGAAAATTATCTAAACTAGATATTATTGACTAACCTGGAATAAGACTCCTACAAATTTTTTTATAAATGTGTGTCTCATCAACAATAGGTAAATATCATTTATGCCCAACATAAGAACTATAGCCTATCATGAGTCTATGGCCATTTTCCATATGGGGTCTTGATTTAATTGGCAAGATTAAGCTAACTTCATTAGATAGTCATAAGTTTATTATCACGATAATGGAGTAATTTAGTAAATGAGTCAAGGAGATGTTGCTCACCTATACCATACGCCTCAAAATCTCTAAATTTATTCTCAATCAGATCATTTTCCACTTTAGCATACCTGCCAACATCATTTTAGATAATGGAAAATCATTCAAAAATTAGTATGTTGAGACCCTATGTCAAAATATTAAATTACATAGAATTTCTCTTCTCCCTAGGATCCTTAGGGTAGTGAATAAGTATAGACCACTAATAATACCCTCACAAAAATTCTTAAAAAGATATTCAATCAAGTAAGAATAAATTAGCACCTGCAATTGTATCCAACTTTGTGGTCTTATTGCACAAACATTCACACACCTATTGGGGTAACTCTGTATGCCTTGGTCTATGGGATAGAAGTAATCTTGATAGTGGAAGAATAACTCCCCTCCCTTTGGATCTTACTAAGGGGTATCATCACTAACCATATTTGTGGGTAAGAACACCTACATGAACTAGAGCTTCTTGATGAAAAACATTAGAAGGCCCTTGATCACTTACGAGGATATCAAAATAAATTGAAAGGCTAATATCATAATAAGATCCAGTTCATGGAATTATAATTTGGTGACTTGGTCTTGAAGGAGAATTAAAAAAATACCAATGTAGATAGAGATAAGAATGGTAAATTTGAATGAAATTGGCTAGGTCCTTATATTATCACTACCAAGTTTAGATCAAGAGCATATAAATTAGCCATGCTTGATGGAAAATAAATTGATGACCCTATGAATATCATGTATCTAATGTGTTTCTATAACTAACAGGCTTCATCATCCTCCATCTATGAATCCAACCCCTAGGGGCATTCTATATCCACTCTGCCCACCCATCACACCTCTTCAATAGTCCAATCATTAAAATATAAATAAATAAATTTTAAAAAAGGTCTAATGGTGAAAACCAATTCCCTAGTGCCTTGGGAAAGTGCCATGATGAAAATTGGTCTAAAATTTCATGGTAAAATAACCGTAACCCTAGTCTCAATAGTGGGCTTCCATCATGTGGTTCTTAAATAACAATAAGAAACAAATACTTTATCATGAGGATGTAGACATGGCTTGTCAAGCATTGAGAGTATTTGTTGGAGGTTTTTCTGGAATCAATTATCCATATTTAGATCTAATTCCCCTCACATCATCATCATTATTCCCTATTATTTTACTCCCTTCACAATATTCTTTGACAAGTATGTCTCCCTTTAGCCTCATAGTGACATTCCATCCCTACTCATCCATTTTTGTCAAAAATACTTAGGTCCACACTTACCTACTAATGTCATCAATATAGAGGGTTACAAGGTATAAATTCTCTTTTCTGGGTTTTCAAGCATACACTATGATACTAGCTCCCAAGGGGTCATCATTATCCCCATTTCATGATCATTTACAAACTTGGTTGGAGTCATATCCTAAAAAAATTAGATTTTGGATACCACGTATCTTTTATATACCCCTAACATCATCATTAGGCCCATTGTATATCATCATTCTTAATAACTTTATTCCCCTTATAAATATCCCTACTAATATTACTATTCTTAGTCTATGTTATCTTTGATTGAATTATGTTATTGTGTATTTTATATTATGTATGTGTGTGATGGTCTTTCATGTACATATTAGAATGTTTTGTTTAATAATTAGTTTTTATAAGAAATTTTTATATCTTGTTTTGTCCATTTTCATGGAAACAAGGATGGTACAAGTGACTTATGAATGTTTGTTCAGGAAAGGTCATCTCTTAAATAGAGTTCCCCATGTATCTATATTAAGGTTCTTGGACTTATTGTGTCCCTGACACAAGGATAAATGATGCAATGTAAAAAAGGATTGTAAACATTTTTATGGCTTCCAAAACCATACCCATCTTACCTATCCCCATTCCTATCCCTAACATTCCCACCATATATAACCTCACCCCAAGACTAATCCTATCCTATCCCATTACACCCCACCTCCATGGTGTAGGAAGATTCCTAATATAGCAAGTGAAGGAAATACAAACCAATGGGTATTAATTTTTCCTTATCATATTCACCTCATAGAGCATAATCATGTAACTATCACAACATATGTGTGAACCACATTAAATTCATAATCATCTCTTAAACATGTAAATCATACATCCCTAAACATATAACTTCATCTCATAAAATAACAATTGAAATAAAAATCATATCCCATATATAGTACATATAACATTATACATGTAAATCAAGCATATAAACCATACCTACCTATCATCACATAACCAATAACATCCTAAATCCATCCATCATAACCCATAATATGCATCTAATCATATTATAAAAGGAAAACCATGTCATCTAGATCATGTATCCATCATATCATATCTATAAACAAAATTCATAACATCTAAATTATAAATAATCACATGTGTCTAACTCATGTCTATGCAAATCACATCACCATCACAATCAATATATCTCACATAGAAATAGACAACATCAATCATTAATCAATGCACATACATACATCATCATAATATCTCATCATATGTATATCAACGTCACATATACATCATCCACATGGAATCCATGTCAAAATTTATAATACAATCACATGATCTCATGGGGAAAAATGAGCTAATAATACAAAATCCCCTATACATCTATACATCTTAAAATCATGGTTGTGGTTCGAGTGACATTGGTGGCCCTAGAAGACCTAGTAGTCCTCAAACTCCCCTAGAAGGTTGATAGACTGAATGAGATGAGCTAGCTTGAAAAGAAGCTACTTGTTGGCCTAATGGTACTATCACTTCATATAAAGTATGATAATACTACACCTTATGTGTTAGTAACATAATGTTCCTCATCACATACATCATCCCACACTCCCTCATAGCCTAGTTAACCTCATCCCTAGCCCTCTCAACCACCTCCACCTACCTTATCAAGGTATGAATGTGTGTCTATATTTGTGAAATCATCCACTAAAATCCTATAATCTGAGCATCCCTACTTTAGATCCATCTCTATAAATTAAAAATCTATGCCTAGGTTTGGGTAAGCTACTCATCTCACTATACTACCTACACATCTCACTATACTACCTACACCTACAAATCTATAATATGTCTCTAAAGGATTGTAATACATCCTTAGGCATGGGTTAGCTACCTATACCTCTTTTCTACTTGTGATTTCAAAGATGTAACCTATCCTTATAAGGTAGTCACCTATCCATAGGCTTAGACTAGTTGATCATCTCTCTAAGAAATGAAACTCTAGATATGAACCTATAATTTATCCCTCTCCTATGTAAGCCTAGCCACATCTACTAGGCATTCTTGAATCTCAACTTATAATCAAGTTATCTATGATTTCTCATCCTCTATTAATGGCTACTATGCAGGGCTTACAACACTATCATCACCCACCTTTGTGCTGGCCTATACTTGTGGATATCCCTGTACATGTCCCAATGACTTGACTTAAATCCACATCTATCCTAATACCACTACCTAATATCCATCTCACTCATCCACATCCATAGAATCATGTCCATTATCTCCATCTTTCCCACCCTATGTTAGCACTTGCCTCATCTTACATCTCAACTTGGCCTATGCTTGCAAGACTCTCCTCATTACCCCTCACCAAACCAAAACCCTCAGGCATGTCAATCTAACTAGTATCCTAGGCCACGACCATGATATATAAGCCACTATCATACTAGGATCAACAACAAGTGTATAAAAATCCCACTACACTAGGGAAATGTTGTCATAATTAGTGCAGGCATCCACTTTATCTATAAGCTTCCCCCACTATGGTCTCTCATACTCACTACAAGAAAAAAAATGATCTAAACTTATAAAATCTTGGATAAAACCAAACTATCTCTACACATGGTTAGTATAATACCTCTCAATAATTATCTCCCTCTAACCTATCAAATAACACACTATAAGCATATACTAGGTCATTACCTCATCATCACATTAAAACTAGAGGCTTCTGTATGGCATCCATGTGATATGCTCAAGGCACAAACTATCAAAATCCTCTCTATAAAATCTCATCTCATGAACATGCCCCAATTGCACTCCTAGTAACACATGCCAACCAAAAACCATTGGCTTCTCTAGCTATAAAATTGCTAGTATACCTAAGGGTCATTGGATAGTAATGTGTTTTTAGCTCCAAATCTATAGAAGCAATGAAATCCCAAATCTAACTTCTACTATATATACCTAAATGTTAATTTATCTATATAAATGCACCAAGACAATAGGCCCCCAATAAAAAACCCAATGATCTTGAAGCATATCCTCTATGACATCTCCCAAGCCTAGGTGAAACCATTGACCACTCTTGTCTAGTAAGATAATGCCAAAAATAAGAGACATCACTACTAGCATCAGTCTATCAAGAGTCCCCTTATGTAAAAACCTATCAATATCATTGCATCTATCTCACATAGCCACCTACAATCCTCCTAGGCACTAAATGTCTACATAAATGTACGAGAACTCTAGTATATCTAGTCTCCCCACATCGATAAGTGAAAAATCTTGTAGATGTCCTCTAGAGTCACAATCATCTCATCTATGAAAAAATGAAAGGTGCTTGTCTCTAAATTCTAGTGATCTACTAATGTTGTAACTAGAGCTCGATCAATGTGTATCATGAGCATTGTCATTATATCATGTAAACCAATCAACTCTAGTATCCCAAACTCCACAACTGTTAATTGATTCATCTCATAAAATACCTCTAATTTCCATAATCATGATGCCAACATGACTAGATCTTCTTGCACCAATCATCATCTTCTCATCATTACTTCCATCATTAATTACCTATCTTAAGCCACCTAAATAGCTAAACACCATAGCTAATCCTTGATCATTAAATCACCTCTACCAATCTAAATCATCTAAGTTACCCCATCCTTACCCTAGCCTAATCCCTATCTCACTAGCACTATTCAAACTATCATTTGATTAACCTAATAAACCCACTCCCTTCTAAATTGTTCACTGACATTCCCTTGATCATCTTCCCCAACCTATCCATCTCACCCACCCAACTTACCCATCTAACTTACTAGTATAACACCCTTGGTCATCCAAACTAACCCATCACCCTAACACTTAACCATTCTTCCTAGCCTTGACAAAATACCTAATTATGAGGTTACCCTTAGTCATGGTTTGGATGAAACTACCACTCCACATTTATGGTTTTGTTGAACCTATAAAATTGCTAATCCCTCAATCATGATATTACAAAATCATGACTTTATAGTCATGATATTGCAATATATTGACTCCTCACATGCTATTAACTATGGACTTGTAGTATTGTAATACCATAGGTTTACCCCTAAAAGCTACAAATTATGATGACAAAATTGTGACTAAGGGAAAAACTGATAGTCATGGTTTTGTTAAGGTAATTTTGATGTCTCTTTTCAAATTTTCATAAAAAAATCCTACCAAAGATAGCAAAAATTCACAAAAATACTAAGCAAGGGTTTGTTACTCATTAGAGGTCCAACATCAGCCTCTCTCTGGTGTTCTTAGACTTTCTCACCATGATGGGAATCTTTGGGTAGCCAGTCCATGGTCTTGCCTCAAATATCAAATCATAAGAAGTCAAAAAGTGTAAATGACCTAATTTTGACTCTTTTTTCTTGTATGACCCCCTATACACCCATAACAACCCACTATTGACATTGACTATCTCTAATATCATATAATTTCCTAATTATCCCAATTTAATCACTTTTTATCACCTTTTAACATCATCTAGGACATAAAATGTTCATCCTCTTAATGTCCACTTTATCCCATGATAAGAACTACACCATCCTGAGGTCTTTTCAAACTACGTAGGTGTACTTGGTCTCACTTTTTTCCCAATGATAGCTTGGCTGACATCTATCCATTATCACCATCCCATCCTTAGACTAGTCATTTGATGATCACATGTCACTTTTAAGCCCCAAATATTATGACATGTAGCCCTATATCACCAATTGCAAATCCTTATCACTATTATCCCTTTTCAATATTTTCCCTATCATGTGTCCTTGTTATGAGACTTATCATCAACTTGAACCCATCCTATTTAATCAATCTTATCCTATCAATCATAATTCTTTCTAGACATTTATCATTTGTCTAGAACCCATCATTTGATCTACTTTGTTGACTTCACTCTTGGGGCATCTCAATAGTCAATTGGGGCATCCCAACCCCATATCATTATTGTCTTATCCCACCTCAAAATTTCTTTATAAGTGGCCATTTGGGTTAATTTCTCCATGCATCCTCGCTCGAGGGGAAATTATATCTTATTAACATCTAACATCACCTAACTTCATGGTTTTTAATTTTAAATATCATTACTCCTTTCAATATACTCCACTAGTAATACCCTTTTAAAGAGGGGGAAAATGTATGTGCTAAATTATGCTTACCTCACTAATTATATTAATTATGCTAAATTTTATTAATTTAGTCTAATTTATATATTTCTTAGCTAAATTAACAAATGCCCTAATAACTCATATCCCATTCCTATACCTCATAAACCTTTACCCCATCCTAAAACCAAGTAACCCCCTCATAAAACCTCTAATAAAGCTTATTACCCACTGGCCTATTCCTTAATCTAACTAGACAATTTAAAATTACAAAAGTAATCTACCTACCCACCCACCACCCTATTCTATCCTTTCCTAAAACCCTACACCCTATAGGGAGATTTCTAGAATTAGAGGATTCTATAAATTTTCTCATTTTATACCCTTTTATATAATCCTCTAATTCTAGAGATTTTCATGGAATTAAAAATTCCATGGAAAGTCCTTAGCCCTTGATATCAATGGCCCAAATTTGAATTTTATCCATTGATCTTTCCCTTCATGCATATAAAACTAAGCTCTTATTGTACCCTCAAACTAACTTAAAACCTGTAGACACCTAAAACTGGCCATCGATAATCTCCAATCAGGATTTTGGCCAATTTCTACCAAATTGCACAATTTGGCCTACAAAAAATTAAACACATTAAGAGATTTGAAATTGATATATTAAAGTTTCAATTTTGGCTATAGTATCAATAAATCATATAATGCTATTTATGAAGAAACTAACTTTGATTAGAACATTTTGAGTTAAAATGACAATTTCACACTTGGGTGCTCTGAATTACTCTTTTCTATGAAATATATTACACGAGACATGTGCCTTTATTATTTTGTGTTGGAAACATCCTAAATGGGATAACGAATCTAACACATCTAACATTGCATCCTAATTTTAATCTAGGCAAATTTTGAGCCAATAACAAGACATTTTGACTAATTTGATTAATTTGTGCACCAAAGGGCCAAAATTTGCACCAAAGTGACTAAACATACTTAAAGCTAATTAATTCAAATCATGATCCTAATTAATAATTCTATGGATCTTTTTGAATATTTGTTTTTATAAATTAATATTTAATATCTACATCATCAAATGACCTCATTTCTTTGGAAGACATCCCTAGGCCATAAATGCATAAAATATCAGGATTAATCCACCCCATACTTCATTAAGAACCTCCATGCCTCTTTATTTCCTCTCTATCCCAAATATTTGTGAGGAAATTTATTTATTTTTACCTCAAAAATTGAATGTATTTTTATCCAAACATATTCATCTTGAGATGAATGATTCAGGTTCATTTTAACCATTTTACAAAATCAATAAATAGGAGGCCGTGCCTATTGAATGTTAAGTTTGGATAATACAAGGTTATAATGCAAAAATAATTCCAAAAAACATTAAAATTAGTGTTATAATGCCAAATTATTGAGCCAATTCAATCCAAGATGAATCCAAAGGTGCCAAGAGGAGATGAAGGTAGCCACACTCCATTGAATAAGATCTCTTGAAGTACAAGCTAAGCAAGCTAAAGAAAGAACTTTTTGGAGCAATCAAGGATTTGGTAAGAAATTGGTGTTTTTTATTCTTATTTTTAATTTCTTTCCATTTAAAGTTGTGTTTTGAAATGGTTTTCCCCACTAAGCTTCCCCTAGTAACTAGGCCTAGATATGTTATGCTAGTTAGTGTGTTTCTTTTATTTTGTTTTTATTTTGGACTAACAAGATACTAACCATCCTCTCTTGAGTCAAATTCCTAGTTGACATAATAGCATGCCCAATAGGACTCTAGCCTCACAAATTTGGTCATAAGGCTCATAAAAGCAAACTAATAACCTTTATTATGCATAATCTTGGAGTGGGAGGCCCAAAAGAGTGAAAAAATTAATAAAAATACATTTTTTTTAGAAGTCACAAATTTGTTCTCTAGACTATTATTCTGGAACTCCATATTCATGGTATGGAAATCTCACAACTCAAAATTCGTGGTATTTTAATCCCACCACTCCAAAGTCATGGTATTGAAATATCACCACTTTAAAGTCATGATATTGCGATCCCACCACTGACTTAGTGGCAAGATTGCACTGTGAGTCATGATATTGTAGTGTGCAGAATAGGCCATTTTCTAGTGCTTGGTTTGGGGTCATTTGAACTCTATTTTTGATAATTTTCTATATAAAACCATGTATTTTTTTATAAATTTTCATAATATGTCACTATTTTATCTTGAAGTTACATTTTTTTTCATAAATACCCTTTAAACATAAGTCATAGGATTATCAACCCAAGTAGCGGGATTGTCAACCCAAATGGTAGGATTGTTGGCCTAAGTAGTGATATTGCATTCCCTATCAAACTAGCTCAAATGGTGATATTTCTTGCTTGACTCATGGTTTTTTGGAGTCATGATATTGCATTGTGTGAACTTGAGACTTTATTTTCACAAGTTAATTATTTCAAACTTAAAATAGCTTCAAAGCTAAAGGACATACTAAATTTTTCATTGTAGTTCCAACTTGATATTTGTTAAATAATTCTCTTTAGACATATTTTGAATGTTTAAAATGAATTAATAACTTTATTTTGGGGCTTGATGAAAAATTGATATGCTTTAAGTGAATTTTTTGATAACTCTACTTTCAAATTTATAACTTAAGACCAAGGGGTCAAAATAACACCACCCAAATTTTCATTTGGTGTTTAAAATTGAAATAATTTTTCCAATTTTTGTATTCATTAATTGCTTAACTTAGTTTTTGATTGGTAAAAGTAGGGACATTTTATGTATTCTCTTCCATCCATCCCCTTTAGGGAACTTTTAAAATCAAAAGCACCATCCTTATTACAAATATGCCTAGTCCAAGGTATAGAAAGAATGTCATTTAAAGTTTTCCCCAAAAACTCACAATAGTATTGGGTGACCTTGAGATGACCATAAAGTCTTTCTATTTTAAGTCATTTATTTTATGCAAACTTGGCTTGCAAGGGGGACTTCATACCTCCCAAAAGTTATATAGGGATGCCTTGACCTAACATTTCATCTCCCAGCATCAAATTCATCACTTCCATTAGGATCAAATGTTTGAGTGGTTAAATCACCTTCTAGTGTTAAAGTTACACATTGGACATACCTACACTTTGGACATCACACTACACTAAGCAAGTGATGGATATAGTGGTTACAAAAAGGGTAAGACATTTTTAAAAAAATCTAAGTGCCACAGATACCCAATTAAAGTGCATTTATTTTGAATCTTGGCATGAAATTCATTATGTAATTGATCCATCTAGAAATGTTTGAAAACTTATATTTTTTATCAAAAACCCCACTTACTATGGAAGTATTTTTTGTGCAAGGTGTGCCTCAAGATCCATGTCATTGTATTGTCATTTAAGACAGGGGGGTGTAAAAACATTACTATATAATGTGTATTTAATTTTGGATGAACACATAAAATCCTCTCAAATGACGTATATATATAGATTCCAACAATACCATACAACCTTTTTAAATTAGGACCTAGAGAGATTAATTAGTTGGTTTTATACTAAATTATTTTGTCTTGTTTGAAGTCAAAACTTGCTGTTAACAAAGTGACATAAACCAAACACATGGTCCCCAAATTTATTTGAGCAAGAAGGTGTTATGATTTCCATGTGAATCATCTTTTTTTCCTTGTTCAAAATTATCATAAACTTTGAGTCATATCATCCACTTTAGCATAGTTATGTTGCCTAATTGAGTCTATACCCTTTACCAAAGTTTGTTTAAATTCCTTCATTTATAATTCACATTCAAATTTAAAACTTTCCAAGTTCTAAGCGTTTATGTGTCAAGTGGGTTCACCATTTTCACATCAAAATTGTTTTAACATAGGTTCAAAATTCCATTTGAATTGAAGGTCATTTAAGACTAATAATCATTATCATCACTTGGTAGACTTAAATCATCTTGTGCAAACACTTTCACTTTAATTATATGAGGAAACTTTGTTTATCCCATTTTTCCTTGATTTTTTTTGATTCAAGCCTCTTTGCCTTAGAAAAATTGTCAAAACTTTGAGTGTGTGTATCATTTGTGAAGGGTAGTGCTATGCTACCAAAATTTATGAAGCATATTTTCCTTAGAATTTTTGAAACAAACATTTTGTTACATATTTTTGAATAGTTTAGAATTGTTACACTATTCAAAACATTATGAACATTGTTTCATATACCTTTTTCCATATAGTCCAATTTTTTTCAAAATTTGTCCAAACTAAATCTAAGTGTACCTTGTGAATATTTGTCTAGCACAGTTATGCTCATTCACTTTTGTTTAAATTATTGTCAAAAGGAATAAAGTTTTATGTCATTATTTGAGAGGAAAATAACCTATCTCAAAAGTGCCTTTTATTTCATACCTTATACCTATTTGATCAAGTTTATATCTAAGATTCAAATGCCTAGTTTTTTTTAGAAGTATTTCAAATCTGTAAGATTAAAATCTCATCTATTTCAAAGTCTATCTTTTGATGCCATTTGGCCAAAAGTCCTAGCACATTCCTTGTTTAAGCCTAGATATTTATGTTGCACTTGGCCAAAAGACCTATAAACTTTTATTTTCTTAAATTAGATTGATTTGAAACACTATGACCTTAGAGTTTGGAATTTTAATTTTAAGTTCATTTACTTGATATTTTTGTATAATACATGTAACACTAGACACTTAATGTTAGCTTGTTTTATCAAAAAAAAATTCATAAGCCTTTCCATCCTTTTGATTAAATATATACCAAGTTTGAATCATCCTTCTTTAGACATTGTATTTTTTAGAGTTTGTGGAACTCTTTTTAGTATCACATTCACTATGGATCCCAACATGTTTTCTTACACTCATAATGGACTCATGTATAATTCAGGGATCAGTCATGTGGCTGTGCAATAAAAAATGGTGCAAGATGCCTACAAAAATAATGTTTTTTATGAGATGGATCCTTATATTCCTCATAACACTTAAATAGGGGGAAAAAACCAAGATCCATTGGTTAACTATTTGGTTAATACACCACCATACTCAGAGCAAGATCAAGCACAAATAGAGCAATACCTATCTATGGTACCTACTATTGAAGAACCTTTTCCTAAAAAACCATACTCTATTAATGTGCCTTACACATATGATCCTTATTTATTTGAGAATAATTTATTAGACAATATAGATGAGATTTTGGTTAGAGCCATAGAGGTAGGGGCCAAATTTATGGTAGACTTCCCCCATAAGAATTTACCAAGTCTAGTAAAAATTCCTCATAGCTTATTCTATAGTCAATAAGCTTCTTCTAGTAATCCTTTAGCTCTAGTATAAACAACATATTAAGACCATAATATACTTGTCCAAATAAAGGACCCCATAGATGATCACTTTGTATAGATGCAAACAACATAATAAACCTACTTGAACCTAGCACACAATTCTGCCCAGATGACCATGTCAAGTAGGCCTCTTGTAGATTTAGTCCCCTCAACTAGGGTTTTAATAAAGTTTAATAGTTAATACAATTAAGGTGTAGACTAATTCATGTAGAATACTTCAGTTGACAACTTATTTCATATGCCAACCATCAAAGAAGTATCTTATGCTTCTACATAGAAGAGTGGCCAAAACATAGTGGATAATGTGCAAGCAACATCCCATCTAAACCAAAGTGGTGTTAATAAGTAAATAAATAGCCAATAAAATGTGTCTTTATTTAATACCACAAGTGGTTCTCAAAATTAGGGAGTAGAAGTTTCTACATTCCAATCTCAACCAACTACTTCTAGTCCTTAACCAACCACTTCTTCAAGCACACAACCAATAAGGTTAGGAATCCAACCAACATCCTATGTTGTGCTTCAACAATAAAATGTGATGAATCATACTCCTCCTCAATAAGTGACTAGTGGTATTTCATAACAACATGCACAATCTAGTATACCAATGCAATAAAGGCCTAATATGTTACCACCTTAATAAGGGGAAACTAATGTTCTACCTTGTCAGGTAGTAGCAAGCATACCTCTTAATTCATAAGCTAGTATGACAATTCAAAACCAAATGATGTCTAAATAAAAATGTATAAATATTGGTTAGCGATAGATGGTAAATATTCAACATGCATTCACTTCCCAATTGGGATTCGTGAAACAAGTAGGTTCCAATGTTTCTCAAGTACCTACTAGGCAACAATTATTTTTTGTTTAAAATGTTCCACTCATCCATAAATAGGGTATTGGATCACAAGTTCCCACTAAATAAAAATGTTTTATTAGTTGACAACATGTCCCTTTTCAACCATAGTATGTGAATTACAGTTATATCCCTCTATCCCAACCATAAAATCCTCAACATCAAACATTCATAACCAAACCTAACTAGAATATTACACCACAACATGTGTAATTTAAATAATCAAACCCTAATCTATGTATGTGTGTCCCTGGTCCATTTCCTAACCAATCCATCATACCCCAACAAATATCTCTATTATACCCTAGTCTAAGTTTTCCACTCATAATTGCCCAACTATCTACCCAAGCCAATATTCCCACAAGTTTCCTAGAGAAAAAATTACAACAGATGAAGGATGCAATTACTACCATCTAAGTTGGTAAATAAGGTAAAATTTTTAAGTTGGATAATACATGTTCTTAAAATTTTAACATGGAATACTTACATATTCCATTTCCTCTAGGATATCAGCCCCCACAATTTGATAAATAGAAGGGAAAAGGTGACCCCAAATCTTATTTGACTAAGTTCTTTATTGCATGTCAGCCAATGATATATAGTGAAATATACATGTTGTTGTTATTCCAAAGGAGTCTTGTAGGACAAGCCTTGGATTGGTTTCTAAAGTTTTTCAATAATTTAGTAATAGATTTTGATCACTTTTTAGAAAAGTTTGTGCAACGCTTTTCTTACAATCTAAAATATGAGATTTCATTAATCAACTTAATGCAAACAAAGCAAAAAGGTAGTAAGAGTTTTTAAAGTTATCTAAAGTGATGGAGAGCCCTTGAAAGTTTATTCACCCATAGTTTACTAGATGAAAAATTAGCCACATTACTAAAAAAATTCATAGTGAGATAGATTATCATCTAGAACTACAATGTGTGCATACTTTTAGAGAGATCATTAATAAAGGTTTGTTGATTGAGTGATCCCTTATTACTAAATGAATCATCAAGATAACTTTAAATAATTAGAATCAATGTTTTAACTAGGTAAATGGCCAAAATTAAAATTGACTCCAAACACAAGCATCACAACTGACACAAGCTAATAACCAAGATACACCAAAGCAATTCAACCATAATAAGAATGTTATTTGAAATGGAGTAACCAAGTCATGCCATGCCCAAATGATGCAAACACCATTTGCCTAGCCTATTCCACCTTTTCAACTTACTCCTACCCAATAACCTCTTTAGACAACACACCAAGCACAATAGCCTAGGCCCATGTAACAAATGTAACCACCTTTACCATTACAACTTCCTCCTTCAAGGAGAATAGTACCTAATCACCATGTCTTTAATGACCTTGGAGAATCTCTTGAGTATATATTTTGTAAACTAGCTACCACTAATATAATTAGTTGGCATATACCAAAGCATTATCTATAAGGCATTATTTATCGTGATTAGTACCATGAAAATGAATTCTATGAGTATATTAAGATTAGTGGGCATACTTTATGATGTGTGACAATCAATCATTTGATTGAGAATATGTTAGAGAATGGGGAGATAACATTGGATAAAATTTATTCCACCTCTAATTAGACTCTTTGGATTTATCAAAACCCTTTTCCCTAACATGACAACTAGTAGTAATAACATCAACAATAATGGCAACAATAACACTGACTAGTGCAACAACAAAATCAATAGTATCAAAATCAAAGGCTGAACCAATAGAACTAGTCAAACTAATAATAGAATAAAAAATAATGGAATAATGGATAGAACCAAGGTCAAAATGGTAATAACCAAAAAACCTACCATGCAATTTCACATCACTACAATAGATTTGTAGGCCGTATTATAGGAGGTACTATTAATACCATCTCCATTAATCCTAGACCAAATTTTAATTAGATGAGACCATTTCTAACCATACTAAACCAATCCAATAACTTTGGAAATCCTTTTTTGTCTTAAGATCACACACAAGAAAACTAAAAAATAGGGATTCCCACTTTTGGACCTTATATTTATAACTCATCCTTACCTTGTGACCACACATAAGTGCATCAGCAACCAAGACTTGTCCTATCTAGTCCCACACCATCACCATCATTTGTTAGAAATCATGGTCCTATGTTTAATCCTAAATATTCAATCACAACTCAGAGTTTAAAGATTACCATCCTAGGCCCATAACCATCTTCCACTTCAGCCATTATCCACCAATTTTTTAGCCTCATAAAAAACATTTAACATTATCCAAGACAAGAAGTTTGACATTGTGGAACAATTACAAAAGATGCCTTCATAAATATCCATTTTAGATTTGTTGCATATGTCAACAATCCACAAAAAAATTTAAATGACTTTTTGATCTAATCCACTATTTCAAGTAACATATCCCCTGATAAATTCCAAGATTTGGTTGGACACCTAGCTCCAACCCAACAAGTCACTTTCAACCAAAGTGATATGTCATCCCTTAGCCCACTACATAATAACCCATTATACATTGAAGTATTCATAAAGTGGCATAAAGTAAAACATGTCCTTATATACAATGGATCAGGTCTAAACATAGTGTCTCTTAAGCTCCTCAAGCTTCATGAGTACACAATGGAAAATCTTCAAGTAGAGACAATAGCCATCAAAGCCTATGATAATGAGGAATGAGAATCATAGGGAACCATCTATTTGCTAGTAATCCTTGGGCCTTTGACCCATGATACACTTTACCTTGTTCTTGATCTTGATTTAACATATAATGTGATTTTGGGAAGACCTTGGTTACATGAAATTCATGCAATCCCATCAACATTATACCAATGTATCAAGTTCTCACATTCAGGGATGGAATTTTGTATACCAATAGATTCACATCCATACATCAATACAAGCACCTGAAGGCTAAGTTTAAGAGTTATAACTATCACTTCCAAATGAATCTAATGGCCAAGTAGGGTAAGGGAAAATAAATACACTTTTATCCATCAAAGGATAACTACGTTGATCTTAATACACTTGATTCCCTTTCCCAGATGTCACTTTTTGAAGTATCTAATCATTTTACTATCTTTCCTAATGTCCTAACAGAGTACGTGACCCATAATACCTTTCATATTGCAAACCTTCCATAGAATCCAAAGTCCTTTGAAAGACCTAAAATTAATCCACTTCATCTAAAATAGTAATAAAAGAGCAAGGGTAAATCATCTATCACATTTGTAGTAGCATCTGGCCTAGAACAAACCCTCTCAAGGGAGATGAATCATGGTTATACAATGACAACCAAGCTAATTATTATAAGAATGCAAAGTATCATATTCCCAATAGGATCATGAAGAATCAAGACTATGAAGGAGGAGACCTCAGACCTAATCAACAAAGAACACTTGAGCTAATTTCCATGACCAAATACAAAAGACCCTATGGACTTAGATTTAAACCACTTGGGGGTGACTCCTTATACCTTACTCATGTTCCATTACCATCAACTAGTGATGAAGATGTCAACAAAAAAGTAGAGTCTAATCATAGCCATTTTGATGACCTAGCTAAAACCAACCTATTTAACCTTCATTCCTTTACCCCAATCATTCATAATAACCCACTACCATTGTATTATCCCCAACTAATAGATTGGGTCTAGCAATAGTCCAACATACTGATTGATCTATTTTAAAATGATGAGGATTTTTATTATTTTCTAGGATTTAGAGACAATGTTCCATTAGGGGACTATAAATTAGGGTTCTTAATCAATTTGAATCCTACAACATATTTTGGAAAGCAAGTGAACACCCTTAGCTAAAAGAAAATAATTAAAATAATGAGGTCCCAAAGTGAAAACATCTTTGAGGCACTTTTTTGACTAGGGTAAAAGTAAATAAAAAATCCATTCTAATGGTGAAAAAGGCCATTAGATAGGGGTTTTCTACCTTCTTTAACCATAGGTCAAGAGACCACTAATGATGAACTTGTTTGTGAATCTAAGTTTAGTTTTGAAGAATGACAAACTTTTGATCGAATCATTCAAAATTTTCTAATGTTTTTTTATTACGTGGCCAAACATTCAATTAGGGGACTTTGATTCATCATGTCTAGGGGAGCTTGAAAAGCTAGTACTAGCAGAGGACTCTAATAATTCCAACCAATTCAAATATTTACCCACTATCCTTGAAGATAGTTTGACCCTTATAGTGGAAGATATGATAGAGGTTTACATCAGGTCCCTAGATGACCCAAAGTGGATCAAGCTAGGTGCTTCCCTTACTAGGAAATACCATGAAGTCTTTACAACCCTTTTGAGGGAGTTTGTATATATTTTTACATGGGCATATTCTAACATGCTAGGTTTGGACCCAACCTTGGTTTTGTACCACCTTGTGATCAATACTAATGCCAATCTAGTAAAACAAAATCTTTGTAAGATACACCCTCACATTGTTGTATTGGTAAAGAAAGAGTTAGAAAAACTCTTAGAAGCAGGATGCATTTGATCCATTGACTACTTAGAGTTGATATCCAATGTTATACCAATTAGTAAAAATATAGAAGGAATCCGAATTTTTACTAATTTTTGTGATATAAAAAAAGATTTCCCTAAGGATGAATTTATATTGCCAAACATTGATATGATCATTGACTCCATAGCAAGTTATGAAATTATTTAATTAATGGATGGCTTTTTAGGATGCAACCAAATCAAACTAGCACTAGAAGACCAACATAAAACAATGTTCACCACTCCATGGGGAACATTATATTATCAAGTTATGCCATTTGGTCTTGATAATGTAGGGGCCACCTACCAAAGAGCCATGACCATCATATTTAATGATATAATACATGATGTTGTTGAATACTATGTCAACAACATTCTTGGAAAATCAAAGACTAGGGCTAATCACTCAATAGTTCTACATAGAATATTTGAAAGATTATTTGAGTACAAAGTCAAAATTAATCCTAAGAAGTGTGTCTTTGGAATCAACTAAGAAAAATTTCTAGGCTTTATTGGGTCTCATCAAGGCATTGAATTTGATCCAACCAAAGTCTAATCTATAACAGAGATGAAACGACCAAATCCTTTGAAGTAGCTCCACAATTTATAGGGAAATATCCAATCTATATGATGCTTCATATGTCAATTTCCAACAAATGCCATCCTTTTATACATCTTCTGAAGAAGGGAGTCACATTTCACTAGAATGATCACTTCCAAATATATTTTTAACAACTTAAAGACTATCTAGGGAATCCACCTATTTTTTTGCCTCCTATTCAAGGAAAACCATTCTTGTTGTATCTATCAACTACTAACAATGCTTTGGGGAAACTTTTGGATCAGCATGATGACAATGGAAAGGATCATGCCATGTAATATTTAAGTCATGCACTAGTCACATATGAACACAATTATATGCCCATAAAAAAGCCTATTTATCCATGGTCTTCATAGATTAGAAGCTGTGCCATTAGATGTAAAATAATAAGACCATGGTTATTTCAAAAGTAGATATGCTCTCTAGAAAAACTTTAAAAGGTCACATGGCCAAGTAGATCATGCTCCAAAGTGAGTTTGACATTGAATACGTCAATCAAAAATCTATTAATGGGAAAGTTATTGTAGATCAATGTATAGAAACACCCCTTGTAGATGTAGAGCCACTCACATTCTAATTTCTTGATGAATCCATAATGACCATCATGGATAAAAATCTTTAGGAGTAGCATTAGAAGCTATATTTTGATGGATCATTCATGGCACATGGATTAGGGGTAGACCTTTTATTTATTACACCATAGGGGATCTAGTCCCTAAGTTATTCAAGACTAGTTTTCCCTATACCAAAAACATGGCTGAATATGAAGCACTTATTACAGGTCTTCACCAAGTAGTACAATGGAATGTATCTCATCTTAAGTTTTATGGTTTTTCTTAGTTAATCATCAATCACATTACAGACTATTTTTAGACCAAAGATGACAAGATGATTTCATATAAGGCCATGGTTGAAACTCTCAAATGATAGATCATCAACATTTAGTTTGATCATATACCAAGGGCAAGTAAAAAAACCATATATTCTATGGCCACTATTAGATATTTGATTCAACAAATAGACATAGCTAAAGAGTATCAGTTCCTTGTTGAGAACTTCTTAACACTATGTCATGAACCTTTAACCATCATAATGATTTGTGATATTGTTGGTCCTAGTTCTATCTAGTAATTAGACCATTATAACTACCTCTATGACCAAGTTTTACCACCTAACATATCCCAAAAACAAACCAAATCCTTCATCTACCAAGCCACTTGTTATACCTTACTTAGATCCACCCTTCACCACCATAGTTTTAATGGAACTCTACTTCATTATTTAACTTTAGTAGAATATTCAGTAACATTACAAGAAGTTAACAAAGGAGTATGTGGATATCATACTAATGGGTCCATCATATCCAAAAATATCTTGTTTACTAGTTATTATTGGCTCACAATGGATGCAAATGTAGTTGTATATGTAAAGAAGTGTGACAAATGTCAATGGTATGATAATTTTATTCATGCCCCAAATAAGACTCTAAAACCAATGTTAACACCATGGCCATTTTCTACATGGGGCCTTGAACTCATTGGGAATATCAATCCCACCTCATCTAATGGCCATAAATATATCCTTACTACTATCAAATATTTCACTAAGTGGATTGAAGCTATACCCATCACTTACATGACTAGAAAGCAAATTTTTAAGTTCATCTTCAACCATGTCATTTTACACTATGGTATCCCCTCTAACATTATATTTGATAATGGATAATCATTCAAGAATAAGGATGTTGACAATTTATGTGACAAATACAACATCACATGACATTTTTATATAGCATATTACCCTCAAGGTAATGGCTAGGCCGAAATATCAAACAAAACCATTATCAACATTCTCAAAAATATTGTCAATGATGTTAGTCATGATTGGTAACT
This sequence comes from Torreya grandis, assembly GCA_037957365.1. Lineage (NCBI taxonomy): Eukaryota > Viridiplantae > Streptophyta > Pinopsida > Cupressales > Taxaceae > Torreya > Torreya grandis. The sequence goes on along the minus strand of JARHVA010000268.1, from coordinate 1,782,553 downwards.
TTAGATATTATATTCCCATTGGGAATATTTTACCAATTATTGTATACCCACAAGAGCCACTCCACATTCATTTGTTTATGGTACAAAAGTCATCCTTCACATTGAGGTTGAGTTTTCATCTCTACGCATCTCTTTTAAGTATGTCCTAAATGACAATGACTATCAAATAGCTTACTTGTAAGAACTAGAGTTACTTGATGAGAAACACATGGATGTAGTGTATAATCTTCAAGCCTATCAAAATTGAATTCTAGGCCACTACAATCAGCACATGAAACATAGAGAATTTGAACTTGGTGATCTTTTCCTTAAAGAAAACCAAAAGAATACCATGGTCAAAAATAAGCATAAAGGTAAGTTCAAACGCAACTAGGTTAATCTTTTCAACATTATAGAAAATTTTGGAACTAAAGCATATAGGCTTGCCACACCAAATGGCCATGAACATGATGAGTTGATGATGAACATTATCCACCTCAAGCAATATTATGCTTGAGTGACTTGGTGTATTTTCTATAAGGACCATTTCAATTTGTATCATTTTATCAAATCTTCTTTGTAATTTTATCATCCTAATAACTTATCAATTTTCATATCACATGTCTATTTTACCATACCTTCCTCATCAGCCAAGTTCATATCTCCATCCTTACCTAGCCCTATGACCTTGGTTTCATTCCATTTGGTTTCATCACCAATTTTAGTAAGAAGATTCAAATTCATTTTTAGAAATTATTTCATAGATAGAGGTAGTATTTTGGAGTAGTATGATAGATTTTTGGTAGTTTCATCCTTCACTTCTTGTTTCATTATCCCTCATTATCTTGATCTTAATTATAACCACCTATGGTAAAATTAGTCTCAGTGACCTATGTTGTTGTATCTTAGTTTTAACCACCTATGGGTAAACTATGGGCAACACTTGTTTATCATTACTTGACATACCAACTAGCCATTCTCTATGTCATATTATGTGTTTATACCAATTGTGATTATTTTATTTGAATTAAATACTACACTATCAGATTCCTCTGATGTAAGGTAGAAATATAGTGACTTGAGGTCCTACTTTGGGACTATGTAGGTAGTGCTCAATACTTGTTGAGCTTAGCTCAGTCACCCTTTCCACCACATTCTCACTATTTTTTGAGTAATCTAAGCCATGATCTCACTATTTTATGAGAAAACTAAGAAATTTTATTTCCATTTTATGATCTTGAACCATTTATTGTCTTGTCATTCTCAATCGAGTTGAGATACTCCAAAAATACCAAAAACATTTGTAAAATTGTTAGAAAAAAAAACCAAAAACATTGACCACTTATTTGCCTTGAGGATTCTGGGAACCCTTACTAAGTTTTAATCAAATCACTTATCACTTATTTTCCCCATCCTTTTTGGCCTTTTCTCCCACACAATGGTTATTTTTTAAGACCATTCCTATTCTTCTATCACATCCATTCTAATTTTTTTTGTAGTTATCATTTTTTTCCCATTTCTTGGGAGAACTACATTTGTCTTGAAGTTTTGTTGGATATTACATCCATAAAACTATGTAGGTAGAATCCACTTTCCTATTTTATATGGAGATAGGTCAACCACCCCTTCCTTTTCTTCTATTCCCATATCATGTTTGTTTATTAAGTTGTCACCTATTTTCTAGGGGCAATATCTGTCATGTTGTTTCTACTAACATTAGGACTAACTATTATTTATTTATTTGCTTATTTATTTGTTTTTTGTGTGCCTATTTGTTTTATTTTAGAAATATTACCTTGATTTGGTCTATGTGCATTCATTGGGTGATTCCTTATGCATTTATAATTGAATCCATCTATATTCATATGATTACATTATCATCATGGTTTTTATTATTGGTGAATTATTTTATATTGAGTATTAGGTTTTGGGAGTTAGTCCTTATGCATATTTTAGCCTATTCCTCATGTTTTTTTATCATGATGCTTACCATTAAGTTTTACAATAAAAATTAACTTCAATAAGTCTACTCAGCAAGGGTGGCATCAAAATTTCCTCAACACCAACATCCCAATCATATCCTAAACAAAGTAATTAACCATAATAGAATTTAAAACTTTGTTAGTTAAAATGAGAATCTCTCTATTAGTAGGTTATTCCAATTCATCATTATCCTCTATATCAGGTTATCATCATCATGTCTTCAATCATCAACCAATCAATCATATTTTCCATAACTGGGGTCCAATGATTATAACCACCTATGGGAAAATCATTGGACACCATCCCAGCTACATTTTTCAATGATTATAACCACCTTTGGGAAAATCATTGTGTTCTCACCAAATTTCCTTTCTTTTACCCAAAAAGGGTCATGTTGTTATCTTGTTTGTCTATCCTAACTGGGTCAACTCCATATTCTCAATTATTATAGCCACCTTTGGGCAAATCATTGTGTTATCATACCGCATTGCCACTATTGGGGTACAATGCTTATAACCGCCTTTGAGAAAACCATTATATACCATCCTAATTGCATTCTCAATGATTTTGGACTAGTTTTTCAAACTCATGTTTTCACCCCATCATTTTCCTTTCTTTGGTTACTTTGTTTTGCTTCTTTCTTTTTGAGGGGCCATTTGTCAACCTACTTATGCCAAACATTCTCTCAAGGGGGCATCTTACAATTCATAAATTGTTGTTGAAGTTGTAAGCATATAGGATCTTTTCATTCTTTTAGAATATGTTACTATAATTATACCTTACAATGCCTTCCCAAATAAGGGAAAATTGTAGACACCTAAAATTGGCCATCGATAACCTCCAACTAAGATTTTGACCAATTTCTACCAAATTACATAATTTGGCCTAAAAACACTAAAAAAACATTAAAAGATTTGAAATTGATATATTCAAGTGCTAATTTTATCTAGGATGTCATTAAATTGGGTAATGTAATTTATGAAGTAACTAACTTTGATCATATCATTTCAAGTCAAAATGATAATTTTGCACTTGGGTACTCTAAATTGCTCTTTTCTACCAAATTTATTGCATGAGACATGTGCCTTTTTAATTTCATGTTGGAAACATCCTAAATGGGATAAAGAATCCAATGCATCTGAAATTGCATCCTAATTCTAATCTAGGTAAATTTTGAGCCAATAATGAGACATTTTGACCAATTTGATTAATTTGTGCACCAGAGGGCCAAACTTTGCACCAAAGTGACTAATCATGCTTAAAGATAATTAATTCAAATCATGATCATAATTAATAATTCCATTGAGATTTTGAATATTTGTTTTTAGAAATGAATATTGAATATTTGTGTCATCAAATGAAATCATTTCTTGGGAAGACATCCCTAGGCCATAAATGCATAAAATATCAAGATTAAGCCACCCCATGCCTCATTAAGAACCTTCATGTCTCTTTATTACCTTTCTATCCCAAATATTTATGAGGGTATTTATTGTTTTTTCCCTCAAAAATTTAATGGATTCTTAGCCACACATCTTCATCTTGAGATAAATAGTTTAGGTTCATTTTGACCATTTTGCAAAATCTATAAATAGGAGGCCTTGCCTATTGAATTTTAAGCTTGAATAATGCAACATTATAATCCACAAATAATTAAAAAATCCATTGAAATTAGTGTTATAATTCCAAATTATTGAGCCAAGCCAAGCCAAGACAAATCCAAAAGTGCTAAGAGGAGATGAAGGTAGCCACACTCTATTGAAGAAGATCTCTTGAAGCACATGCCGAGCAAGCCAAATAAGGAGCCTTTTGGATCAATCAATAATTTGGTAATAAATTGGTGTTTTTTGTTCTTATTTATAATTTCTTTCCATTTCTAGTTGTGTTTTCAAATGGTTTTCCCTTACTAAGCTCCCCCTAGTAACTAGGCTTAGAGATGTTGGGCTAGTTAGTGTGTTTCTTTCATTTTGTTTTCATTTTAGAACTAACATGATACTAACCATCCTCTCTTGAGTCAAATTCCTAGTCTACAAAACCAGCTTGGAAAATCCATAGAGCCATCATTTTATACTATCTTTAATTAACAAAATATATCTAGTATTCATCTAAAGCCACTATCAAGCTCATTTAATCACTTAGAAGCCATTAGCAATACTTTTCAAGCAATCCAACATTTCAAGTTTTGGGACATCAAAAAATCCATTTAAAAATGATAGAATGGAGTCATAAACAGGTAAAAATGATGATGAAAATGATCTCATTATTATAAATTACCTCTTTTATTGATTCATATTGGTGTGCTTAAGTTTTAGGTTTTTGTTACTAGAATTAGTAATATAGCTTGGATCTAAAATTTAGTTCACAAGTAAAAGTGATAGAAATATTACCATGTGTAAGAAATAATTTTATGTGTTCAAAACACATCTCATGGTGAGTGATTTTGATAAGTATCTCTTGAGATATTACATGCACAAGCTTAAGAGGGATTATTTGTAAAATTTAGAAAAGAAAATACAATCCATATAACTAGGTTGGTTGAAAGAAATTTTTAATTCCTTTGCATATTTCCAATTTTAGATTTAGATATTTGATTAAGATAAAATATTATATAAGATAGATCTTATATTGACTAAATTTTTGTAAGTAGAGGCTACCCTATAGTCCTAAGAAGCTTTAGCATTAATATCTTACAAAAAAATGCTTTTTGATATATTTTAAAAGTTATTTTTTATGGTTCTAAAGAATTTAAAATTGATTTTCATAGTTTGTTAGATTTTACAGTTTGAATTGGTCATGCCAAGACCCATAGAAGACTTGTCCAAAACTTTAGCAAACTTATCCATGGTCTTATATTTTGAATTGTTTTTTTTACCATGGATTTGTCTTATGTGATTTCTAGGTTTTAACATAAAAATTAGTGTTATATAATTTTGTCATACTTGAATAAGTTTGATCAGTTGTATTTTATGTTTTTATGATCATAGGAATACATGTGATCATGAGAGTTTAGATGTGGGTAGATGATGGGGACTATGTGAGCATTATCTTTGAGGGATGTAGAGAAAAACTATTGATGTGATTAGACTTCGTCATTTTCACCAACTATATATGATTCCATATGATATGTATATGATGAGAACATTGGTAGAGTGGTGATATTTATATATTTTCACCTTTTGGTTCCCCAAAGGGGAGATGACCTTGAAACTTGAGAATTTTTATAGGATTTGATACTTCCCATTATCGATATATGTGTGACCTTTTAGGGTGGTGGTGGGACAACATAGATAGGATATGATCACTAGTAAATTACTATACATGCTAGGGTTTCATTATATGCTATAACACTACTTTGTTATCTTATATTGTATTATCAAATTTTATGCCTTTGTAGAATTTGTTTTGTGCATTGTTAGCATAATTTATTACTATTGATATTGGTGTTGTATCCATTTAATACATGATGTATCACTTTATTTAAGATATAAAGGATAAAAATAACATGTACTCTTGAGGCTATATTATGGTCACTCACATATACATGGTTTTAAATCATTTCAAACAAAAGGTTTTTGTAGGTGGTTTGGGATTAGCTATGTTATTACATTGTTAGGCCTATGAGCATATTTTGTTAATATGGTATATAGGTGTGACTTATGATAGGATGGAGCTTCCATAGATGTATATAGAGATATGGGTTAATATTATATGTGTTCTATGGAGTGTCACTAGATACTATACTAGCTATCAGTAAATTTTATTATGTGAAGACCCCGCATAGGTTTTACAAGATGGCCTAAAGATGAATTAAAGTTGAGGTATATTCTAGTGAGTTATTACTTTTATGATTATTGGCTAGATGTGTATGAGCCATTTTAGTTTGGGCATATTATGCTCTATTTTGGGATTAGGTAGGATGTACCCCCAATAATATTTATGTCGATCCACTTTATGAGATGTTTGAGGCATGATGATGACCAAAGCTAACCTATTATACCAAGTTGTCACTAATTCCTTTAACTGAGGTGGACCATATTATTAAAATTCATGATGTTGATGACATTATGTGTAATCCAATGTACACATTATGGTGGAGTATAGATCACTAGCTTACCTTATTTCATATTATGGTAGAGGATGTCCTCAAGGCATAGGGTGGAGGAAGAGATGCAGGTGAGGTGACAACTATTGGGATGTTCCTTATAAAAGTATGTATATATGTTTTGAGATTATTTTCATAGTTATTAGTTACTTTTAATATCATTTTCATTAATATTATTTATTATTTATTTTTTTGAGGATGACAAGTATTGGACAACCATAAAAAAAGTGACCCTTCAAGTTTTGATGAGACATGTTGCAATTGAGGTAGCTCCCAGTGGTTTATTAGAGTTTTTAATAGATATTTTTTGTGATCATGCCACATATTTTATAGAGTTATGATATCTACCATTGAATATGCAATATTTACATTGAAGTGAGATAATATGAGAGTTGATCAAGATGTGGTTATCATTGAGGGAGACCAACACAAGGTAGATTTGAAAATATATTATATGCCCTCTCTAAATATAACTACATATATTTGAAATAGTTTAGAATCTAATTATGCTAATTTATAGTGTGATCATGCATATTTATAATAATGAGTGGTTATGTACAAGGATTTTAAGAGGATTCAGTCTTGATCGCATTCTTGATAGGATAATAATAAATACTCTTCTTCATAACACCCCATATTTATTGATAGGGGTATTAAGAGATATGTAAATAGAGATGTAGTTGGAAATGATCTAATTATTTAGTGACTATAAATATGTTATACTTGTATTATCATATCAAACGTTTGAATTATACATATAGACTTTTATGTGTTCTTTCTTATATTATATTTATGTGAAATCAACATTACATATGTCTTAAGAGCTATTGCATTCAATAATTTAAACATGCAATGGAATTATTACTATGTATTTAGTTATTATTCATTTTTATCTTGTATACAAAATAATGTGTTAATTATATATTATTTCATTTATGACACATGTATAATTGAATTAATTGAAAATCGTATAATGAGCTAAACACCCTAATAGAAATAAAAAGTGTGCATCATACTAATATCTATTTATATCTAGCTTTTTATACTCAATAATTTACTCTGTATTATTAAAGATAGTCATGCATGTATTAGTTACTTGTAATTCTTATGGTTGAGATTTTTCATGCTCTTTTGGTTTATGTGAAGTATGTATTACATGTTCATATCTCTAATATGAATCTCAACACTTTTTCTTTCGTATCCATGTTTATGTAAGGTGAGATCTAACATTATATTTGGCCATTATATCATTTCTGTTTGTTACAATTATTTGAAATTTAATAATCCCTTTATTTTAAGTTTGTGTATTTTTTTGTCTTATTACATAAAAGTCATTATCTAAATCTCCATTAATACCATTATATGTGCAAAATGGATTACCTTTTATGTACTCAATATGATTATTAGGATGAAATTAATTAGGAGGGAGAGTGAATAAATTATAATTAAATATTGTCTTTATAATTTCATGTGGTCAATCTCTAAAATGATCAAACTTAAACAATTTCCTATTATTAAAGGAAGTTTTATTTACATTAGGAGGTGCTATATAAATTGATTATTTTCCTTTGTTGAGGACCTTGACCTAATATTCCTTGATTAAAATTATTGCTATTGATTCATCCTTTTTATGAGAAACTATAATTGAACTATTTTTTTTTTTAAATAAATTTTGATTTTACCCTTTTATTGGTAGCTTCATTTTTGGGTAAAATTTGTTCTGATTCATTTGCATTAGTAGTCTTATGTGTTTTATAATTAACATCACATGCATGATTGAAAAATTCCATGTATAAATCTTAAAAATAAGTTTAAATTTTATACATGGATCTTTATTTGAGCAGAGAAAAACTACATCTACTGAAGATGAATTACTTTTCTAAATTTAGGGATTGATAAGAAAAATAATGCAAAGTAGTCTTGAATTGTAAAATGTAATCTTTGATAATCTCAACATGGACCTATCAAAAAACTTATAATTTGATAGGAAATAATATTCTAATATCATTTATCTAACATCCCCCTTCATTCTTATTCATCCATTAACCTTATCCCTACCCCATAAATCAATTAATTCACCTAATCCCCTATCCACTTACTAATTCCACTTATCCATTATATTTGAATTTTAAATTCTAATCCCACCTACCCTAGCCTATTCCTAGGTTATCCTACATCCCTAATCCTTAATCACCCATCTAATCACCTATTTAATCACCTACTAATCTTTCTTAGCCATTAAATGGATTCTAGAATTCTCTAAATCTAGAATCCTCTCTATCTTATTCCTCCCTCTCTAGAAGCCTCTATTTTAGAAGCTTCTAAGAAATTTTTAACTCATTTTAAATCTTCCCTCCATGGCCTATTTAAATACATCACCCCTCCATGGAAAAAATAATTATCAACTATATGAGCTTTCATGTTAACAATGAACAAATAAATTAAAAAATCCATGAATCCATGTTATCATCCAAGTCATTGATCAAGCTATCATTATTCTAAAATTCTAAGTCAACTTGTAATAAATATCAATCCATGATATTTAGTCTTCTTTTTATTTGAATCTTGATTGGGAACACTTAGCTTTAGATTATAATTTTTCTTTAAATGTTTATTTTGCAACATTTTGATCTAATGTTTTTCAATTTTAATGGTAGATTGTAGATTTGTAAATTTTTGGTCAATTAGCATAATCAAAATCTATTGCTCAAATTTATCATCTTACACTAATATCATTGCATGGCTTATGATTGCATTCTAAGGAAAAATCAATACATACTTTACAATCATTGCATATATTATCACATTGAGGTTTTATATAATTAATAACATCATATTCATCTCATTATACTATTTTGACTTAGGAGAAGAGTGAGGGCCATCACAAGTGATGTTATCATGAGAATCACATTATATAGATATAACATGGTTAAATTGAGAATATTTGTATAATATTTAATTATCATCACTTTTTTCATATAAAATAATATCACATATAGAAGATAATACATCACATTTTGGACCATTGGTATTTCAAGATAAGGGGAATAAGTATTATGAGATGTTTAAACATTATTTATCATTCCCAAGAAAGAAGAAAAATTATTTCAATCTTATATATAATTATTCATGTCTAAAAGAGAATTAGGCATATCATTTACATTTAAATCATCTACATTTTATAGAGAAAGATATGGAATAACACAGTCATTTATATTATTTTCCATTTCTATGTAAGGGCTATGCTTTTATAGTTTACTAGAAAATTTAAGAGATAATAATATGTGCTAATGATTGATTCTTCACATTTGGATCCCTCTGAGAGATTAATGGAAAGATGATATTTAGTAGTAGTATGTTCTTTTTGTTCTTATTCATGAAAATAATAACATAAGGGAGAAATAGAGGAAGTCCAATTTTTCATTTTGGACTTAGTGTGCTCATTTTCCTCTTTGCTATAATATTCACTATTATACCATCCCTCTTGATTTTTGTAAGTAAAATCATACTCATAATCATAATCATACCTATCACAATAATATTCCTCACTGATATAAGTAATATAAATAATTTTATAGGTGTGATTATTAGTCCATTTATTATCAGAAGCATAAGGTATAACATTATTAGGGAGGATGAAATCCAAAGCATGAGCACCATTATATGTTTAATATTTAGCATTCATTCTATATTTTTTGATGATTACAACAAAAACCAAACCTATTTATAAAAAATAACCAATCATACCAAGAAATAAAGGATATTAATAGTTGTGACTAGGCAAGGTATGTTTAATTTGTAGGCTTTCAGATATACTAATCCCATGCATAAATAGTGAATAATGTCTAAAGATTAATAACTTAAAAGGATTCCACCATCCCATAACTATTATATCCTATCTCTAGGTTATGCTAAGAGTAACCTCTCAAGGTTAGCCACTTATCAGTATACTACACAAAAAAATAAACAAAAATCTTCCTATGGTTGAAAAATAAAAACCTACCTATTTTCAATACACCATGATGTACATGGAAATTACATTCATATACAATGCTTTTTTAATGGATTAAATATTAGATCTACCCCTCACACCATATCTCAAATAAAACAAAAGATTGCTTTGCCCAAAATGACAGTTCATATGATTTTTTTACTAATTTTGGAAAATAGTTATAAATAAGTAAGAAAATAGAAATAAATTTAAATTAAAAATCAATTAGGAGAAAATAATTTTGTGTATGGAAATCAAAAATTAATCTAAAACCATGTGAATAAAATAACAAAAATAATTCTAGATAATGTATGAGTTCACCAATATGTTTTACCTTATTTTTTATTAATTAAAATTAATAAAAATAAACTATTTGAGAAATAAAAATTATATAGATATAAAAATTACTAAAAAATTGATTACAACTTACTACATATAGTTATATGTTATTTTTGGAAAATACTAGGAATACAACAATTTAGTTTATGTTCATGGATTCTACTATTCTAAGGTTGGGTATAGTCATCTAATGAGTTTCAAAACAAGAATATGACAATTTAGGACTAGGGATAAATTTTTTGATTATGTGTGGATAGGATCATGCTCCTTGGACAATAATGCATGCTGACCTTATCAATTGATTATGGACTTATCTATGTTGACTACAACTGGTGTTTGAAAATGAAAAATAGAGTAAAATAGAAATGTGATATCTCAAAATTAGGGAAAATATAAATATATTCATGGTTAAGTTCATGCCTTAAGGATAATAACATAAGAAGGCCATGTCTATTAACTACAAAGTTTTATATGTTCACTTTGATAGAAATCCATTTGTTTCACCACTTATCTCTTTATTGACTGATATTGTTGATGCACTTATAGATATGAAATATCTTGGAGATATATTTGAAATATAAAAACCCTAGTTCTTACACAAAAACCAAATTCACAACAATTAGAGAGAGTGTTGGGAAAAATGGATTGAGTTTGACTAAACTTCGTTAATCCCTATTAAATTATCAAGAACGGCACTACATTTCCACTACTCTCAAGAGATATTGAACTCAAATGTAGTTATCTCACTAATGTGTATGTGTGAACTTGTGAATACAATTATATATGCTTCTTATCCTATTTTACCCTTGGCACAAATATGTAAATATGAATCATCCTTTGTAAAGTTTGAACCTACGTTCAACAATTCTATAGATAAAGTATGTAATCTTTGTATATCTTTTGATAATGTGGAGTATCATATTTAATGTCATAGATTAGATTTTTATTTATAAATATTTTTTTCCTAATTGTGATATTTATTATCACATAAAATGGTGACCCATAAATACCCATAAAATAAAAGGAATGAACCAATTGAAACATGACCCAAAATAACTTGCATGCTACACCTAGATAATTAAGTGCTTCATAGACAAATCCTCAGGCTTAGACCTATCTAAAAATAATGGACTTGTCCAAAAAGATCTAAAAATATAAAATAACAAAATTAGGGATCCCCATGAAAATTTAGATATATGAAAAAAAATGGATAATAGAATGAAATATAGATACAAAACTAGAAGAAATGTGGCAATATATACTATATTTGTCACAAATAGTCCATATGAGAAAATTTGCAAAAAAAGTACATTAAACATGGGATTGTATCAAATTTGGGAGTCTACAATATGTTCTTAGTTTATTTCTAATTGATATTACTAATTCCATGCATCACAACATCTCAAAATGTTTTGTATTATCTCTATAACTACTCATTTCTAAAAATAAGACCTCAAAACTTGCATAAAAACTGAAGGTAAATATCAAACCTTTATGGTGACTAGTAGAATCTAATATTTATTTGTATTATTTCAATTGGTTATGAAATTATTTTTTTTTGGCAATTCAAACTACCTCATAGGTGCTCTTAGTGCTGATGAACACTTGTCATTTTAGGATCTAGGGCATGAGTTGATGTTTGTGACAATTTGGGATGTCTATTTTGGAATAGAAGAAAAGTGTGAGAGCTATCCACAATATTTGTATAATTTGGTGGTTGGGAGCCACCAGGATCCTATATATTTGAAAATTTGTGATATTTATGATCCAAAAACTAATCTAGTTGACTAATAACAATGATCTTTAACTAAAGTGAGCTTTGATAAAGAACATAGAAAAAAAGAGGGTAAGGTAGAAAAGAAAATGTGATTACATGATTCCATCTCAAATATAATGATAAGGTTCTAATTGGTTGGAGCATACATGAACCAATGTATGATATAAAATAGTATAAACCCAAATTTCATCATAAACCAAGAAAGTATCAAAGGAAATATAGAAATCACAAGTAAGAACTAGGTTTACTTTAGAGAATTTAATACTATAACATGAATAACATGATCACATCCAAATCCAGAGAAAATGAAATGAAGTATACCTAAGATCTTTTAGCTAATCCAGTATATCACAATTAACAACCTTATAATAGAAAATATAGCTCAAAATGCAAAAAACCCTTCAAATATAAGATACTAACATGCAATTGAGAGTTAACATTAACTTTTAACACAATATTCATACAATCCTTTTAGAATTCTTTATTTTTATTAGTATGTTTTCTTGTATATAATTACTCAGAGTCTCTCCCTTTACAAAATGGTAACTCCTACCTATTTATAGATAACATAGGTGGTGTACCAGTTAACTTATCAAAACATTAGTATGTAAGATAATGACAGTTATCCTTCATAAAAATATTATAATACATATGACTTCCTACATATAATTGACAAATAAAACCAATAAATGCTAATAGACTAGCATATATGCATTATAAAAGTGTATTCCTTTCATACTACATTGGTGGGTCTTCTTGGTTATCTTTTCTTGAGGATGTCCTTCACCCTAGTGTGTTATTATTTAATCAACTCAAAACCTACTATATGTTTCATCAAACAATACTCTTCTTGATCCACTAATGTGTTGAATTCTTTGTCACTTTTGGCCATGAGTTCTTGGATGCATTGTGCCTTTAAAATTTTCCTTCCTGAGGTAAGAATGATGTCAATGAACTTTTAATTGTTCTTCATAGAATATCCTTGGTCCTCTTTGATGTTCTAGATGAAGGAATTAACCCTTTTTTTTAATTCTTTATCATCTATTAGGCTTGTGGAAATGGATTGAGAAGGGTTTACCAACAAGGTCCCCTAGAGTTTCTCCATTCTATCTATTAAGTCCCTATCATCCTTCATAAAATTATTGAAACTATTATACCAAGTGCTTAGATCCTATATTTTATCCACTATGACTCTCAGGAGGATGTTCAAATGTCCTAATTTAATGATTTTTATGTCCTAGACCTATTTTTTAGTATGCACTTTGATCAATTTAGCTATTTGTTCTTTGGAGTCCTGCCATTGAATGATTAATGCCTATGCCATTTCAGCTTGGTAGGTCAAGTCACTTAATTTGAGATTCATGGTATTACATCCTTAAAATATGTTAATAAGAGATGTATTCAACATATTAAATATTTCCTTAGGGACTAAAAATGCAGCCTATGCTTCTAATTCCTACTCCTCCTTTTTTAGGTTGATGATTCTTTGTTTCATTCCCTTGACCCCAACTAAGTTCATTGTTGATTGGGCCTCAGTAAAAATTGTTATGTCCTCTTGATGGATGGGGTTTTCTCCTACTATTTTCCATTTCACAAGATTTATACCCATAAAAGGATCCAATATTTGGAAGGTGAACTCCTCAGTGCCTATAGTGGCCTTCTTTATTATTACCCTATCAAACCTAGCTGTGTCTAGATTATATTGCATAGTGGCTATTAGTTTAGAGAATTTGGGTACCTCTAAGATCTAAATCCTAGTACCACTTTATGCTCAAAAATCCTTCATTCCTTTTCCACTCTCTTTAGTTACCTCAATAATCCTCCTTTCTTCCTACTCCTTCATGAGCTCTCTAATCCAAGGTTTGATATCATCATGGGTGACAATACTTGTAGCTCTAGTAAGTACCAATGAATGTGAATATGATGGAATATTTTTTAGCTTTCCATATATAAAATAATTAGGTATGATAGGTCCATGTATGGGGAACTCATCACTAAATGAGTTAACTTTACTAGTAGGATGGGTCCATGTCACTTTTGGCCTTTTAGAGAACCTAGGAATAAGAGTCATCTCTACTTCCCTTTTATTTTGTGAGACAGGGAATAAATCCAAATCTATTTCCTTCCCCTTTTCCATCTTACTTGCTTGGGGTTCTTCAAATTGTGCCAACTCATTTGTGGCTTACTCAATTCCTTTATCTTCTTGATCTAACCCATAGGTCTCTACAAGCTCTCTAAAAGGCTCTTTAACTATTTCTTATGGTTCTAGGGCAACCATATCAATGTGCTCTACTAGAGAAGGTGGTCTTGGAGGTGAAACTAATGATGAATGACCTTCTCCTAGCCTTTCTTCTAATTTTACCTCATTTGGTCTTTGAATTTGGATCACCTACTATTGTATTAGTCTTGGAGGTGCACTTGAGGTGGAAGGAAATAGATGATATTGCAATGGGTTCATCTACCATATTTCTCTAGTTGCCTTCTCCTCTCTTTATAATCTATGATTGAGTTTGAATCCATGTTACTTACACCTAGATAACACTTCCTCAAATTTTGAATCCTTGGTGTATAAATGATCATATGGGCCAACCCTATGTTCATAGGTTACCTTGGTTATCTACTTAGACTGCAAATGGAAGATAATTTTGTTATTTGGGTCCCATTCTTTTAGGTTATCCTTTTAAAAATAGAAGGCATCTGTGTGTATAGACATAACATCTAATTATTTGTAGTCATGGATCATTATTTTTATAATCAAGAATTGAAAAGGATGAAAAATGCCTTTCCTCTTCTCTTTGCCTACATTTTCAATCCCTTAGAGGAGTTGGGAAGCAATTTCCTATTTAGCCAATTTGGTAGGGACGTGGACTAACAATCTATATGACTATGTCATGACTCCCTCCATCTTGATGAAAATCCAATCTAGGTAATACCATACATCACCCATAGGATCTACATATTTATTTATGATGGGGTACACTATGGGCATGGGGTTCCTTGTAATAGTTTTATCCAAAGTAGGATATATGTAATCACAAATGAATTGCATGTGGCCCCTATATTTAAAGATATATAATTTTGAATAATGATGGGATATGGTAATATTTATATGAGAGGACCAATTATTGATATCAAGAATATGTGTGGAGGCCATTAATGAGTCCAATATATAGGACATCATGGTGAATTGTTGGTTGGTCTTCCTTTTTATGCCATATAATTACCTTCCCAAGTGGATGCTAATTAGTTCTTCAATAGGTGGAGTTATATTCTCTTCCACCATGAAATACATTTAAGAAACCATTTTGGTCTTGACATAAGTTGTGGTGGATACCCTTGAATCTCTATTAAATAGGGTCATTATGTTCCTAATGCCTTCCCTAAATTGTATAATAGGCATTTTCCCATCATGGTTCCTAGATATGTGGGTTAGCTAGTTTAACAAGGGTCTTAGAATAGTGTCTAAATTATGCTTGGTTGTACACTCAATGATGGTGGGGAGGTATATATGAGTCATAGGGAGTTTATATTAGCCTTTTAAAACTACAAGGTAAATGTATTCTATCCTCTTTGACACATCTTCCCTAACTATTCAATCATCATCAATTATACAATTGACAAATATAGGTGCAATGATATCTATGCAATAGAGTACCTTTGGTTTTATAGCTACTCGATGGAGACCAGATATCTAAATTGTAACCAAGTCATTGAATTTTATCTTGGTTATTGTTATTCTTTATTCATTAGAAGTGAGAGGTCACATTTCCTTAATAGCAAATAATATCTTAGACTAGTTCTTCATTTTATTATTGAGTGCCCCAGTGCCTAATTTTGTGTCCCAAACACATATGCCCTCATTATTTATAGACAAATATAATTCTCCCTCTTTTTTTCCATTTTTTCCTAGCTTTTTCCATGATTATTTAATTGCTTTAGGTATATGCCTATATTTTATTTGCTTAGGATGAAATTTGAGCTTGTTTGATGTAAATGTATCTCATTAGTAAAGAATTAGGGATTTATGTAGTTCTATTAGGGTTTATTGGAGCTTTAATGGTAAAGGTAGTAGACTTCATAAAAAATTTCATGTCATAGATCTTATGGATAAGCTCACTTGTGCAAATTATATCTTTTTGGGTGCACCAAATCTTTAGATTTGTCATTTAGTGCTTACATAGCACCTATATGGCATTCCCTATGAAAATTACTTTGAAAACTAGCCATTGGTTTTAAAATTAAGTCTTTTATCTTTGCTTTATTGGATCAATACCTCAAAATGACTTTAATTACCTGGTTATGCTAAGTGGCATATTTTTCTTCATTAGGATATGACTTTGGAGTTTGGTGTTGGAATGAGTGTGGTTATTCCATGTGTTGAGCTATCAATATTTGGAATATTTGATTGAAAAGTCATCCTTGATTTCAATATGTAGGATTAATACCTCTAATCAAGCATGGTTTGTTGGATCCTGCAAGATGCACACAGCTTAATTAGTCTCATGTCTTAATAAAACTTAGGCCTAAAATATATTATTATAGGTTTATTTATGTTAACAAAAACTAATAAACTTAGCCTAATGTATTTTACTCTAATTTTTCTATGTTAATATGTTAGTGTCTCTTTCAAAGGGTTTTAAAAACACCCTTTTTACCTATGCTAAAAGTTAGATGAGGTTAAATTTGAAGACCTCATTAACGTCAAAGACATACTCATGGATGTTAAATGATGAGAGTGAGACTATAGAATTTAGTCTTGAGTTTTAGTCTATGAGGGCTTATGTTTGAGTCTTGAGGTCATATTGTGTTTATGAACATAATACATATTTAAATTCAAATTATGGCCTTAGTCCATATGATTTCATCTTAGGGATTATCAATCAATGAATTCACATTATTGGATCTAATTGGTGATGTAGCGAGGATCATTGGATCTGAGTACTTGTATGTGATTGCCTTTGAACTATTAGGGACACCTTTGTCTTCACACCATTGGATCAATATTTGAGGGTGAATGTTTATCATTAGATCTATAAAAGTGTATAAATTTTAAGTCACTAATTGGTCATATATAGACTTAATTCAAATTATTAGTCCTAAGTTATTCATGTGAATAAACATGATGAAATTAGAGTTAAAGTTTATTATGTTAATCCTAAGATTAAAACATTAATCTATTCCCCTTTGAACTTAGGTAAAATTTTGGATGAGGTTTAACTTGATGGTCTTGCTAACATCAAAGACATCCTTGTAAGCATCAATTGATGAGAGAGAGACTATCAAGTTAAATCCTATAAGAACTTTTTTCACAAAAAGTGAAGTCAATGCATGGCTCTTCATGGGTGATCTCACATTATTAGATTAGATCTCTAAGGAAGTGAGATCTGTTGGATCTATGATTAAATCAAATCATTAAGTTAGGACTTGATATGTGTAATGGTTTAGATTAAGGTTTCAATCTTAAGATGTTGTTTGTGTTAATAGACACAAAGACATTAAAGATTAAAGCTTAGGATAAACAAAAATGGATCTTGGGATAATAATTAGGTAAGGTTAAGATGTTAACAAAGGGGAAAAAAGGACCAAGTATGATTTTATATTAAGGTTTGGTCATGTCAAAAAGATGATCAAGCCTTAATATAAAATTAGACTTAGGGTTTTTCAAAAAAAGAAATATAGTTTCCCATTAAACTCCTCCTACCACTTTTGAATTTAAATCATAGAGTTTTCTACTTGGGAACCCTCTCTTTCTCCATGGAACTTTTACTTCATCATCCAAAGACAACCATTAGTAGGGTTAGTTTATAAATCATAATCATGATCAAATATGCAAGCGTTCATGTCCCTTCAAGTGGATTATCTTCAAATTCTAATAAAGAAAGACCTTTCCAAAGCTAGTTCAAGGTAAAAATGTTTTAAAACATTTACAGGGGTCCCTATTTTAAAAAATTAAAAAAAATGGGGGTATGTTGGTCCTAACAAATGGTGACTCGCAATGGCAACATAGAAATATGTTAGAACCTAGAAACTCTAGTTTAGACCAACACATAAGTCCTTTATCTCCTTTGACTAAACATCATTACCTAGATCAGTTTAGGGTTGAAGCAAGCCTCAAATATGAAAAATTCAAATTCTTATGTCAAAGCCTAAACATGTTGTGTGTGTGCTTTGTTTCCACTTACTTTTTGTCATGAGACTTTAGGCAACAACATCTAGGTTCATACCTTTTGACCATTACATCTGACTTTGAAAATATTTAGATATTCATTAATAATGGCTTCTCTTAGTTCAAGGCAGGCCTGGGCATTGCATTGCTACTATCCAAGCATCTATATCCCTAATAGATATGCCTTTGGCTCCACTCATGGCCTTGCTCCACTACCATCTAGGCATCCATAGCCCTGATAGAGGATGCTTAAATCACCTTTGACTTCATATCTTTTGATTTAGCAATAAGTCCTCTTTTTTTGTGTTAGGTCTATTTAAAAAGTTTGAGAGTCAAGGTAGCTAGGTTTAAAGGATTTGGTCAAATGTTTTATCCTTAGGATAATCACCTATAGTTGAAACCTTGATCCTAAACAAGGATTTGTTTTAAGTGTAATAATGTATATGCATTAACCTTTTGAACTCTCCTTTCACATACATGATTCTTCTCACAAAAGAGCTTTGGTCTCAGGCAATATTTTGGATTCTTGTGAGGCAAATAACTTATATGTGAGTCTTGGGAAAGTCTCTATATTATAACATGATGTTATATTATGGCCTTAGGTTCTCCTATGTAGGGTTCATGCCCTCTTTTTGAAATACAAGAATTTTAAGCAATCTAGGAAGATTCTGAGCAAGAACTATCTACAAGACTTTATTGAAGCAAAAGAGCACAAATAAAATAGGAAGCAATCACACAACACAATGAAAATAAATATAGACAGGCAAATCAAGAAAAAAAATCAAGGAAACTAACTAACCTACCTACTCTAACCTTAAAAAGTCATATATTTTATTCCATGAAGACCCTTGGTGGAGCAGCAACAAAGTAGTGTTTGAGTATTTCCCATTGGTTGGCAATGTGAATTTTTCTCCTTAAAGGTCTTTTAACTTTAAGGTGTTGTTTCCTAGGATTTTTGTAATTTCATATGGGCCAATCCACAAGGGTGTAAACTTACCATGCTTTCCTTTAGGTTTTTATGCATTATCCCAAATAATGATTAGGTCTCCTTGTCTGAAGACTTTCAATTTGGACCTCTTGTCAAACCATGTTTTCATAGTTGTTTGATATCTACTAAAGTCTACAAATGCCTTTTCTCTAACATCTTCCATTTGGATGATGTCTAACAACCTAGAAATGGCTAGTTCTTGGCTCTCTTCCATGTATTATTGCATGAATGTGAGCATGGGTAACTTTAGGGTAATGGGAAAGATAGGTTCCTGACCATACACCAACAAGAATGGTGAAGCCTTGAGTGCTTGTGTGATCCTTATCCTATCAGCCCATAATCCATATTTATGGACTTTGTGTCATGTTTTGGGTTTATCTGTAGTATACTTCTTGATGGTTTTCATAAGATTCTTGTTGGTAGATTCAAAGACTACATTTCCTTGATGATAATGATTAGATGCAAACTTAAAAGATATGACATTAACATAAGCCCATTTAGTCATTTATATGGATATAAATGTAGATCCATTGTCACAAACTAAGGAAATTGTAATTCCAAATCTAGTGCAAATATTTTCTTCCAAGAAGTTGATTACCTCCTCTATATTACATTATTTGGTGGCTATAGCTTTAGTCCAAATTTTGTAATAATCTATAGTAGTTAGGACATACTTGTGGCCTTTAGAGGAATTGGGATTAATTACCCCCACAAAGTCTAACCCCCACTATACAAAAGGTTTATTTACCATAACTGGTTTTAAAGGCATGGCTAATTTTTTCTCTTTTGTGATAAATATTTGACATGAGTGGCATTCCCTCACATGCTTATGGGCATCCTTGAAAATGGTGGACCAATAATACCCAACCCTGAGAATATTGTGAGCTATGGTTCTCCCTAAAGGGTGTCCATTGCCTAGATTTTCATGAAAAGTGGACATGATTTGAGAAGCCTCTTCTTTAGAAACACACCTTAATTAGATCCCTTAAAAGTTATTCTTATATAGGACTCCATCTTTGATGAGGTAATGAGCTGCTTTGAGCCTTAAGTCTCTCTTCTATTCTCTGGTGAGTCCTGGGAGATAACTACCATTGATAAGTAGGTGGATTAGAGAGTCATACTATTTATAAGGCTAGAAGTTCTACTAATCAACTTATATGACATGAAGCTTAGGATTAGTATTGTCAATCATTTGGACTTGGCCTTGACATTTCACTAGTTTGGCAATCTTCATTTCTATATCATAATCATGTAAGACTAACATCCACTTGGCCCTTCATTCCCCAAGCTCATTCTGACACAACATAAGCTTTGTGTCTGGGTTTGGTAAGATGACATGCAACTTATTTCTAAGGATGTAATGTCTAATTTTTTTTACTGTCTTCACCAATGCACAAGCTCGCTTAACAATCATGGTATATTTTACTTCTACAATTTTTAAATTGGTGCTCATGAAGCCTATAAGGTGGTCATTTTCATCAATATTTTGATTCAAGACTATAGCCATGGTGAGGTTAGAATCAAATTAATATAAATAAAAGTCTTTTGAGAAGTCAGGGCTTATTAAGACTGGGGCTTGACTAATTTCCTTCTTGATGTCAGTAAATACTTTCTTGGATCCTTCATCCCAATCAATTTTAGCATCTTTCTTAAGCATATCATTCAAGGGTTTGACAATCTCATCAAAGCTTGAGATGAAAATCTTTACAAAGTTGGTCCTACTAAAGAATTACTTTAGTTATTTATAGTTGTTAGGTAGCTCAATCTTGGAAATGGATTCCACTCTCTTAGGATCTATGGAGATCCCTTCTTTGGTGATGAAATGCCCCAATAGTTTTCCTTCAGTAATCTAAAAGATGCTCTTCTTTAGGTTGAGGATATGACATATCTCCTCCACCTTTCAAACACTTGTTATAGGTACATAAAATGATGTTCTCTATTATTGGAAAACATTGTTAGATCATCCATGTAAATGATGATGTATTTGCCTACTAGACCTCAGAAAGCATGTTCCATGGCTCTCTAAAAGGTTACCCCTACATTAATTATTCTAAAGGGAATTCTTTTATAAGCATATTTTCCCAATTTAGTGGTGAAGGTTATCTTCATTCTATCTTCTTTGGAAACAAACACTTGGTTATATCCAAAAAGGACATCATGGCAAATCCTAAAACAACTTGGATGACCTGGTCTAGAGAAGGCAAGGGGTAATCATCCTTTTTAGATGTTTTATTTATATTTATAGAGTCTATGAACATTCTAATTTATCCATTCTTCTTTTTTTTGACTGGAAACAAGTTAGCACCCAAGTAGAATGCCTAATAGGAAAGACAATCCTCATATCTAGTAGTTTCTTAACTTCCTTAAGGATAATGGGTTCGAAGATAGGGTCTACAGGTGTTTGTTTTTGCTTGAAGGGTTTACAATTTCCTTTGAGGGGTATGGTGTGAGTAATAACCCTTGGGTAAAATATTTTTAGATATTCATAAGACCAAGTAATTACATCCTTATATTTTTTAAGTAGCTCCCTAGCCTTTCTATTTTCCATTTTGGTACAAGCATTTCCTATGTTCACTTGTTGGGACTGATCATGTGGGCCAAGATTCACTACATGCTATTCCTTACCACTTATTTTGGGTACCTTATGTGTTTTATTAATTTTTTCATGATCAAATAGCCTTTACAATGAGATCATCCCTTTAGGTATCTTATTCTCATTCAATTGGATGATTTTACTATTAAGTTACCTTTTAGGAGAAATTTCATCAGCTTCATCAATGATGTGAGCTTTAAAGGCCCCAAAATTAGTCAAGAAATCAACAATTTGTTGATCATCATTGAAATATTGACAATTATTCATGTTGTTCTGGACTATGGGACATGGTACCATATCAATGCTAAAGTTTGGGGAATCATGATTGGGCATGAGATTAGTTGTAGTAGAGGCAAGCTCATTAGTATATTTATTTCTTATCTAGGGATAGACATGATGTTGAAAGCATCAAAAGATTCTACCAAGTCTCAAACCCTAAACTTGTACCTCTTAAGGTAAGTTAGATTACATTGGTATTTGTTCCTTACTTGATTGACCACAAGTTTAGAATCTCCATAAAATAAGGAGTTCCTTGACCTTATGCTTAATAAAAATCTATAACCCTAGGATGAGAGCTTTATATTCAACCAAGTTATTAGTGTTTGGGAATTGTAATCTATAAGATGTATGATATTATTTTTCTACAAGGTTTATTAATATAATACCAGCTCTTGATCCTGACTTACATCTAGCACCATCAACATATAGTCTCCATAGGCTAAGCATTAGAGGAGGGTTCTTAGAACTAGGTTCTTTTGTAGCTTCCAAAGTGAAGATTCTTAGATCAAAATATATGAAGTTCACCTTTTCATTGATAGCATTATACACTATTATCATGTGTTTCATCCTTGGCTCTCTTTCTACCCTTATTTGATTTGAAACACCCATCCAAGGTAACCATAAGTGGGAGTAGTTAGTAGACATGTATCCATTTATGGCTTTATTACATTCTCTACTAAGGAGCAATCCATAAGCACTAGGGATATCTACCACTTATATGTCTATGAATTGTTGAACTCTTGGTTCACTAGCTAATTGTATATGCATGTTTAATAAATCCCTTATGACTTTGACTTTTGACTTGTCCAATTGTGTGACCACCCTATTAGACTTGATTGGGGTCAACCTAAGTTATTCACATATCCCTAAAGGCATGATGTTGGTTGAGGCTCTAGAATCTAAAAGGTAATTATGGACATTCTTCCCAAATATCTTGACTGTGAGTAGGAAGGGTGGAGACTCTACCTTAGTTATTTTCATAGTTACATTTGCATTATCACCTTTTGTAAGCTTCCCAAGTTTCTTGGACAATGATTCCAAGATTAAGTTTCTTTGTTATATAATCTCTGTTAGCTCATATAGAGTGATGTTGTCTTTGATCTTCTTTATATCCTCCATAATGTTGTAACTAGTCTTGTTTGAAGGTTTAGTAGTAGGTTTAGAAGAACTACCCTTATGTGGTTCAAGACCATTCCTTGATGTACTGTCTAGAGGAGTCCCATAATTGTTAAGGGTAATTGAAGTAGTCAATGTCTATTTACATTCTCTATTTCTTATAGCGTAGGTTTTCAAGAATTGATAGAATGATTGAATCTCTTTAGGAATATCTTTTGGATCATTATCCTCTTGGAAAGGGAATTGGAATTTCTCTACCATGTGTACATGGTTAGATGACTTGGACCCAAAAGGACTTATAGTAGTATCTTTGTTTGGGACTACTTCAAATGTGTCAAGTTTTTCTTAGAAAGCTTTACAGGCTTTGAAAAACTCAATGTAATCAATCTCACCATGTTTATATGTGGCATGTACCTAAAATAGTCTAGTAAGGCAATATCAGTGAGATCAATATCCATGGTCTTCTTTCTAGAATAAGGGTCACTAGCTTTGTTTTTGTAGAAGCTATCATTCTGAAATCTATTTCCTTGTTGAAATTTTGAAAGGTGAAGTTCCTTCCAGAGTTGTCATTAGTATTTCCAACTTATTTTTGTAGTTGCAAGAAATCTATACTGAGATTTTGGACCATATTTAATATAGATTCATTCTCATTCTTGGGTATTTTATAGCTTTGAACTTGGCTATTGTTAATACCATTGACTGACACTAAATTATTTTAGTCATTGGTGTGGGATCTAGTATTAGCTTGATGACTCAAGAAACCTAGGTTCTAATTAGGAGTAACATGGATATTAGGTAGTACATTTAGAGTAGGGAGCTCATTCAAGGCTGGAGCATTTTGGTTATTTGTTGGTAAAATGTTAAATAATGCATCTGGGGGTTAATGTTTGCGATAGAATAAGCCATTTGCACTTGGGGTTTCATTTGGTCATTAATAACCACTACTTTAGAATAATCTTGGGCTAATGTGTTGATAGCTAGGAGGGCCCTTTTTAGAAACACAAAAGTCATAAGGTCCACTACATCTTTATAAAATTCTAAAGCTAAAGCTTCATTAGGTTTGTATGGATCCATGGTTTGACTAAACATCTTTTGGAACCTAGCATTAAAGGATCTAATAGGTTCACTTGCATCCCTATTAATGGTTTTGAATTGGTCATAAGTGATGCAGGGGCTTATGATCTTTCCAAATTGATCAATAGAGACAGTGTCAAATGTATTCCATGAGGTAATATAATTATCAATCAAATTGAGGAACCATTCATATGCAACATCCTTGAATTTAAATGGAAAAAACCTACATGATACATCTTCATGGATAACATTTAACAATCTTAAGGTAGCCTTGAAATATTTAACATGTTCTTCTACAATTGCAACACCAATTGGACTAAATATTGGCAAGTAATTTTTTAGGATTATATGGTAAGTCATGAAATACACCTAGTACATTGATGGAGGAACTTGAAAGCCATGCCATATCTAGATGAATATTGAACATAGGAACCCATTGTAAGGGTGAATATGGTAGAGACATGGAACACCTACACATTCTTATATCTTTCTTGGTTCTTCTATGGGTTTCTAGGTTGAGTAAGGGTTCTCTGGTCTCTGAATGTGATTTGGTCTTGATCTTTGGTAATTCTAGCTTGAAGATTAATGATCCTATTTGAAATATGATGTGTCAAGTTAGATTTCACAAAGAACAATAATCAACCTACACACTAAGCTTATTTTGTAAATATTTACTTATAAAGGGGTAAAGGACACTAATCTTTGACTAAGAAATCTTAAATATGTGTTGAATTATGCAAAGATGACCATTCTTTGTAACCTGTGACTTATGTAAACTAAAGATTCATAAAGAATTGTCAATCTTCAACCAAAATAAGCTATACTAATCTCAAATATTATGAATTCTTAAAGCCTGAAGCTATCTTTGATAGAATTTAACCATATATTTATAGAGAACTAAGATCTTTGCCTTATAAATCACAAAGATAGGTGGGAAACCATTTAAAGATCAAGCATATTTTCACTTAGAGTGAAGAATCACTCATAAGGGTTAAAAATACTTCAAATTCAATGCAAGAAATATCACAATTGATCACAAGGCCCTCCTTATAGCACTA
This sequence comes from Torreya grandis, assembly GCA_037957365.1. NCBI lineage: Eukaryota > Viridiplantae > Streptophyta > Pinopsida > Cupressales > Taxaceae > Torreya > Torreya grandis. Next base: position 1,757,108 of record JARHVA010000268.1, on the reverse strand, counting down.
GTAGAGCTCTTACTCCTATTGATACTTCTAACTACCTTACATGTGCTCTCAATGTTGATGAACACTTCTCATTTTAGGATCTAGAGGATCCAGGGCATGAATTGTAGTTTGTGGTAATTTGGGATGTTTGTGGTGGAATAGAAACAAAGTGTGAGATCTATCCGTAATATTTGTTTAATTTGGTGGTTAGGAGCCACCAAAGTCCTGTATATTTGAAACTTTGTGATATTTATGATCCACAAACTAATCTAGGTGAATAATAACAATGATCTTAATCTAAAGTGAGATTTTATAAAGAAAATAAAAAAAAGAGGGTAAGGTAGAAAATAAAACATGATTGTGAACTTCCATCTCAAATATCATGACAAGGTTCTAATTGGTTTGAGCATATATGAACCAATTTATGATGTAAAATAGTATAAACCAATTTCATCATAAACCAAGAAAGTATCAAAGGAAATATAGAAATCAAAAGTAAGAACTAAGTTTAATTTAAATAATTTACTATTGTAACATGAATATCATGAACACATCCAAATATAGAGAAAATGAAATGAAGTATACCTAGGATCTTTTAGTTGATCTAGCATAGCAAAAATTAACCTTATGATAGAAAATGTAGATCAAAATGAAAAAAACCTTTCAAATATAATATATTAACATGAAATTGAGAGATAAAATTAACTTTTAACACACTATTTAGATAATCTTTTCAAAATTATTTAGTTGTATTAAAATGATTTCTTGTATACAATTGCTCAGAATCTCTCCCTTTAAAAAATGGTAACTCCTTCATATTTATAGAGAGTATAGGTAGTGTACCAATTAACTTCTTAAAACATTAGTATGTAAGACAAGGATAGTTATCCTTCATACAAATATTATAATACATATGACTTCCTACATCCAATTTGACAAATATAACCAATATATGCTAACAGACTAGCATGTATGCATTACAAAGGAATAATCCTTTGATACTACATCAGTGGGTCTTCTTGGTTATCTTTGTTTGAAAATGTACTTCACCCTAGTGTGTTATTATTTAATCAACTCAAAATATACTATAGGTTTCATCAAATAATCATCTTTTTGATCTATCAATGTATCTAATTCTTTGTCACTTTTGGCCATGAGTTCCTAGATGCATTATGCCTTTAAATTTTTTTTTCTTGAGGTAAGGATGATGTCAATGACCTAATTATCCTTGATAGATTGTCTTATGTTCTCTTTGATGTTATGGATGAAGTAATTAACCCTTTTTTTTAATTCTTCATCATCTATTAGGTCTATGGCAGTGGGTTGAGAGGGGTTTGCCAATAAGGTCCCTAAGAGTTTCTCTATTATATCTATCAAATCCCTATCCTCCTTCATGAAATTGTTGAAAATATCATACCAAGTGCTTATATATTATATTTTATCCACTATAACTCCTAGGAGGATGTTAAAATTTCTAATTTGATGATTTTTATGTATTGGACCTATTTTGTAGTATGCACTTTGATCATTTCAGTTATCTGGTCTCTGGAGCCCTACCATTGAATGATTAATGCCTATGCCATTTTTAGATTAGTGGGTTAAGGCACTTAATCTGATCTTCATGGTCTTCAATCCTTCAAATATGTGAAGAAGAGACTTATTCAACATCTTCAATATGTCTTCAAGGACTGAAAATGCAACATGTGCTTCCAAGTCTTACTTCTCCTTTTTTAGGTTGATTTTTTTTGTTTCATTCACTTGAATCTAGCTAAGGTCATTATTGATTGGGTCATAACCAAACTTGTTATTTCCTCTTGATGTATTGGGTGTTCTCCTACTATTTTCCATTATACAAGATTTAGACCCACAAAAGGCTCCACTCCTTTGAAGGTGAACTCCTTAGTGCCTATAGTGGCCTTCTTTGTTGTTACCCTCTCAAACCCAATTATGTCTAGATTATAATTCATAGTGTCTATTAGTTAAGATAATTTTGGCACCTCTGGGATCTCAATCCCAATAATATGTAATGCTCCAAAATCCTTTATTCCTTTGACACTATCTTTAATTTCCTCAAGAATACTCCTTTCTTCCTACTCATTCATGAGCTCTCTAATCTAGGGTTTAATATCATCATGGGTATCAGTACTTGTAGCTCTGGTAAGTGCCAATTGATGTTATTAGGATGGAATCTTTTGGAGCTTTCCATATATGAACTAGTTAGGGATGATAGTTCCATGTATGGGGAACTCATCACTGAATAAGTTAACTTCACTAGTAGGATGGGTCCATGTCACTTTTGGCCTTTTGGATAACCTAATAAAAATATCCATCTCTTATTCCCTTTTCTTTTGTGAGATAGGGACTAAATTAGAAGATATTTCCTTCCCCTTTTCCATCTCACCTACCTGGGGTTTTTCAACTTGTGCCAACTCAGTTATGGCTTCTTCAATTCCCTTACATTCTTGATCTAATCTATAGGTCTCTAAAAGCTCTCCAAAAGGTTCTTCAAATATTTCATATGGTTTTATGGAAACCATATCAATGTGCTCTACTAGAGAAGGTGGTATTGAAGGTGGAACTAATGATGAAGGAGCTTCTCCTAGCCTTTCTTCCAATTTTCTCTCACTTGGTCCTTAAATTTGGATCACCTATTGTTATGATAGTCTTGGAGGTGCACTTAAGGTGGAAGGTAATATATGATATTGCAATGTGTTCATATACTAGATTTCTCCAATTGGCTTCTCCTCTCTTTACAATCTATGATATATTTTGAAGCCATGTTTCCTACATCTAGCTAACACTTCCTCAAAGTTTGCATCCTTGGTGTAGAAATGGTCATGTGGGCCAACCATATCCTCATAGGTCACCTTGGTTAGCTACTTGTAATCTAGATGGAAGACAAATTTATTATTTGGTTCCCATTCTTTGAGGTCATCCTTTTGAAAATGGAAGGCATCTCTATGTTTGTACATAACATCCAACTATTTCTAGCCATGGATCATGGTTTTTCCAATCAAGAATGGAAAAGGATGAAAAATACCTTTCCTCTTCTATTTTCATATATTTTCAATCCCTTGGATGATTTGGGAAGTAATTTCTTGTTCAACCAATTTGGTAGGGACATGGACTAGCAATCTATGTGCTTATGTCATGACTCCCTCCATCTTAACGATAGTGCAATTTGGGTAATACCATATGTCACCAATGGGCTCTACATATTTATTAATGAGGGGGTGTATTCTAGGCATGGGTATATCTATGATATTTTAAACCAAAGTAGGATAGATGCAATCACAAATGAATTGCATGTGACCCCTATATTTAAAGATATATAATTTTGAATAATGATGGGATATGGTCATCTTGATATGAGAGGACCAATTATTTATATCATGAATATGTGTGGAGGCCATCAATGAGTTGAATAGATAGGATATCATGGTTAATTATTGGCTACTTTCCTTTCTATGCCATAGAATTATCTTCCCAAATGGATACTAATTAGTTCTCCTATAGGTGGAGTTATATTCTATTCCACCATGAAATATATATAGGAAACCCATTTTAGGTTGACATAGGTTATGGTGGATACCCCTAAATCTATATTCAATAGGTTCATGATGATCCTAATGCCTTCCCTAAATTATATAATAGGGATCTTCCCATCATGGTTCTTCAATATGTGGGTTCCCTGGTTTAACTAGGGTCTTAGAATAGTGTCTAAATTATGCTTGGTTATCCACTCCTTGATGGTGGGGAGGTCTATATTAGTCCTAGGGAGTTATATTAGCCCTTGAAATATATAGGGAAAATGTATGCTATCCATTTTGACACATCTTCCCTAACTATCTAATCACCATTAATTCTACATTTGACAAATATAGGTGTAAGGATATCTATGTAATGGAGTACCTCTAATTTTGCATCTACTCTGTGGAGACCGAACATTTGAATTCCAACCAAGTCATTGAATTTCCTCTTGGTTACTATGATCATTTATTCATTAGAAGTGAGAGGTTGTATTTACTTGACAATAAAGAAGATTTTAGACCAGTTCTTCATTCCATTATTGAGTGCCCCTATGTCCAATTTTGTGTCCGCAAAATGTCTTCCATCATTATCCATAGAAAAATAAAATTATGCCTCTTTTTTCCATTATTGCCTAGTTTCTACCATGATTCTTTAATTTCCTTAGGTATATGACTAAATTTTCTTTACTGAGGATGAAATTTGAGCTTGTTTGATGCAATTATGTCTCAATAGTCAAGAATTAGGGCTTTATGTAGTTTTTTTAGGGTTTCTTGGAGATTTAATGGCAAAGGTGCCAAAATTCATAAATTTATTCATGCCTTAAATCTTATGGATATCCTCACTTGTGAAAATTCTATCTTTTTAGGCATGCCAAATCTTTGTATATGTCATTTAGTGCTTATATGGTGCCTACATGGCCTTCCCTATGAAAATTACTTTGAAAACTAGCTGTTGGTTTTCAAATCTAGTCTTTTATCTTTACTCCATTTGATCAAGACTTATAAATGAGTGTAACCCATTGATGAATTTATTGGAGGTTTCTTTTGGTTTGTTTTTTAAATCTTGAATTACCCATTTATGCCAAGTGACATATTTTGCTTCATAAAGATATGACTTTGTATCTTGGTGTTGGAATGAGCATGGTTCTTCCATGTGTCAAGCTATTAGGATTTGACATCTTTGGTTGAAAAGTCATCATTAATTTTTCTCCATTTTATCAAGACCTCTGATCAAGCATGGTTCATTAGATCCTACAAGATACACATGGCTTAATTATTCTACGGTCTTAATAGAAATTAGGCCTAAAATATATTCCTAAGGTTTATTTAAGTTAATAAACACTAAAAAATTTAGGCTAAGGTATTTTATGCTATGTTTTCTATGTTAATATACTAGGGACTCTTTCAAAGGGTTTTAAAAATGCCCCTTTTACCTAGGATAAAAGTTAGTTGAGGTTAAATTTGATGGCCTCACTCATGTCAGTGACGTCCTCATGGATGTCAAATGATGGTAGTGAGACTATCAAATTTATTCTTGAGTTTCAGTCTGTGAGGGATTAGGTTTGAGTCATGAGGTCATATTGTGTTTATAAACACAATGAATATTTAAATTGAAATTATGGCCTTAGTCTATATGACTGCATCTTAGGGCTTATCAATCAAATAATTTGTGTCATTAGATCGGATTGGTGACATAGTGAGGTCCATTGGATCTAAGTACTTGTATGTGATTGGATTTGAATTTTTAGGGATTCCTTTGTCTTCACACTGTGGTATCAAGATCTAAGGGTGAACGCAGATCATTTGATCTACAAAAGTGCACAAATTTTAAGTCAATGATCGATCACATATAGACTTAAGTGAAAGGATTATTCCTAAGTTAATTGTGTGAATAAACATGATGAAATTAGAGATAAGTTTTATTATGTTAATCCTAAGGTTAAAAAATTAATGTGGTCCCCTTTTGACTTAGGTAAAATTTTAGATGAAGTTCAACTTGACGGTCTCTTCAACGTTAAAGATGTCCTCATGAGCGTCAAATGATAGGAGTGAGACTATAAAATTAAATCTTGTAATAACTTTTTCAAATTAAATGAAGTTGATGCATGGCTCTTCCTAGGTGATCTCACACCATTATATTCTAGGGGGAAGTGAGATCCATTGGATCTATGATTAAATCAAATCATTAATTTAAGACCTGATATGTATAATAGTTTAGACTAAGGTTTTGATCTTAACATGTTGTTTGTGTTAATAGACACAAAGACATTTAAGATTGAAGCTTAGGATAAACAAAAAGGGAGACTAGGATAACAATTAAGCAAGGTTAGGAGGTTTAAAAATGGGAAAAAAGGTCTAAGTATGATTTTATATTAAGGTTTGGTCATTTCTAAAACATGATTGACCCTTAATATAAAATTAGACTTCGGGTGTTTCAAAAAAAGAAATACAATTTCCTGTTAAATTCCTCTCACCATTTTTGAATTTAAATCATAGGGTTTTTTTCTTGGGAACCCTCTCTTTCTCCGTGGAACATGTACTTCATAATCCAAAGACAACCATTAATAGGGTTAGCTTATAAAGCATAATCACGATTAGATATGCAAGGGTTCATATCCCTTCAAGTGGACTATCTTTAAATTATAATAAAGAATGACCTTTCCAAAGCCAATTCAAGGTATAAATGTTTAAAAATATTTACAACGGTCCCTATTTTATAGAAGTAAAAAAAATGGGGATATGTTGGTCCCAACATAATCCACCTTTTACCACTAAAACTACACCTATAGATTAATTATATATATTTTCTTGCCTTTGATTATGTGCAGTAATCCTTATTTTTCCTCTCTTTGCTTCAAAACCCTAATTTCACTTTTGACACAAGATGATTTAGGAAAATGGGTTAGAAATATGGGTTGGCTATCCCCAACCATTCACCTTAAGTAACTAAGTGTTTGTCCATTTTAATTCATTATTAAAAATGTTAGATTAATATGATAACAAAAGAAATTTATTACTTGTGATTAATCACAATTAATTTTGATATGTATGCCCCAAATTTCCCATTTTATACTTGAAAAATCCTCAAGGAAACCTTGTATAGATCAATGTCAACTCATGATATAAAACAAAAAATAATGTAGATCCTTGAATTATTTAAATTTGAAAAGTGAAGGAATAAATACACCTAAATGTATGTGAACCAAGCTATTATTTTTTAAACTCATTTGGAGAATGTCATGGGATGATTATTCCCCAAGGAGATTCAACCACTAAAACCATGTGTTGAGGAGTGTTAATGCCTTAACCACCATTATAAATATAGGAGTAATAAAAGTTTAGAACCAAAAAAATCTCAATTATACCCCTCTAAATATCATCATAACTATTTTTTGGAACCTTTAAATAGGTTTTCATGTATATGTATAACCATAAAATAGGATATTATGTCAAAGTGTAACCTTGAAATTGGTATACATTAAAATTAAACTCTGAATAAACCAATACAAATATATTTTAGATCAAAATCACTTATGTAGTACCATCTTCCCCCATCAATATAAAATATAGAAGTGTTTGCATTAACAATATTCATGCCCCAATTTTGATCCATTTGTAGCTAAAAGTGATAAAGAATGCCATAATTTCTTTATCAATCTACTCTATTTGATAGTTCTAATAAAACCTACTCAATCTCACTTATATAATTTACCTCATAATGTCATATAATCTATCAACTATTCCTCATAATTATGTATAATGCCTCACATATGCCTAAATATACTCAACTTGTCAAATCTTGATCACATAATTTGACCTAAAATATGATATATTTGTATGTCATGTCTTGAATCTCTAAAATGAGCCCACTATATGCCCCCTTTTGATATGAGGGATGAAACCTATGAATCACTCATCTCAAAATAAAGAGTTTTGTGCATTATGTGCTATATATAAAAAATATAATCATGTAAAGTATGTTTACAACATGATAATATATCTCATCATATAAATATTTGATCATTCAATTATTTATGAAACATTTAATCTATGGAAATGGGCATACAAGTGTAATGTCAAGTAGATATATAAATTAGGAGTTAAATAATAATCATCATAGTAGATGTATCATATAATTATAAATCATGACACCAAGATAAAAAATTGTTGGAAATATTGTCATTGATGTCAAAGGTCTAGCATTATTTGTGATAAAGGCCCCATTGCATTTAATAATGTTGTAATAAATATATCTTGGATAATGTGTGTTAATATTTATTTAATATTAACGAATATATTTTTGGTTGCATATGAGACAAAAGAAGGGCCCATGGAAAAGTCAAAGAGCCACGGGGTAAAGACAAAAGAAGGATGGGATGCATTTTCCCATGAAGAGTCATCTTGGGGAATTCCAAGATTCACCAAGTGAAGAAAAAGGAGGAAGGGTGCATTTTCTCATGAAGGGACACTTTGAGGAATATGAAAAGTCACCAAGATAAGGACAAAAGAGGGAAGGACGTTTTTGTTCATGAAGGGTCACCACATGACTTTTAAAAGGTTAGGATATGAAGGGTCATATAAGTTTGGCACCATTTTCCATGAGGATTGAAGGGTCACAAAGGGGGAAGGCCAAAGGTCATTTGGAAAGCTATAAATAAAGGCTTGAGAAGCCATTTGTAATATGAGAGATAGAGGTTGATTTAATATTGTAATATCTAGCTTAGAAGAGCAATTGTGAGAGATGAATATGATTTGTATTTGTTATATCTAGCTTAGAAGAGCAAAGGTGAGAGAGAGGAAAGAGATGTTGTAATGAACTATCATTTTTTGAGATAGCAACATTGAGAGATAGTTGTGTGGTATACACAAAGGGGTTGGTGATCCTGTGGGTTGGTGCTCACAAATTATTATTGGGTTGGTGCTCAGTAAAGGGGTTAGTGTTCCTATGGGTTGGTGCTCATGAATTGTTGTTGGGTTGGTGCTCGATAAAGGGGTTGGTACACTTGTGGGTTGGTGCTCAGAAAAGGGGTTGGTGCTCATGTGGGTTGGTGCTCAGCAAAGGGTTTGGTGCTCCCACAAGTTGATGCTTGCGAATATTTTTTGGGTTGGTGCTCATTCATATACTTGAGATTGTTCTCTGTGGTTTTTCCCACATTGGGTTTCCATGTTATATCTAGTGTCTCTCTCTATCTTGTGTGGTATTTATTTTTTGAGTTTTATTACATATATTGAATGTTTGATTAAGTGGAATTTGGTTAAGGGAAAGATTTATAAGATATATGATATACTTATTCACCCCCCCTCTCAGTATATCTCATGCTTAACAAAAATAATCATATATGTATCCACATACATATAATATCATGATCATGAAGTTTTTAAACCCTAAATTTAGAAATGTGGGAGTAGGGTTATAGAATAACCTAAACACAAGGATGGATAAAACTAATCTAAAGTATGCCAATTAATTTATTAAAATATTAAAATATGTTGAATCATGAAAATTACTAGATATAAAAAGTGAAATTCTAATTGGTATTCTAATAATTAAAACACAAATAAGATATAATACTTAGATTATTTTTAATATGCAGGACGATCTGAGATATACATATTTAAAAACATGTAGACTATTGCTCAAGATACCATCATCAAATTATAGAAATATTTTTTATATAGTCCTAGACACTTACATCGATGTTACTGTCATCATATGGATGTTTTTATTTTGTTATTTTTTGGGCTTTATGTCTCCTTTCTACTAATATATTTGTATCACCCACACAAGCTCTATATTACTGCATATAAATAAAACCGTATATATTTACCTAGGTATTTATACCTTGTCAAAAATTGGTAAGTGGACTCACATTGTTAAACTAACCTCAATGACCCCTCTATCAATGAGTGTCTCAGACATATATAGTTCTCCCCTAGGTGTTTAATTGTGTGTGCACAAGAGTGAAATATATTATATGTAAAATCATATAATGATCTAATTTCTAAATTGAAAAATATTGTTCATGGTTTGTTATTTGATTTATTCAAACCTATAATATGACTTATTCTATTATTAATATATAAATAGAGAATAATAGGGTAGTATAACTAAATTGTGTAATTAATTAAATGATCTTGAATAGGTGTTTGCTTGGTATTCTTTAGATAAATAATGAGAATGATTAGATTTGTATTTATACCACATCTTTTGAAAATATCTCATGAAAGGTTTAAATAAAATAAATGGGCCAACCCATAGGGTTTTAAATATTTTAAAATTGGATGACTTTTGAGGATTAGACACTTGATAGAATCTTACATTGATGGAAGTGTCCCTATGTGGGATGCAAGTGTTTGGTATGCTAGGAATTTATTGAATTTATTAAACTAATAGTGAAGCATATTTATCATTTTTAGGATTTATATACAATTCAATGGATGTGGATCATAAAAAATGATAAGCTTGTACCTTAATATAAATAGTTAGGTGTAATGAGATGGTGAATGCAAGCCTTTTGATAATAGGGAGATATAAATTTGAAGGGTATATCCATGATAGGTATTTTTAAATTATACAAGATTGAGATGTTATATAAATCAAATTTTATTATCTACATCCCCCCTTAGTCTAGTAATTCATAAAGATGAAAATACTAGGTTAAAGGAAAGAAATGAGTACATGGGTGTGTATAACATACTTGCCTTTTTGAGCCCAATTTGAGTGTTTTAATGGTGTATAACCTATAACCAAGATCATGTTACAAGATAAATTAGTACATATAATTTTAAATTTGACATAATTGAAATGTTGAAATATAAAGAGAGAAATGAATGAGTACACATGTGTGTTGATGAAATCATGTTTCCCTTTGGTAATTTGACATGGTAAATATTCTTCCTTATAAATAATTAATGGTAAGAGAAGTTTAAAACTAAAACTTTAATATTTGAAGAGGGATGTTTGAAGGTAATTATTCCCCCTATATTATTTAGGGTTGAGTTTTTCTATGATAATTGAGATCATTGAATATTAATCACACAACTCAAGTGATAGAAAAATAAAGGATAAGTTAAGGTGTATAACCAGCTCAAATTGAAAATGGAAGTAGTTTTCATCCATTGAGGGTGTTTAATCTCAAAAAAAATACTAAAGGAACCCAATTTTTTTATATATAAAAGTCTCAAAATGGTACTTCATAATGAAAATGGTGTTTCTTGGTAAAGTATTGATGCTTCTTGGTAAACATGTTTGAATAAATTTGAATATGTATTTGTAATTTTTGGTGCACTTGGATGTAATATGCACCTATAATGTGTATCAGTATAAATTATCTATGGAAATGTAACCTATGCTCTATAAATATGTATAACATATATCATAAATCTGAGAAACTTTGTTCTAAATTTGTAAAAATTGATGCAAAATATAAGATTCTAACCCAATTATATATCTGAATCATGTAAACTATAATGAAACTTTTGGATATTGTGAGAATTGTATAAGTATGGATTTCATATATCTATGACATACCCCCACTAATATGTCCCCCATTTTGAGGTGAGGGAAATGGAATCCCATAGATACATTACCTCAAAAAGATAAGATAACTATATAATTTGTGTATAAATTATTTAGCATATAGGAATGACATGTCTAAGTAGATATATCAATAAAGCTTACAATATGTGATCATAAAAATCCCTAAGATGCATGATATGTATCAAGGTAATGTATAAAAATTAACAATACAAGTTCAACAAAAAATCAGGTGCACACATAAGAGCACTCAATGTCACACAAAATCAGTCTTAGGAGACTATAAACAAGGGGCATATTCAAATTACATGCACTCGAAGGGAATGACATATTCAAATGTCCAAATATCAAAAGAAATAAACATAAAGTGGCATAGGGGCCAAAAAATAAGGAACTTATTTAGATGTTGAAAAATAAAGACAACATCAAATAAGAAAAAGGCACTCAAGGAAGTGACAATGAATAAATGAATTATAATCAACTAGCATAAACATACATGTTAGTCCATACATGTATGTTATCAAAAATGTCATGTAACTTATCATATCAAGTACACTATAAATGAGGTAAACATGAGTATAGGCATGCATAAGTTTTATTATATAATCTCAATGTTGTTATATATAAATTATAATAAAATAATGTAACATATATTTATTGTGATTATAGAAGTAGCTTTCCCGTATGTAGTATGTCACATCAGAAGAGGAAAGCTCCAACATTTGTATGTGCATGTATCATGTATCTAGTGTATGCTTGTATCACATTCAAGTATGCATGAAACATATGAGTATATATAAAATAAATGACTTGTTATCTAATAACATAACTTAAACAACATATATGCCAAGGAGATAATAAATATGTGAATTCTAAATATTTTTGAATTTTTTCATTTATTTGATTTTTTTATATTTTCTAGTAATTTTTTTTTAATTTTTTAAATTTTTGGAAAAGGAAAAATTTTAACCAATTATTTCATCTAATATAGGCTCATAGGTATCTCTAAACTCAATATATGGTGCATCAAACTAATGATACTACCAAGGAGCATGTATAGGTGTCATATATGGAACTGTAGAATTTATGTTACTCTGCATATGTCTCATAAGACTCTATGATCATAAAGAATTAATAGAAAGATTTGGGATTAATGGAACATATTTTTTATTGCTATGTGGTTTCCTTAGTGTAATTATAATTAGAACATGTTTATGTGCTCTTCATAACTAGGTAGACTTTGTAAGTGTAGATGAGGATTCTATGGATTCTATTGTGTATCTTTGGTGCAATAGTCTCTCAAGTATGGGTCAATTAAGAAATGAGATTTCCTATTTCATACCCTTTCAAAAATTATTAACCTTAACAGGTTATATAATTAGTTGTTTGGGAATAAACTTCTCTTTTTTAAAGTAGATGGTCATATGGTATTCTATGAATTATGGCTACCTTATTGGAATGAATGTATTTAACACATCCATTCACTATATAAGGTATTATTTAGAGTGTGTGTTTATTGATTCAAATAATTTAATTTTATTCATGTAACATGTTTGAAATGTGATATATTCTTATGTGGTAAATTATTGGTAGATTTTCATTTTGTTTGATTTAGTGATAACTGAGGCAATCACTTACATTATGGAATATAGTTGGGAATAAATATGATTGAATATATTAATCATGTGGAAGATATGTTTTTGATTTCTATTCTAACATAATATTTGGTGCATCTCTATAAATATTAAGTGCATCTATTTCATATGTATCCTTCTGAATTGGTTTAGGTACCCAATCTTGTTTTGTAGAAAACATATTTATAAAAATATGATTGGATTATGTAATTAGTGGTTTTTTTCTTCCCCAAATTACACCTCTAGTGATATCTCCATAAACCAATGGATCTTTGGTAGCATTAGTGTGGGAGATATCCATCATTGTATAGGGTTAACTAGGATAAAGACTTATTCAATTGGTTCATTTGTGTAAGTTCCAATGTACTATTTCTTCCTTAGTAAGAGTGGCATGGGATGTATCTAAATTCTTATAGTGACCTTTATAAGAAGTGGGAGAAGGAGACTTTATTTTATCTTTCTAAAATATCATAACTCCTCTATCTATGATTTACATAATATTTTATCTTAGATAAAACTAGTCATTATTTTTATGCTCATTAATACCATGGCAAGTTTAAAATGGTTATCTCTTCAAATTTTTAAATTCATGACATGGATGTTATTAATATTTACTAAGGGTAATCAACCATTATCCAAAATCATATGAAATATATCATGTGGTCAATCTCTAACCTAATCAAACTGAAGTGGTATCCTCTTAGTATAGGCATAAGTTTTACAAATATGAGGTATTTTGTACATGGATTCCTTTCCTTTGTGTAAAACATTGACCATTTATTCCTTTGTATGAATTATTGATTTTTAAAAAGGTATTTGAGGTGGCTCATGAACATTTTTGTTTTTTTTCTTCACTTTGTATGATTTTTTTGTAACATGTTTTCCTTTAGGTGAAGATGTAGGAGAGTCTATGTTTGTATTTTTTTAGTGCACATGCATATGTATAAAATATCAAAGGAAGGAAAGGGCTTGTGTAATTACCTTTCTTTTAATTGATAAAAAAGCCCCTAATAAATATGAAGTAAACTTCTAAATCAAAGGGTGTATAGTTCAAGGAATATAATACATCCTTAAATATGATAACATAATCTCAAATAGACTCATCAATATTTTTTCTTAAGTTTTGAAAATGTTCCAATGGTAACTTAGGTAATTTATGCTTATGGAAATAATTTAAAAATATGTCTTTAAGTTTTTTGAACATTGTTAAGGATCCATTTTTAAGGTGATAAAACCAATTAGTAACCTTTCATGTTAAACTTATATGGATGGCTTTTAATAATAAACATCCATATATAGCCCAATGGTCAAAGAAGTGTACATATATTTTAAATTAATTTATAGGGTCTCCATTACCATAAAATAAAGGTAACATAGGCATTAAAAATTTGGTAAGATAAATATGTTCAAAATCATCTCATGTAAGGGTCATTGATTTTCAATGATATTATTATTAAGAGTAACATCATGTGAAAGTTATTGTAATTTAATAATCATAATTTATTTTTGAAGATATCATATAGTATTTTTCATAGATATTATGCCACTAAGAACAATTTTTGGATAATGTTAATATGTACTCATACATTGTAATTTACCATACATACCAAACAAAGGAACGATGTCCCCTAATAACTATCATTGCACTCTAATTTATGATTATGACATGTTTGAAAAGTATTGAGTAAAGGAGCATCCATTTTACATGATGATTCAAGAGAGGTTATTATATCATTTTGGATGTCATGAAGGTTGATAAAACTATGATTTGAAAGAGTTTCACTACTTGAATTTTCATCACATGAAATGGGGATACAAGGTGTGTTTTCATTATTTTCATCTAGAATTGGAACATGTTTTTTAACATAAAATGTAAAAGAGGAAGAAAGAGTAATATTCTATATTTAAAATCGTCATAGGAATAAAATTGAAATTTTTTCCTTCATTTTTTTATTTATAAGAGAAATGGATAAAATATGCAATATCAATTTCTAATATAGACATATCATGACCATATGAGAAAGGAAAATTAGCATGAATATCATTTGATTTTTGAGATGTATTTTTTATACTTGTCTTAGGAAATTATTTCATTAGGAAATCTTTTGAAAAGATATTTTGTTATTTATCTTTAATTGGAAGAATGGTAGAAGAACAAGCATCTAAATTATTTTGAATATTATTATAATTTTCATTTTTCCAACCTAAAAAGATAGGGAGAGAAGTATTATGTGTATGTGTATCATTGAGATAAAAATATAGATAAGTATTTTCACTATTTACATTTGCATGAACTAAATAAGGACTAGAATATTCAACTTGAGTAACATTTTCAACATTTTGAAAAATTGGTAAACATTAATTATTTGAAATGAGCTCATCATTAAATAAATAAGAAGTACACTCAACTACTAGTTCATATTTGGAATGCTCTATGCATGAAAAAATATTATTTTCAACCTTTAGAACAATATTTTCATGCATGCTAATTTTATAACATTGAAATGTTATGAAATTCACTAACTAATGATACACTTGATGTTTATTCAAGCCCCTCATCATTAGATCCAAATATACACAATGTATGAGAAATAGGATAACTAGGATCTTCACTATTCTCTTTACAATATGTGGAATCAAAATCATAAACACAATTAGAATAAGGAATCATGCAATTAGTTTCACCATATCCATCAATATTTGCATTTTCATTATTGGTCTTTTAATTATCCTAATTGTAAGGAGTAGATACAAAGGAAGACTGTGTATTACAATTTTGTTTAGCCATAAGATCCTCATAAGCAATGTATTGATCATTGGTAAGATTCAAAAAATGATATAAATTATGAGACATCTTGGGGTTTTCAACATGCATATGAATTTTAAGGTTTATAAACCTAAACACACCCAAGATAAAAAAAAATACAAGGCTTGGGGAAACAAAGAAAACAAGCATCACCTATAATATGTCCACACAAGGAAAATCAGATCTGAAAAGATAAATATATAAATTTAAAAAAATAGAAAGAAACCTTGAAACATGATAGGGCTAGGTTCAATTAAACTCAAAGGATAGGTTCACTAGAATGTTTTATTCAAAATGGGTCTTTTGCATTTACACACTAAAGAAATAAAATTTTGAATGCATTAATGTAAAATTTTAATATAGCCAGTATAATGTAGTACTGGAAATAAATTCATTCAAGCATGTGAAATTAATATAATAGTGATTATAAAATTAAGGGTTAAGATAAGAAGGATTATTATTGTTTCCCATCTTCATCTTATTCCCACAACACAATTTTTTGTTTCATTTATTCAATTTTTTTACTATTTTTACTACCAGAACACTTTTGTCAAACTCTAAACACTTATGTCAATATTAGTGTCCTCATCTAAATATTTTATCTTAACCAAAATAAAAACTCTTTTTTGAATCTTTTAGCTACACTTTTATATTTTTTTGTCACCTTTATGTTTATATATGTGTATTGGGATCACATGTTATGTATGACTGCATATAAATAAAACCTTATATATTCACCTTAAGTCTTTGTACCTTACAAAAATGGGTTAGTGGAATCATAGTGTTGAACTAACCTTAATGACCCCATTATCAATGAGCACTACCTACATATCTAGTACTCTAAAGAGGGTTTTAGACATATGTAGTTATCCCCTAGGTGTTGGATTATGTGTGCACAAGGGTGTAATATACTATATGTAAAGACATGCAATGATATAGATTATAAATTGACAAATAATGCTCACAGGTTTCTCTTTGAATTCTTTATAACCATAACATGACTTCTCATATGACTGATCTATAAATAGGTAAGAATAAGGTAGTAGAACTCAGTTATGAAATTGATTGAATGAGATTGAATAGGTGCTTTCTTAGTATTTGATAGAAAAGTAATGACTATGGTTAGATTTTTATTTATAGCACACCTTTTGAAAATATATCATATAAGTGTTGAATAAAAATAAATTTCTAACCCATTAAATTCAATATATTTACAAATTAGATAGACTAAACACTTGATAAGAATCTAGACACTTGTGTCGAGTAAGTGTCCCTATGTGGGATGCAAGTATCCATCAAGCTAGGAAGTTTTTGAAGAGTTTAAACTAATAGTGAAGGATATATATCAGGTTTAAGGATTTATTTACAATGTAGGAGATCTATGTCATCATAAATGATAGGGTTGGACCTAAGATAAACACTAAGTTGTAGTGAGATGGTGAATACAATACTTTCAATAGAAAGGAGGTCTATAACTAAAGGGTGAAGCATTGATAGATATTTGTCAAGTATACAATAGTGAGATGCTATATAAATCATATTTAGTATCTACACAAACACAATAAAAAAAATTACCATTAACAATGGAGTAAGTATCATCCCTTATGGGTATGTGAACACTCATGTGATAGGCCCATGTGGCATAAATAATCTAATTATTACAATCCTCAACATGTTTTGTAGATATTTTTATTATTATTTTAATAATTGCCTTATTTTTCCTCTATTATCCCATTTCCCTAGGGATAATAAGGGGTAAAAATGTATGATAAATTTTGTATTTTAAACAAAATTTATTGTCTTATTCCTTATGGATGATCATTATTGAGGATAATCATTGAAGGAAGTTTGAATCAATAAATGATATTAGTCATCAACAATTGGTATGTCTTCTCTTGTATGGTATTGTAACATGAATGCCTCAAATAATTTTATAAAATATTTAGTTATGATGATGAACTTATGACCTTATGATGTTTCACAAAAAAAAAAAATCATTAATGTGATCTAAATAATATAAACTATGAATATTTATATTCTATAAAATAGGTCATTAATCATACAAATATGAATTCTAAAGAGTAGATGGTTATTACACTTAGTAATTTTAGAACTGACCAAATAAAGGAAGAGATATGAACTTAAACTATTTATAATTTATTTTACTCATTACATGTGTCATAGTATCTAAAAATGTTTTTATTATCTCTGTGACTACTTAGGTAAGGAAGAAAGACCTCAAAATCTATGCAAATGCCATTAACAAAGCTCAAACCCTTATGGTGATTGGTATTATCCATGCTCTACCTATACAATCTCAACTGACTATGCGATTTTGTTCCACCTCAAGTTTTTACACCTACACTTATAGATGTTGTATATTAGATTACCCTTGGTCATGTATGTTGATCCTTATTTTGTCTCTCTTTGCTTGAAAACAATAATTACTTCTTTGACATAAGATGAATCATAAAATGGGTTATAAATATGGATTGGACAACACTAACCACTCTTGGCTATGTGATTGATCATTTTATACATTATAATACTCAAAATAGTGTTCAAATCACACATATTTATTCCACCTAAGTGTATGTGCATACCATTGTGATTATGATAGAATACAAAGTAATATTTGGCTTTTAGCATTTGACAACATGTAAATTTGACATGTGTTTATGTTTAGACTTGATTATATGGATGATCCTTTGAGGGGTTTTAGATGTGTGTGATTTTGTGATAATCTCTCAAGGGAGTTATAATTAATTTATCAATATTTATAGGACTTGGTTTCAATATGATTTTTAGATGATTGTCTTCAAGCTTGATTTATATTCATATATGACTCTTTAATATTCCATGTATTTACAGAAACATGAAACATGCCTAGGTTGACCTAATGGGGAAGTTTCAATTTAACAAGCATCCATTGAGATTTTTTGGACACTATTGTCAAAGGTAGACACCTTTATCAAACCATAACTATTTGATTTTTTCCAATACTAACCTGAGAGATAAATTGGTGATATAGGGTACATCAATAGTTTTCTCAGTATTTTGGAGTGTTATTGCATATACTATAATTATATTGAATAGGTGTATTATGAAATTGGGTTATCTAATATAATATGTGGGTAGAAAGATAAGGGAAATTCTACATAGGAGTCAAATGTGTACAGATAAGTCCAACTATGTCAAATTGTGTCAAAGTTGATGTTCCTAAGTGTCTCTAAATTTAGGTGTCTAGAGTGGTCTTTTGATCCCATTTAAGGCATATAGAGAGATATTATGGAATTATTACTTGATATAATGCTCATGACTATGCTCTATAATGGGTTATTTTATAAATATGTTGTACTCATCCATAATCTCATTCTCAATCATCATTAATCAGTTCTCACCATTTTTACAATTATGACATCAAGATCATTTATTGTCACAATTTTAATAAACTATCTATTCACTTTTCTATGCCTCTTATTGAGGAGGGATCTTTGTAAATTTTCATGGGTTATTAAAGTGGGCCACATGTTTTTCAACAAAATTATCCAAATTACTCTCACTTTAATCAACATGTTCACCTCCATGAATCATAGAACTTAGCAAAGAAAGTTATTCAAAGTGGTGTGCTTTTTACATAGCTTTTCTAACTATACAAGGTTCTAAAAAACATACATCATGCTTAAGTTTATCATTGAGTATTTTTAAAACTGTCAAAACATTATTTATAATATAATCAAAATAAAATGAAAAACAAATAAAAAGAAAATTGAAAGATTTTATGTATAGAAATTAACAAATTTCAACTCGAGGTCAAAATAAAAAGCTTTAGTATCATATTTATTCAAGGTGACAAGACAAACTTATTCAATGTTAGATTAAATTTAAGTTCAAGAAAGTTGAATCATTATGTGTCATATTTTATCTAATATCAAAGGTTATTTTCTTTTAGTGTCAGGTATTTATATAAATTTGATGAAATCATAGGATAAAAATCAAGCAAACAATAATCAAACAATGTTCTTAAAATAGTAGGTTCCCCATAATGTTTTACCTTTTTAATTAGGTAAATCTAATTAAGTGTATTAAACTATTAAAAATGAAGATAAAGTATAATAAAAT
>JARHVA010000268.1:1532500-1730000 GCA_037957365.1 Torreya grandis | reverse complement strand
GTAGGATCAAACTTGGAATTTGTTAAAACATGTTTTTTATACCTTTTTTGAAAGTTTAAAATGGATTAGGAACCTTGTTTTGGTGTTTAATGTAAATTATAGATGCATAGGTAAATGTTTTGACAAATTATGCTTTCAAAGTTACAACTTAAGACCAAGGGATCAAATAAACACCACCTAATCTTTAATTTGGTGCCTAAAATTGAACTCACTTATCAAAATTTGTCTTCAATAGTTGTTTAAACTTAGAATTTGATTGGAAAAAAGAGGGGCATTGCATGTATGCTCTTCCATCTATCCCCTTTAGGGAACTTTTAGAATCAAAAGTGTTGTTCTTATTGCATACATGCCTAGTCCAAGTCATTAAAATAATGTCATCTAAATCACTCCCAAAAAATTCTCAATATTTTGGGTGACCTTGAAACAAACCTAAAGTATTTCTATTGAGTCATTTATTTTTATGCAAACTTGGCTTATGAGGGGGACTTCATTACCTCACACATGTTATATAGGGAATATTTGACCTAGGGTTTCATCTCTCAGCACTAACTTCAACCACTCCTAATAGAATAAAATGTTTGAATAGTTAAACCACCTTCTAGTTTTGGAGTTACACATGGGATGTATCTTCACTTTGGACATTGGACTACACTGAGAAAGTGATGGATGTAGTGGTTGCAAAAAGGATAAGATCTTTTTACAATAATCTAAGTGCCAAAGAAACCCAATTTAAGTGCATTTATTTTGAAATGTGATGTGAAAGTCATTGGGAAATTGATCCATCTAAACATTTGAAAAATTGTAGATTTTAGATAAATCCGCACTTGCTATGGAAGTGTTGTTGGTGCAAGGTGTACCTCAAGGTACATGTCATAGTACTATCATTTGAGATAAGGGGGGTGAAAAACACTACTATATAATGCACATTTTACTTTTTGGATGAACACTTAAAAATCCTCTTAAATGATATATATTGATGGATTCTAACAATACCAAGCATCCTTATCATTTTAGGACCTAAGAACAATTAATTAGTTGGTTTTGTCCTAGATTAAAGTCTTGTTTGGAGTCAAAACTTGGTGTTAAAAAATTATGAAAAACTAAAATACATAGTCCTCATTTTCCTTTGAAAAAAGAGGCATTATGTTTCCCACATGAATCATCAATTTACCTTGTTCAAAGTTCATCAAAACCTAGAGTCATATCATCCACGTTGGCACAGTTATGATGTCTAATTGAATCTAGACCTTTACCAAACATTGTTTAAAGTCTTTCATTTATAATCTAAATTCAAAATTGCACTTTCATAAGATCATAGGATTGATGTGTTAATTGGGTTCACCATTTTCATTGAACTAGATGTAACTTAGGTTCAATTTCCAATTTGGGTTGAAGGTCATTTAAGACTCATAACCATTATCACCACTTGGTAAACTTAAGTCATTTTATGCTAAACACTTGCACTTTGAGTCTGTGCACAAATTTTTTTTGTGTTACCATCTCATTTCCTTCAAGATCATTTGAATACATAATGTTTTGCCTTATAGATATTGTCAAAATTTTGAAGGTGTCTATGTCATTTGAGTTAAGAAAGGTAGTCTTACACTATCGAATTTGTGAGAAACCATCTTTTCCTAAGAAAGTTTTTGAAACAAACATTTTGTCACATCTTTTGAGTAGTCTAGCATTTTTATGCTGCCCAAAACATTTCAAACATTGTTTATTAGACCCTTTTGCATAGATTTCAAGTTTTTACACATTTTTAAAGCCAATCAGAGCATAATTTTATGAATATTTGTCTAGTATAGTTATATTATTCACATTTGTCTAGCATATTTATCAAAAGAACCAAGTTTTATATCATTATTTGTGAGAAAACAAACTATCTCTAAAGTGTCTTTTATTTCATACCTTATACCTATTTGATCAAGCTTTTGATGTTGTTTGGCTAAGAGTCCTAGCACATGCCTTGTTTGATCCTAGCTTTTGATGCTGCATTCGGCCAAAAGACCTAGAAAATTTTATTTTCTTAGATTAGAATAATTTGAAACACTTTGACCTTAGATTTTGGAATTTTGATTTTAGGTCCATTTACTTGATATTTTTATATAAGATGTCTAACATTAGATACTTAATGTTAGCTTGTTTTATCATAAACTATTGCATATACCTTTCCATCCTTTTGACATATCTAGACCAAGTTTGAACATCATCTTTTAGATATTATATTTTTAGATTTTGTATAACTCTCTTCCCTTTCTATCATAAAACATTCACTATGGATCCCAACATGTATTCCTACACTCATAGTGGACTCATGTACAATACAGGGATTAGTAATGTGGTTGCACAAGAAGAAATGGTGTAACACCCCTACATAGATAATATTAATTATGATACGGATCATTATCTCTCTTATAATACTCAAATAAGGGCATAAAACTAAGATCCATTGGCTAACTATTTGGTTAATATGCCATCATATTCAGAAAAAGACTATGAATAAACCACATAATACCTAGCTATGGTACCTACTATTGACGAACCTTTTCCTTAACAACTATACTATGTTAACAGACCTTCCACATATGATCCTTATTTGATTTAGTGTAATTTATTGGGAAAAAAATTGAGATTTTGGTTAGTGCCATAGAGGTAGGGACCAAGTTTTTGGTAGACTTTCTCCATGAGAATTTACTAAGTCTAGTAAGAATGCCTCTTAACTTATTGTACAGTCAACAAGCTTCTTCTAAAAATTCTTTAGCTCTAGTCCAAAAAACATATCAAGACCCTAGTGTGTTTTTCAAATGAAAGGACCCCATAGAGGATCACTTTGTATAGATGCAGACAACATACCAAACCTACTTGAACCTAGTATGTAATTTTAACCAGATGACCATATTAAGTAGGCCTCTCATAGATTTATTCCCCTCCACTGGAGTGTTAATAGATTTGACTGATCAATATAATTAGAGTACAAACCCATTCATGTAAAATACTTTGATTTCTAACTTATTTCATATAAAAACCATTGAATAAGTATATTTTTCTTCTACATAAAATAGTGGCTAAAACATAGTGGATAATATACAAGCAACATCCCATCTAAACCAAAGTGGTGTTAATATACAAATAGTTATCCAAAAAAGTGTGCCTTTAGTTAAAACTACAAGTGGTTCTCAAAATTAAGGAGTAACATTTTCTACATCCCAATCTCAACCAGCTACTTCTAAACCTTAACCAACCACTTCTTTAAGTGCAACCACCAATAGGATTAGGTAGCCAACTAGAAACCAATATCATGCCTCAATAGAAAAATGTGATGAATCCTACTCCTTAATAAGTGATGAGTGGTATTCCAAAATATCAAGCATAACATAGTATACCAAAGTAGTAGAGGCCAAATATGTTACCACCTCAATATGGGGTAACAAATGTTATAACACATTAGGTATTAGTAAACATACCTCTTCAATTATAGGCTAGTGTGCCAATTCAAAACCAAATGATGTCTAACCATCAACGTATAAATATTGGTCAATGATAAATTCCAAGTATTCAACATACATTCACTTCCTAAGAGGGATTCATGAAATTAAGAGGTTTTAATGTTTCTCAAGTACCTATTAGGTAACAATTACCTTTTGTTCAAAATATGTTACTCATCCAGAAATATAGTCTTGGTTCACAAGTTCCCACTCAATAGAAAGGTTTGATTAGTCAGAATCATGTCCCTTTTCAACCACTAAAATCTCAACACTATCATATCCCTTCATCCTAACCACAAAATCCTCAACATCAAACTTTCATAACCAACCCTAACTGGAATATTGCACTACAACACATGCAATTCCAACAATCAAACCCTAATATATGTGTGTGTGTGTGTGTGTGTGTGTGTGTGTGTGTGTGTGTGTGTGTGTGTGTGTGTGTGTGTGTGTGTGTGTGTGTGTGTGTGTGTGTGTGTGTGTGTGTGTGTGTGTGTGTGTGTGTGTGTGTGTGTGTGTGTGTGTATTCCTAGTCTATTTCCAAACCAATCAATCATACCCCAATAAATATCTCTATTATACCCTAGTATAAGTGCTTCACTCATGACTACCCAACCATCTACCTAGGATAATATTCCCATAATTTTCCTAGAGTAAGAATTACAATAGATAAAAGATGCAATCGCTATCATCCAAGCTAGGAAATAGACTAAAATTTTGAAGTTGGATGATGTATTTTATTATCCATTCAACATGGAGTAATTTTAGATTATATTTCCTCCAAGATATGAGCCCCCAAATTTTTATAAATACAAGTGGAAAGGTGACCTGAAAGCCCATTTAATAGAATTATTTATCACATGCCAGCTAGTGGCATACAATCACATATACCTTTTGTTTTTGTTCCCAATGAGTCTAGTAAGACAAGACTTGGAGTGGTTTTTAAAGTTTCTCAGGAATTCAATAGCATATTTTGATGGCCTTTCAAAAAAATTTGTGTAACACTTTTTCGACAATCTCAAACATGAGATTTCATTGGTCGACTTGATGCAAGCAAAAGAAAAAGATGGTGAGAGTTTTGTGAGTTATCTACAGTGATGGAGAGCCCTTAAAAGCTAATTCACCCATAGTTTACCTAATAAATAATTGGCCACTCTATTTATTAAAAATTTACATAGTGAGATAGCTTATCATCTAAAACTACATTAAATGCATACTTTCAATGAGAACATTGATAAAAGTTTGTTGATTGAGTGAGCCCTTATTAATAAATAAATCATCAATCTCAATTCAACTAATTATAATTAAGGTATCAATTAGGGAAATGACCAAAATAAAAATCAATTCCAAATGTAAACATCACAATTAGCATAGGCCAATAACCAAGATAGACCAAATCAATTCAACCATAATAATAATGTTGTGGGAAATGGAGTAACCAAATCATGCCATGTCCAAATGGAACAAACACCATCTACTCAGCCTACACCACCTTTTAAATTTATTCCTACCTAATAACCTCTTCAACTAACACACCAAGCACAATAGCCTAAGCCCATGCAATAAATACATCCACTATTGTCATTGCAAGTTCCTCCTCTAAGGAGAATAGTACCTACTCATCATGTTTTTAGTGACCTTGGAGACCCTAATGAATCTATCTTTCATAAACTTCTTGTTGTTAATTTGATTAGTTGGCCTATACCAAAGCATTATCTGCATGACATTCCTTATCTTGATTGTTACCATGAAAATGAATTTTATGAATATCATCATGTTAATGGGCATAATTTACAAAAATGTGTGAAAATCAAACATTTAATTGATAATATGTTAGAAAATAGGAAGATAAAATTAGATAACATTGATTTCACTTCCAATTAGACCCTTTGAATCTATCAAAATGCTTTTCCCAAACATAATAACTAGCAAAAACAACATCAACAATGGCAACAACAACACTAGCTAGTGTAACAACAAAATCAATAGTATCAAAATCAAAGGCCAAACCAATAGAACTAGTTAAAATATCAAAATCAATAGTAAAACCAATAATTTTGGAATAATGAATAAAACCAAGGTCAAAATAGTAACAGCCAAAAAACTTACCATGTAATTATATATGGTTACAATAGGGTTAAAGGTCATATTACAGGGGGTAGCATTAATACCATTTTCATTAATCTTAGATTGAGCACCAATCAATCTAGACCATTTATAAATAATGTCACTTAGCCAAATTACATGAATAATCCTTCTTTGATCTGGAATCACATGCGGGTGAACCAACAAATCAAGATTTCTTCTTTTGGACCTTATATCAATAACTCATCCTTATCCTATGACAACATACAAGTACACTAGTAACTAAGACTTGTCATAACTGGTCCCACACCATTACCACCATTTGTTATCAATCATGGTCCTATATTTAATCTTGATTGTGCAATCACAACTTAGAGTTCAAAGATAACCATCCCAAACCCATAGCCATCTACCACTTCACCCATTATCCAACTAGCCATTCAACCTCAAAATTAGTCATTTAACACTAACCAAGAGAAGAAATTTGAAATTTTGGAACAATTACAAAATATTCCCACACAAATCTCCATTTTATATTTTTTACATATGTCAACAATCCAAAAAACAATTTTGAATGACTTCTTGAGCTAATCCACTATTTCAAGTGACATATCCCTTGATAAATTCAAAGCTTTGGTTGGACACCTAACTCTCTCCCAACAAATCACAGTCAACCAAAGTGATATGTCTTCCCTTAGCCTTCTTCATAATAATCCATTGTACATATAAGTTTATATAAAGTGGTATAAAGTGAAACATGTCCTTATAGACAATGGATCATGCCTCAACATAGTCTCTCTAAATCTCATCAAGCTTATTGGGTACATAATGGTAGATCTCTAATTAGAAATAATAACTATAAAATCCTATTATAATCAGCAAAGAGAATCACAAGGCACCATTAAAATACCAGTTATCATTAGGCCTTTGACCCATGATACACTTTTATACGTTATTGATCTTGAGTTGTCATATAATATGCTTCTAGGTAGGCCTTGGTTACATGAGATTCATGCAGTCCTATCAATGCTACACTAATTTATCAATTTCTCATACTTAGGGATGGAAGTGAATATTCTAAGACATTTACTCCCATATGAACACTACAAACATCTCGAGGCTAAGTTTCAAAGGTAAAATTACCAATATGGCATGAATCCAAGTAGGATAAAGGAAAGGCCTTACTTATTGATTCTCCAAATGATAATTGCATAGATCCTAATACCATGGATTCCCTTTCTCATATGCCACCTCTTAAAGTTTTCAATCATTACAACATTTTAGCTAATGGCCCAGGATAATATTTAACACATGATACCTTTCATATTGCAAACCTTACATAGAATCCAAATTCCTTTGGAAGACCTAAAGCTATTCCACTTCATACAAAATGGCAAAAAAAGAGTAATGGTAAAGCACCTATCTAATTATACCAACATCTGGCCTAGAGCTAGACCCTCTCAAGGGAGATTAATTATGGTTATAAAATGACAACCAAACTAATTATTATAAGATTGCAAAGTATCATATTCCAAATAGGATCATGAAAAATCAAGACTATGAAGGAAGAGGCCTCAAACCTAATCAATTAGGAAAAGTTGAGCCAATTTATACGACCCAATATAAAGACCCTATGGACTTGGATTTAAAATTATTGGTGGTGACTCCATAACCTTACTCATGTTCTATCACCATCAACTAGTGATGAAGATGACAACAACAAATTAGAGTATGATCATAGCCTCTTTGATGACCTAGTTGAAACCAACCTGTTTAACCCTCATTTCATTTGTACCCTTAGCCTAGTCATTCATCACAACCCACTACCATTATATTATCCCCAATTGATAGATTGGGAATAACAAGATTCCAACATATTGATTGATGTGTTTCAAAATGATGAGGCTTTCTATGATTTTATAGGCCTTAGAGATAATGTTTCGTTGGGGGACCATAAATTAGGGTTCTCAATCAAGTTAGATCCTACTACATATTTTGGAGAGCAGGTAGACACCCTTAGCTAAAATAAAATAATTAAAACATTGAGGTCCCAAAGTGAAAACCTCTTTGAGGGACTTTTTGACTAGGTTAAAAGTAAATAAAAAGGATAGTCTAGTGGTGAAGACCTATTTCAAGCACCATTAGATGGGGGTATTCAACCTTCTTCAACCATAGCTCAAGATACTACCAATGATGAACTTGTCTATGAGTCGAAGTTTGGTTTTGAAGAACAACAAGCTTTTGATCAAATCATTAAAGATTTTTTGATAGTTTTTGTTACATGGTCAAACTTTCCAATATGGGACTTTGATTCATCATGCTTGGGGGAGATTGAAGAGTAAATCTTAGTAGAGGACTCTAATATTGCCAACCAAGTCAATTCATTACCCCACTATCCTTGAAGATGGTTTGACCCTTCTAGTGGAAGATATGATAGAGGTTAACATTGAGTCCCTAAATGACCCAAAGTGGATCAAGCTAGGTTCTTCCCTTACTGAGAAGGAGCATGAAGTCCTTACAACCCTTTTGAAGGAGTTTGTAGATATTTTTGCATGGGAATATTTTGACATGCTATGTTTTGACCCCACCTTAGTTTTTCACCACCTTATGGTCAATATTGATGCCAAACCATTAAAACAAAAAATACGTAAGATGCATCCTTGCATTGTTGTATTGGTAAAGAAAGAGTTGTAAAAACTCTAAGAAGTAAGATCTATTTGATTCATTGACTACTCAAAGGGGATATCCAATGTTGTAATAGTTAGTAAAAATCTAGGAGGAATCATAATTTATACTAATTTCTATGATATAAAAAAATCTTTCCCTAACGATGACTTTCCATTGCCAAACATTGACATGATCTTTGATTCCATAGTAGGTTATGAAATGATTTTTTTAATAAATGACTTTTTAGGCTATAACAAAATCAGGATAACACCAGAAGACCAACATAAAATATCATTCACCACTCCATGGGGAACATTATATTATCAGGTTATGCCATTTGGTCTTAAGAATGTAGGGGCCACCTACCAAAGATATACGACCATCATATTTCATGATATGATGTATGATATTATTGAATACTATGTCGATGACATTATTGATAAATCAAATACTAGGGTTGATCACCCAATAATGCTACATAGAATATTTGAAAGACTATGGGAGTATAAAATCAGACTTAATCTTAAGAAGTGTGTCTTTGGAGTCACATCAATAAAATTTATATGCTTTATTTTGTCTCATTAAGGCATTGAACTTGATTTGACTAAAGTCCAAGCTATAATAGAGATGAAACCACCAACTACTTTTAAATAGCTATATAGTTTTTAGGGCAAGATCTAATCTATCTGATGCTTCATATCTCAATTAGCTGACAAATACCACCCTTTTTCACATCTTCTAAAGAAAGGAGTCAATTTTCACTAGGATGATTAGTGCAACCAACTTTTCAATATCTAAAATACTATCTAACAAATCCACCTATTTTGTTACCTCCTATGCTGGGAAAGCCATTCTTATTGTATCTATCAACTACTAACAATGCCTTGGGGGAAATTTTGGATCAACATGATGAAAATGGAAAAGAGCATGTCATGAACTATTTGATTCATACATTGGTCACATATGAACATAATTATATGCCCATAAAAAAATCTTGTTTATCCATAGTCTTCATAGCTCATAAACTGTACCATTTCATGTTAAATAATAAGACCAAGGTTATTTCAAAAGTTGATCTGCTCAAGTATCTACTATCCAAAACAACTTTATAAGGCCACATGGCCAAATGGATCATGTTTCTTAGTGAGTTTGACATAGAGTATGTCAATCAAAAGGCAATCAAGGGACAAGTTATTGCAGATCAACTTGTTGAAATAGCCCTTGTAGATACAAATCCACTCACATTCTAATTTATTGATGAATCCATAATGACCATCATTGACATAATTCTTAAGGAGTAGTAGTAGAAGCTATATTTTGATGGATCATTTATGGTAAATGGATTGGGGGATGGTCTTTTATTTATTACACCATAGGGGGATCTAATCCTTGAATCATTCAAGAATAGTTTTCCTTGTACCAATAACATGGTTGAATGTGAAGCACTTCTTTTAGGGCTTTTCCAAGTGGTACAATGGAATGTATCTCATCTCAAGGTTTATGGTGATTCTCAGTTAATAATCAATTAGGTTACAAACCATTTTTAGACCAAAGATGACAAGCTAGTTCCATATAAGGCCATAGTTGACACTCTCAAACAATAGATTTCCAACATTTAGTTTGAGTATATACCAAGGGAAAGTAACAAAACTATAGATGCTATGGTCACTATTAGATCTCTAATTCCACAAATAGACATAACTAAAGAGTATCAGTTCCTTGTCAAGAACTTATTAACACTAGTCATGAGCCTTCAACCATCATGATGATTTGTGATATTATTGGTCCTAGTTCTATCTAGTACTCAGACCTTTACAACTACCTTCATGACCAAGTTTTACCACCTGACCTCTCTTGAAAATAAATAAAATCCTTCATCCACAGAACCACTCATTATACATTACTTGGATCAACCCTCTACCACTATAGTTTTGATGAAACTCTGCTTCATAGTTTAACTTTGGTAGAATTTATTCTAACATTATGAGAAGTTCATGAATGCATATGTGGAACCTACACTAGCAGGGTCATCTTGTCCAAACAACTCTTGCATATTGGCTATTATTGGCCCACAATGTACATAGATGTAGCTACATATGTAAAGAAGTGTGACAAATGTCAATGACATGCTACTTTAATTCATGCCCTAGTAAAAACTCTGAAACCAATGTTGACACCATGGTCATTTTTTACACAGGGACTTAACCTCATTGGGAATATCAATCCCACCTCATTTGATGGCCATAAATATATCCTTACCACCATTGAAAAGTTCACTAAATGAGTTGAAGCTATACCCATCACTTACATGAATGGAAAGCAAATTTCCAAGTTCATCTTCAACCATTTCATTTGCCTCTATGGTATCCCGTCTAACATTATATCTGATAATGGAGGATCATTTAAGAATAAGGATGTCAACAAGCTATGTGTTCAATATAACATCACACAAAAATTATCTATGACATATTTCCCTAAAGGTAATGGCTAGGATAAAGCATCAAAGAAAACCATTGTCAACATTCTCAAAAATATTATCAGTGATGTTGGTCATGATTGGCACTTTTAGATATTCTATTCCCTTTGAACATACCATACCAATCACTTTACCCCCATAGGATCCAATTTATACTACTTATTTATGGTACTAATGTCATGCTTCATATTGAGGTTGAGTTACATTCACTATTCATATCTTGAAAACATGTCTTAGATGATCATGAATATCAAGTAGCTCACCTACAATAGCTAGACCTACTTGATAAGAAATGCATAGCTACAGTAGAAAATCTTTCAGAATATCATAACTGACTCAAAGGCCACTACAATCAATGCATCAAGCATAGAACATTTGAACTTGGTGATCTTGTTCTTAAATAAAACTAAAAGAATACAATGACCAAGAAGAAATATAAAGGTAAATTCAAACCAAACTAGATAGGGCCTTTCATCATTACTACAGATTATAGATGCAAATCATACAAGCTTGCCACACTAGATGACCAACTTGATGAACTGAGGAACATTATCCACCTCAAGTGGTACTACGCTTGAGTGACTTGGTATATTGTATATAAGGATCATTTCAAGTTGTATCATTTTATTAATATCCTTTGTATAATAAATTTTTTACTAACCTATTATCCTACCAACCTATCACTTTTCGTATCACATGTTTGTTTTACCATACCTTTCCCATCAATAAAAATCATTTTTCCCTCCCTACCCAGCCTTATGACCTTGGTTCCATTATATTTGGTTCCGTCACCACATTCATCACAAGGATTTAGATTTGGTTTTAGTATTTGTTTTATACATTCCAAATAGAGGTAGTATTTTGGATAAGTATGACATACATTTGGTAGTTGCATCTTTCATATCTTGTTTCATTCTCTCTCATTATCTTGATCCTAATTATAACCACCTATGGGAAAATTAGTCTCAGTGACCTATGTCATTGTATCTTAGTTATAACCACCTATGGGAAAACTAGGGGAAACACTTATTTATTGTGCCTTAATCATACCAATTAGCTATTCTCTATGCCATACCATGACTTTATACCAATTGTGCCTATTTTATTTGAATTAGTTTCTCTACTAGTTATATTCCTCTACTATAAGGCAAAACTATAGTGACTTTTCTTAGTCACCCTTTCCACCATGCTCTCACCATTTTGCAAGCAACCTAAGCCATGATCTCACCATTTTTTGAGTAACCTAAGGCACACTCTTGTCATTTTGAGAGTAACCTAAGCCACACTCTCACCATTTTGTGAGTAACCTAATTGACACTCTTACCATTTTGTGAGATTAAACCATTTAGTTTCTTTTCTTTCTCCATACAATTTAGATACTCCAACAATTCCAAAAACATTTGTAAAACTATTAGAAAAAACCAAAAACATTGACCACTTATTTACCTTAAGGATTTTGGTAACCCTTACTAAAATCCAAGCATAATCAATGTCACTTAGTTTACCCATATTTTTTGGCCTTTTTCTCTCATGCACTTGCCATTTTTAAAGACCATTTGTATTCTTCTATCACATCCATTTTTTTTGTATCCATCAATTATCATTTTCTTCGTATTTCCTAGGAGAACTACATTTGGCCTAATTTTTTTGTTAGATATTACATCCTTGGAACTATTTAGGTAGTGTCCACTTGCCTAGTGCATATGGAGATAGCTCGACCACCCCTTACTTTTATTTTATTCCCCCATATTGTTTGTTTACTAAGTTATCACTTATTTTCTAGGGTACTATTTGTCTCATTTAAGTCATGTTGTTTATACTAACATTAGGACTAACTGGTATTTATCTCTTTGTTTATTTATTTACTTGTTTGCTTGTTTGTTGTTTATGTGCTTGTTTGTTTAATTTAAATACTATTTCCTTGATTCAGTCTATGTGCATTCATTGGTTGATTCCTTTCCTGAACTTACACTTGAATCCATCCATATTCATACATCTACATTGACATCGTGGTTTCTATCACTGGTGCATTATTTTCAATTGAGTATTAGATTATAGTTGTCAGTTATTATACATATTTTGGCCAATTCCTTAAGAAGTTATACCATAATGTATACTAACACATGATATAAACCTTAACTTTAATAAGTCTATCAACCAATGGTATCATCAACATCTCTTTGACACTGACATCCTGATTCAATCCCAATCATATCCTACACATCATAATTAAATAATGAAAGAATTTCTACATTTATTTAGTTCAGATGAAAATATCCATAGTAGAAAATTTTCCCAATCCATCACTATCCTTTGTATCATACTATCATCATCATCATCCAAATCAATCATGGTTTCCATAATCAAGGTTTAATGATTATAATTACCTATAGGCAAATCATTATACACCATCCCACTTGCATTTATTAATGATTATAACCACCTTTGGGAGAGTCATTATGTTCTCACTAAATTTAATTAATTTTTACCAAAATAGGGGCATGTTGTTATCTTGTTTGTCTATTTTAATTTAGGTAGCTCCATCTTCTCAATGATTATAACCACCTTTGGGAAAATCATTGTGTTATCACACTACGTTATCACTATCAGGGTACAATGCTTATAATTGCCTTTGGTAAAACCATGTACACCATCCCACTTACATTATTAATGAATTTTAATAGTTTTTAAAACTCATTATGTTTTCACCCCATCATTTTCCTTTCTCTGGTCTCCTCATTTTGACTCTTTCTTTTTGAGGGACCATTTGTCAACCACTTGTGCCAACTATTCCCTCAAGGGGGTCTTATATAGTTCATCAATTGTCATTAAATTTGTAAGAATAAAATACCTTTTAATTATTTGATAATATTTTATTGTGCTTATATCTAGTAATGCCTTCCCAAATAGGGGCAAATTGGAGACACCTAAAACTAGCCACTGATGACCATCAATTAGGCTTTAGACCAAATTCCACCAAAATGCACAATTTGGCCTAAAAAAACTAAAACACATTAAAATATTTTAAAATGACTTATTTAAGTGATGATTTTGCCCAAATTATCCCTAAATGGGGCAATGCATTTTATGGGCTAGCTAACTTTGATCAGATCATTTTAACTCAAAATGCTAATTTTGCACTTGGGTGCCCTAAATTTCTCTTTTATGTCAACTATATTACACAATACATGTGCCTTTATTATTTAGTGTTTAAAACATCCTAAATGTGATAACAAATCCAATACATAAAAAATCAACTTCCAATTCCAATCTAGTCAAATTTTGAGTCAATAACAAGACATTCTAATCAATTTAATTAATTTGTGCACCAAAGAGCCAAGGTTTACATCAAAGTTGACTAATCATGTTTAAGGATAATTAAACCAAATTAGGGCCTTAATTTAATTTTCCATGGAACTTGTTGAATAAATCTTTTTTGGAAATTAATTTTCATTAATTTCATCATTAAATGACATCATCCTATGGGATGGTATCCACAAGCCATAAATGCCACAAATATCAAGATTTATGCCTCCCATGATTCATTAAAACCCTCCATGCCTATTCATTGCCCCTCTATCCCAAATATTGATGAGATTATTTATTAATTTTAATTACATAATCAAATTAACCCTTAACCACACATATTCATTATGAGATGGATGGTTTAGGTTGATTCTAACCATTTTCAAAAATATATAAATAGGAGGCCTTGCCTATTGATTTTTAAGCTCTTTATGTCAAACTTATAATGCCAAAATGCATTCAAAATCATTATATTTTGATGTTATAATGACCAAATATTGATCCAAACTAAGCCAAGCCAAAGCCAAACATGGTGTCAAGGAGATATTGAGGTAGCCACACTTCATTGATGTAGACTTCATGAGCACAAACCAAGAAATCCACTTCAACAATCTATTTGGAGCATCTAAGGAATGTGAAAGAAGGTTCTTTTTGCATTTTAGTTGTGTTTTCCATTCTATTTTTGTTGACTAAGCTCACCTTAGTAACTAGGCCTAGAGATGTTATGCTAGTGTTTTGATTTCATTTTGGGACTAACACAATACTAACCATCCTCTCTTGAGTCAAATTCCTAGTTCATAGAAGGTACTTGCTTCAATAATCAAAAGGTACTAAAATGAATACAAGGAAGGTTGCTTAGAAAATAGACTACAAATGATAAAATTAGTGATAAGTTGATTAGTAGTAGTGCTAACAGGCTAAGGTATGCTTCAAAAAATCTAAAAGGGGTCTGTGAATAGTTAGAAACATATAAAATTAGATTTGGTTGGGTTTAGGTAGGTCAAATTAAATTTCTATTTTTTTTGCCAAAGGTGACCATCGACAGTTGGGGTGATCATTAGTGGTTATGCCTGACCATTGATGGTTGACTATATATTTTTGGGTTTAATCAACTGCTAAACGATTATATTCCATAGGTGAATTCTAGGAGTTGGACAAAGGCTAGGTTGATTATGAAATGGAATAAAAGTATGTGAATAGTAAAAAATAAGCACTTGTCTTACCAAAAGTTGATTGGGTGAGTGGTTAGTGTATTTATATTATCAGTGAAATTTGGCTTGATTATAGTAGAGTAATAATACCTAAGAGCTTAGTTGAGGTGACATTGAGTTATCTCTTAATAAATGGCTTGATAACACTTGATGACACTGATGACCCTAATTGACTTGAAAAATAAAACTCTTGGATGTCTAAGCTCCTAATAATTATTATAGATGATTTGACCTTCCAAGCCTCTCTTTCTTATAGGTATATGAAAGAGGTGGAAGAGAAGATTTAACTAGGTCATCTAAATATTATTCATCCATGTAAAGACTCACAACATGAATTAAACTAGTTTATATTTATAAGAGGGTTAATGAAGCTTGCATGCTCTTGGTGAAAAGGTGGATCCTAACTGTCGACAGTCAAGGGTTCCCAAGGCTAACCATCGATGATCACCCTAAACATTGATGGTTAAGGTCCATAGGAAAAGGGTCCTGAAGGTTAGGGTTATTTAGTTTGGTGAAACTGAGAGCAGATAGGTTTGGTGAGGCTAGATGCGTGTAGGTTGGTCCCAAGGGCGTCCTAGGTAAGTCTAAGTGTATTTTTAAGATTCAAAATTATAGGTGTGTATATTTTTAGTGTCTACATTTTCCCCTTTTTATTATATAAATTACATGAATGAGATATAAAACAAAAATAGAGTATGGGTCAAGGGTCTGGTTGCCCCAAGAGTGGGAGGAGGTGTTCCCCCTCAAACTAGGATTTGGTGAGGTAAAGCTAAAGTAGGTATGAGTTTGATAAGTGTTAAATGGTGAGTCATGAGGTGGTGACATGAGTTTGGTCATTTGAGATGCAAATTTTGACATAACATGAAACAAAAGGTGTGATATCTAAGATTGCACATAGACTAGGTTGCCATAGTAAAAATAAGGGTTGGTGTCAAGAAGTACAAGTGATGATAGAACTGCATGCCTGTCTATAGGTGTGGCAACTGGTAACACTAAAACTCAAGTCTCCTAAGTGATTTTTATGTTTCTAGTGGGTATCCAAGGTAGTAAGTGCTCTTGTGGAAAACATGAATGGTTCATGTGTCATAGGTTTCTAAGGTAGGAAGTACTCTTGGTGACACATAAACACATTGGTATATGTGAGGTGACATAAAATACAAAGAGGGTCAACATGGTAATGTTATCACTATGATCAAAGGACCAAATAATAAGTATTTCTAAAGTGTATGTCAGATGGGCCAAAATAGACCAATAATGAGGTGATGAGGTGGTCAAGTTGGTGGGAGAAAGGCATCTTCAAAGTAGGAAAGAGTTTGGGATAGTGTGCTAGGAATGGTAGGTTTCAAGTAAAAAGTGGAATTGGGGGTTTAAAGGGTTTTAAAATCATTGATAGTAAGGGTCCCTAAAAAGTGACCATTGATGGTTACCCTAGCTGTTGATGATTAGGGGAAACCCTAAAAATCTAGGGGATAAAAGTAAAAAAACAAAAATCATTTTGTCATTATTACTATTTCACTATGTTTGACTAAGTTCTAGTGATTTCAACATTTTGTGAGGAAGGTATTTGTTTATGTAGGCATTGCTCATTGGCCAAAGGTGTATGGGTGATTGTGTGGATCTAGGATGCAAGGGGCATGAGGATATGGCCAAGTACCTACTCATGGGCTTAGACCATAGAGGAGGTCATGGAATGAGGTAGGGGGTTCATTTAAATTGGTAGTGTAGTTTGATTTTGTTGTTTTGATTTTTCTTGGGTTAGGTAGGTGTGAAAATTATTATTTTGGCTTGTATGCCCTAGGTAGGGTTTTTAGAGGTTTTGGTCAAAATGGTGGGTAGAGTGTCAAATTAATAGGGTGGGTAGAGTAATTGGGTAGCATGTTAGCTAGGTGGGGTTCTTAGGTTAGTGTATTTCAATTTTGTTTACTATTTGAGGCCTTGGAGGTTTTAGGCATTCTATTTATGGAACACCCATAGGTGACTATCGATGGTCAGGTCTGATCATCGATGGTTTATACCCTAGGAACTAGGGGTCTTTAACCATCAATGATTATCATGACCATGGGAAATTAGCTAGGATACGGTAGGGTTTTTTAAAGTTTTTAGGGTTTAGGTATGGTATTCAAGTTTAAATTTTAATGATTAGGGTTAAGATAAGTGGTTAATCTTAAAGTTTGGTCAAATAGGTTGGGTGCAAGGGGTAAATGGGTTATGGTTATGGTTATGGTTAAGTCAAATAGGTTAGGGTTAGGGGTGCATTTAAAAGATAGGGTAGATGATACTAGTTAGGGTTTGATCCAAGTTTTTTAATTTGGTGTAGGCTCATGAGTAGATCTAGATGCATGACCATGTATCATGTATCTTCCCTATGCTTTTTGAGGGGATGATTGTAGATGATTGGGTGCATATGGATGAGGTAGGGCTATGAGCAATGAGGAAATACTAACATGTGCCTAGGGATGCCTTTATGATAGTATCACTCATCAAGAGATGGGATCTTACTACTATAACTTCTTACTACTGATTAAGGAAATGAATATTCTCCCAAAGGATGTACACAAGATCACTTCACTCCCACTACATGGTAAGGTGATATACTAGATAGAGTAGGAGGAGTGGGATGAGTATGTGGAGTATCTATATGGGGATGATAACAACTAAGTTTTGTGGCATTATAGATGGTTTAACTACACAACATTATATGAGAGTGATCCAGAGGAGAGGAGACTCATGATGATGATGATCTTGGTTACATGCTTTGGGCTCCCAAATTCTAGCATCAAGAGATTTTATTATGTATTATTGTTTATTTTGGTTGAGTTTTTATTTGGGAGGATAGTGTTTGATTGGGTCCTAGTTTTGATAGTTTAGATTTATATGGAGTTGTGGGGTTTTAGACACTATAAGAGATATGATTTCAGTGTAAACCTAGTTCTTCATTATTAGACTTACAAGCACATTCAAGATTTTAGACTAATAGGATTGTCATGGGTAGGGTACATACCAATTGAATTCCCTATCAGATTCATGAGATGGAGAGATGATGTGGTTGTGTCAGGGGTAAGAGGTGTTGTGCATGATCTTGAGTGGTTTAGGGGTACCTTAAGTACATTGGTAGCTTGGGATATTACTTGGAGACCATGTTTATAGTTTCACATATAGCTAGGCTATAGGAGGTAGATCCTTACCATGTAAAATTATAAGTGGATAGTGGGCCACAAATAGGGTGACACTGAGATGATTCCATTCAACTAGGTATGGTATCAGTTTGGATTGATATAAGGTGTATCAGGTCCATAGTCCTAGTATAAGAGGGAGGATTCAGAGGATCAATTATTCATGCCTTAACCTACCCTGATAATTTTTTATGGTGGTTTTGAGGAGCTTCCTACTAAGGAACCTATAGATGATGTAAGGCACACAAATGGTTAAATGGCTTGGTACCAA
The DNA here is from genome assembly GCA_037957365.1 of Torreya grandis. NCBI lineage: Eukaryota > Viridiplantae > Streptophyta > Pinopsida > Cupressales > Taxaceae > Torreya > Torreya grandis. Next base: position 1,711,323 of record JARHVA010000268.1, on the reverse strand, counting down.
CCAATCTATGTAGCTACAAATGTGGGTGTAGATGATAGCTGGGTGGGTCCAATGGCTATAGATCTAGTTAGCTAGGATGGATAGGGAGGGGTGGCATTAGATATGGCCTAAGCTCATATATAGGTGTTACAAGGATAGGTGGTCACACTACAAGGCCAAATCACCATATTTTAGGGTTAGCTTGCCATTGTTATATGTGATAGAGACCAGGTATAGGCATCCCTAGGTATAGTTATGTAGGAGAGGGAATTAATAAGATAGAGGGTTAGAGTAGGTACAGTATTATGAGGGCCACCAAGGATAGTGACATGATCATGGCACTAGCCACTATAGAGGAGCTCAAACACTATGAAGTGATGGTGCTAGACTAATTACCCCAAGCCATGAGATATGTAGAGTATAGAGCTAGTTTGGTCAGTGGGCCCTCAATATCTACTCCAGGTTAGTGGGATGCTATTGTGGGTCAAGTAGGGGTCCTAAGGGGACCATCACCAGGTACAAGTGTAGGCATATATGGGTTTAGTGGTAGTGGTATAGGCCCATGATTATGTTTATATGTGCTATTATGATGTATTATTTTGATAATGGCTTTCACATTGATGTAGTGAGATGTATATATTCTTTTTGAGAGAGCTAATACATTATTACATGTATTATTTTTTGATGATTTGATGTATATGATGTATGGTTTTTAATGTTATATGTGATGGATGTTTATGGTTCATGTGGTGCTCATGTTTATGATTATGGTTATGGCTTATGGTTGTTGACTTGTGGTGTATGATGTTAGTATTCCTATTAGTAGCTTAGCCATGTTGATGCTATAAATATAGTTATGATGTTTTGATTTTGTTCATGGAATTGATAGGATGTGTTATTGATGGATGTATGTTATATGATAATGTAATGGTTTTGTTTATGGTCAAATGGATGGAATGGTAAATGGTATATGCTAAATGTCTTGCTCATTGATTTGGTTTATGTTTATATTGGTGTAATGATATACTTATAGGCTCATATTATGTGATAATTATAGATGGATAGGTTTATGTTTATGGCATATTATGATATTCTTACATTGTGTTTGGCACATAGAGAGATAGATGATGTTTTTTGTTAACACAATTGATAATGTTCTTTTTTTTAATGTGATTTTGTTGTTCATGATCAAAGTGATAAAGCAGGTAACAAACTAGATGTGTAGGAAAGTGATAAGAATCATGAGAGGTATATCCACATGAACTAATAAAAGATAAGAGAAAGGGACATGATGTCATTTTATTGGTAAGGATTGACTCAAAACCTAAAGTTGGATTGGCTTAGTGAAGATAAGGAATTCATATTCTTTATATTAGGATGCTTAGGTTGATAAATAGGTATCTTGATCACATTATATCATGTAATCTCATATTCCTATGCACATGAGATATGGAGGGAAAATGGGTGAAATTGGAACGATTAGTGAGACTAGTATGCCTTTTATGTAGGTTTCTAAAGAGGTAGTATAAACAAGTCTATGTTTATATATAAAGTGTAGACTAATCAATATGGGAAGCCTACTAAGGAGGGATGATTATAGATTTCCAAGATTATTGCTTTTATGAGAGCTTATTGTGGCTTTCAAAATTGTTTTATTTTTGCTTGGGAGTTTTTACAATTTTGATTTTGTTTTAGGGTTGGGGAAGCTGATCAATGCAAAAAGCTTACAATAAATTGATAGCTTTAGACAAATTATTTACTTATCCATAATTTAAGTGAATGGTCTAAGTTGATGTGCTTAGTTTAACTGATTTTGATATTTGTCCTTCAAGGGAGCAATCCACCTTACATTTTGTAATTTCAAAATGATTTCCAATAGTTGTCTTTCAAGGGAGTAGTCTGCAAATGCTAGGGATGACACATGATTTGTTTTTGACTTCAATATTGATTGACATATACTTACTTATACATGGTCAATGGATTACCTTTATGAAGGTAAAACTAAGTTGACATGAAGGCCCAGTTGATGAAAAGGGGTATAGGTAATAATGACCATAGGAACTAATCTCAAAGATATGGGAAGTACTATGGGAATCATTCCATGAATAGAGCCATGGTACCCATAATTTAAGATTAATATATAATTGTGATGGTAATCACATGATTAAATTTTAGTTAGTTTCCCTTAAAAATAGGGAAGTGAATTTGGTTGCAGGGGATGAGCTTAAGTTAGACAAATGATGATTGTGATCCATGTTTAACAATAAAAGGGATGTAGATGCAAAGTATTAAGAGGCTTAGGTTCTAGTTTAGCTTTGATAGAGGACAAAAAATAAGCTCCTAATCCATACTTATGGGTTATGATGTAGGGTCCAAACCAATTGAAAGCAAATTTACCCCTTTTGCTTTTCTCCATATTAGTTACATGTTGATTTTCCTTTAGAACAAGATCTCCAATATTGAATTCTCAAAATTATAAGTGTTTGTTATAGGAATTTTTATTCATTATTGATAGACACAAAGATGGGAAAGGGTAGCCAATTGACACTCATCAAGTATCTCAAGTTGAGCTAAACATTCTTAATGATAGTCATTTTATGAAATAAGATCATACAAAGATATGCAAAGAGAAGGTATTTGGACTTTAAGAGGCAATACACCCTTAGCTCTAAAAATGAGATAAAAAGGTGTAACACCTATAGTATTTTAGATGCTAGTACAATACTCCCATAAGGTAAAAGATATGTGCAAGTTCCAATCCTGACTTGAGGCATTAACCATTTTGGTAAGCATGTTATTAAGGGTTTTGTTAGAGGCTTTGGCTTCTCCATTTGTTTATGGGAAATAAGGTGATGAAAAGATAAGTTTAATAGCAAATAAGTTGAGAAGGCCCTATACTTATTTATTTTTTAAGAATTTTCCAATATTGGTGATGATCCTATAGGGCACACCAAAATGGTAGATGATATGGTGGGTGATAAATTTTACAATCTTTTCAACTTTTATTGAGATAAGAGGAATAGGTTCCACCCATTTGGTAAAATATTCAATCATGGTAATGATATAATGATGTCATTGTGAAGAGTTGGGATTGATTTCACTGATAAGGTCCAGATCCCATTGTGAAAAGGGCCAAAAGTCTATAAAAACATGAAGACTATTACTAGGTGTGTGATGTAAATTAGTGTGTTATTGACACTTGACACAATTTTTCACATAACCACAATAGTCTTGGTTAGGGGTGAGAAATTAATAACCCAAGTAGAGGATGTGCTTAGCCATAGTGAGTCCACTAAATTAGCCCCCATATATACCCTTATGTGTCTCTTTAATAGTGTGAGAGGCTTCTGGAGCATGAAGGTAATGAAATAGGAGGCCATAAAAACCATGTTTGTAAATAATTCCTCCCATAATGGTGTAACGGGAGGTGTTTTTAATAAATACCTAATGGGAATTCCTATAAAGGTTAGAGGGAACTATGCCAAGGTTAAGGTAGTCAAAGGTTTACTGACACCAAAGGTCGGGTAGAATCTCTTCCACACTAAAGATGGTTGGAGTGTATAATTTGGTGTAGGAAGGTTTGGTGAGGTGGTGGATAATGACTTATAGCTTGGATTTTAATGGTGATGATGATATCTGAGAGGTAAGAGAAGCTATGGTATCAACTAACTTGTTGGTAGATCATGGGGTGGTTTGAAATATGGTAGTGTTTGAATGAGGATAGGAGTTTTATAACTAGTTATCTATATAGTTGCATAATTTAATTCTTACATTGGTAAATACTATTGACTTGGTTTACCACAAGCTAAGAGTCACCAAAAATATTGATTATTCTAACTCCTAAGGCTAAGGTAGTTTGGAGACCTATTACTAGGGCTTTATACTTGGCCACATTGTTGCTACATTTGAAATCAAGTTTAAATGACAAAATAAGTGGTTCATCAATTAGGGGGACAAAGATAATACCATCTCCCCCAGCCTACTGACATTTCGAACCATAAAAAACATGGTTATGTGATTGGTAAAATCTACTTGAGATAGACTTGTGATTGACTCATCTATAAATTCAAGAGGGGAGGTTGGGTGTCTGTTAGGGGTACGTCGGCCAATTGGCCAACCATGACTTGTCCCTTGACTCATTTTTTAAAAAAAACTCAAGGTCAAATTTAACTAAAATCATGAACCACTTAGCCATATGCTAGTTCTGGTATGGTTTGGAGAGCATGTACTTGAGTGGACCAGTATTAGTTATGACAAAAAAATTGTGGTTAAGAAGGTAGTGGAAAAGTTTGGTGGCCATGAAGACTAGAACCAAGCAAAGTTTCTTGATATGTGTGTATTGAGTATTATACTCAACAAGTGTGTGGATAATGTAATAGACAACTTGATCTTTGTGGTGTTCATCTTGATGGGTGAGCATTACCCCTATGAAATGGTTAGTGGTAGGGATATAAAGGTAAAAATGTTGGTCATCCTTAGGAGGTGTGAAGATAGGTGGATATAGAAGGTACTCTTTGAGTGCATTGAAGGACTTTTGACAATAAACATTCCACTTAAAAGAGATGTACTTTTTCAAGAGGTGGTGGAAGGGTTAACACCAATCAGAGAGTTAGGAGATAAAATGACAAATGGATTGAAGCTTCCCCTACAAACTATGGAGTTGCTTAAGAGTTTTTGGAGGATCTCAAAGATGGATTTGATCTTGGTTAGGTCAACCTTGATTCCTCGAAGGGAAACAATGATACCTATAAGTTTTCTTGACAAAACCCCAAAAATACATTTCTTGAGATTGTGGTAGACATGATAATGGATAAGTCACTCAAAGATAATCTTGAGAATGGTTAAATGGTCTTGGCAAAGTTTGGACTTTTAGAGAAGGTCATCCACATAGTCTTCGATGATTATATGGATAAGGTCATGGAAAATATAGGTCATATCATGTTGGTAGGTTGCCCCAACATTCTTAACACTGAAGGGAATGAATATTTAATAGAAAGTCCCTCATGGGGCGATAAAGGTAGTTTTGTGTTGATCTTAAAGGGAAATCAAAATTTGATTATAACCTAAGAATTTATCCATGAGTAACAACATCTCGTGGCCCATTATGAGATCAACAATTTGGTCAATGCTAGGTAGAGGAAAGTCATATTTTGGGTAGGTAAGTTTGAGGTCACAAAATTCCACATAGATATATAGTCCCCCTATGGATTTAGTGATAAGCATGATGTTTCAAACCCACTGAGGATAATCAATGAGTTGAATTAAGTTTATATAAAGGAGGTGTTAGAGTTCTTCTTTGATAAGGAGAGCTATGTAAGGATGCATATAATGGAATTTATATCTAACAAGCTTGGCATCATGTTTAGTCATAATGTTTTAGTGGTAATTATGGGTTCAATACCAGGCATGTTGGCATATAACCAAAAAAATGCAATATTGTGGTCCTGGAGGAAGGTAGATAAGTCCTATAGTTCCTTAGGGGTGAGAGTTTGGCATAGTTTGACAACATGGGAGTTGTTCAAAGTAACTATGTAAATATATATGGTAGGTTAATTCAACATGGTTGAGGTCTCCATAAGTAAGTATTTATGGATGGAGGAATCAGGTGTACCAAAGAAGGTGAGAATGGAATCATCATCCTAACACTAGATAGTGTTAATGGTAGGAGATTCTTTTCCTACTAGTTTAGGATAGACTAAAGGGATGGATATGGGTGCCCCTTTTGATAAGTTAGGGGCTTGAGGGTAATCATGTTGATAAAAAAATTAGGTGGGATAATGTCCTCATCCTCACCCATAGGTGGAGGGGGTGTTGGTGAGGAAGGGGTCTCTTCTTCAATAATGGTAGGGGTAGTTTGTTTGGATTTCATCTTATTGGGTAGAATGAAACTAAGGTCATGATTCTCATGAGGCTTTTATGTCTCAATAAAAGTCAACATGTATGGTCCATGCTCATATCATCCTAAACTAAATCCCTTCTAGGCACAAATGTGAAGGTATAGTTTGGTAAAGTTTGGGTTGTCTAAATAAGAAAAGGTGGAGGTGAATGATTGAGGTGAAGAGGTAGTGGTGGTAACATTAAGTGTCTTGTCAATTCACCCATAGATAAAGTGGGTTTTATATCTCAAAGGTCCCAAGGGGGTAATGGCCCCAATGTTGGGGTCATAACCTAGTTGGTGGTTGAGCCTTCCATATTCTTGGGGAGTTTAGAAGGTGTCAAGGGTGAGGAAGCAGTATTATTAAAGGGTAAGGCATTAAAAGGTGGGTTCCAAAGGATCAATGATGGGTATTTGGTGTATGGGGATAGATGATTTGGTAGATGCCTTAGTGTAAGGATAAGAAATGGCTTTGGATTTCATGGGTGAGGGCTTGGTGGTGTTTATTTATAGTGTTTTGGATGGAAGTAAGAGAATGTCATTAGGTTGGTAGGTCATATTACATGTTAAAAAAGGGATATGGTTGTATGGTAAAAACTTGACCTTCATGTTCAAACTTGACACAATGATGGAGGGTAGAAGGTACACAACCCATGGCCTAGATCTAAGGTCTCCCTAGTAAAACATTATACTAGAATTCATCTTTGACCACATAAAAGATTTTGGGGAGCATGCAAGGTCCTAGCTGAATGTGAAGGATGACAATTCCCAAGGTAGTTGTCATAATATCATTAAAGGATCTAAGGACAATTAATGCTTTAGATATGACATTTTATGATAGCTTGAGTTTCTCATAGGCATGGGAAGAGATAATGTTGATAGTGGCTCCCCCATCGATCATAACCCATTTGATGCATGTTTAGTTGATATGGGCTATAATAAAAAGAGGGGGATCTAGATCCTAAATATGGATAAAAGGTATCTCTAAGTCATTAAAGGAACAAGGGTGGAGAGTTGGAGAGTGCCTACGAAGGCCTCTATAGGTTGGGAGTCTCTTGGTCTAACCTCAATAGCTTATATAACCTCTATCATAGCCTAATGATGGTGGGGTGAGGTAGAAATGAGATCATAGAGGCTCATCTTAGCTGGGGTCTAGTGAATTTGTTTAAGAATGACCCTCCTAATGGATTTAGAGGGGTTAGCCTCTGAGGTGCCTAAGGTGATAACTTTGGGCTTAGCTATAGATGTGGAGGTTTGGATCTAGTTTGGTTTAGGGTGAGGTAGTGGGTATGTCTATGGAATGGACATTTTGGCCTTCCCTTTATCCTTTTGTTGTGATTGTGAAACCACATTAATGGTATGGATAGAGGGGCAAGGTGTGATGGGGGGTTGGGTAGATTCTTTGTCACTCTAAAGTGAGAGTGGGGGATTAAGAATGATTTTGTGACTAATTGTTGGGTATATTGGTAAAGGAATGGATGGAAGGCCATATACTAAAAGATTATCCTTGTCATAGAGTTGGTGGATAATATCTTGGAGATATTTTTTATTTTCCATGTCATACCCAAGTTTCCTATGATAGGAATAGATTTGATTGTCATCATACTAGGTTGGCTTCAAAATAAGAGGATTAGATGTTTTGATAAGAGGTAATATGAGGTAGGAGGTCCAAAATTATCTTTGAAGAGTGGTCATATAATATTCTACTAGAGGTAATAAAGGTTTAGGGATCACAATTTTGATTGGTAAGATGGGCATGTTGGTGGAAATAGGTTTGGTGAGAGATGGTTTGGGTAAGGTGGTGTTTCTAGTTGATGGTTTTAGTCTGGGTATGTTGGTAATTAGGGTGGCTGAGTTTGATGGTCTAAGTATTAGTAATTTGGGAAGGACTACTACATCAGATATTAAGTGGGTTGGTGTAATCAATGGCAATGGGTGACATATGTTAAAAGGGGGTTACATTTTAATCAAAGTAGAAAGGTGAGGCCCTAAGATAGAGGGAAAGGTAAAGGGAGGTAGATTCTTAGTAATGTGGCCCTTCAATTTCTTCATCTTCTTAGTTGGTGTGGGTTAAGACCTAGGTATAGGATTGGGTGAAGTTAAGTCTACTTTTAAGGATGGGTGGACCAAAATTTGAAAGGTTTGGTGGGTGATGTGATGGATATTTTGGTTGACTAAGAAGGTGAGGGGTTGGTAGAAGTTTATATTGGTTTAAGGGTTGGTGGAGAGATGATGGATTGGTTGGTTAGAGGCATTCCAGAAGGTTAATATTTTTTGATGTAGGTAGGACCTAACTATTACCAAAAAGTGGTTTGATTTATGTATGGGTTTTTACCATTCCTAACTTTTGAACAAGTTTAGAAAAAGGTTTGTATACTGGTCTAGCCCTCTAGGTAGTAAGTGTCAAGGATACACCTATGGGTTGAGGAGGAGGGTTGATAGCCTAATCTATTTCCTCAAGCAAGAGAGGTAGTTTTGAGTTGGGTAGCTGCTCTATGATGGGTGTTTATGAAAAAATTGCTCCCTTAGGCATGATGTCCATAGTTGTGGCTTGGTTTATAGTTAGGGGAGATGGTAGGCTAAGAATCTTTGTTTGTTCAAGTTAGCTATCTAAAGGGGTGCATGATTATTCTAAAGCCTCTATGAGTGAATCTAAGGAAAAAGTAACCTCCCTAGTTTGGGCCTATAAATGAAGGGAAAGTGACTCTGCCACCTCAGTAGATAAAGTGGGGAAATAGCAAGTAGGTTAGATGATAGGCATATCAAGGACCATATTGACCATGTGGGCATCATGATAACATTCAGCTTGTTTTTCCTTGACTTTGATAGGGGCATGGTTAGGAAAAGGTTTCTTGAAGATGTCAAGAGCTTGATTTGAGGGGCATTGGGATTATCCAACATGAGTTCCCCTTCATCAATAAGACTCTAAACAACATTCTTGAAAGTATTACATTGGCTAATGTCATGTATAATTACCTGATGAAAAGCATAGAGGTCAATCTCATTGTACCAAGTATGTGTTACACAAGAAGAATCAAACTATTATGGAGGTTTGATGGGTGGAAGTTGTATAAGGTTAGGTTTTAGTAGCTTCTCCAGAACTAAGGTATAAGATTATCCAAGTGGAGTAAAGTGTTTTTGTTACTTTGGTTTGGGTTCCTTATAGTTTAGTCATAGCTAATGGGATAATTATGTTGATTTACATTGGGTGGAGGGTCATTTTAAAGGATGAAAACATTCATGATTCCCATGGTCTTAGTTTTGATATTTTCTTAGTTGCCTAGTTTGGAGGAAGAGGTTTTGCTAGTCTTGAAGGTAGAGTTCTTATTTCATAACTTCAATTTACCCTGATCCATGGACCATTTTTATAGCTTATGTGCCATGGTAAAATTCTCATCAAAAGTTTTGAAGCTTTGGACATGTAGTGTAAAAGATATATGTTTGGTGTAGGCTCGATTGAAAAGCTCTATACATTCAAGTTGAGGCAGGGAAAATGAAAGTTGATTAATCAAGCTTCTCCAATAGGTGACAAAATTAGGAATAGAATCATCATCAAATTACCTGATAAAATAGAGGTATGTGATAGAGACCTTCTTGGAAATTTTAATGGAAAAGTGATCTAAGAAGACTTATGCTAGTTGGGTAAAAGAAAATATGGAATGCTTGGTGAGGGCACTATAGTAGTCAAGTGTTGGGATGGATAAAGATATGGGGAAGGTTCAAAGGAGAAGAACATCATCATAAGAAATCATGTAACATGCATGCCTAAAATCTCTCAAGTGTTTTTGGGGGTCCTCTTTGCTTTAAAATTTGGTAAATTTTGAAAGTTACCATTGAGGAGGGTAAGGTTTGATGGTGACATATGGATAAATAGTTTTGTTATGAATATAATGATAGGATAGGATGTTATGAGCCCCTAAAATAGATGACTCAAGGTTGGTCATCTTGTCCATAAGTATTTTCATTAGGTCAATCTTAGGTGATGTACCAAAAGGATTATAAGACTGATATTATGGTTGAGGTTGGGCAACATATTGTTAATTGTTTAGTGGCTGAGAGGTTGTCACATATTAGAATGTGGATGTTAAAGGTTGGGTAGGGTAGCTAGATGATTATGGTTGAGTAGTGAGTATATACCCTTGTGTTTTAGGGGTGTATCCTATATTAGGTGCAATGGGTGACTACCGAGGAGTCCATATGGATTGGACATAGGTGGTAGTTGGGTTGGTGATAAGAGGTGAGGTACTGACCATTGTGATAATGGGTGGTGAAGTAAAAGGGATAGATACCCCTAATCTTGGTAAATGGGTATTGATTGATGGGTTAGGTTTGATAGAGGGGAGGTTGGTAGTGCTAGAGGTGGGTGATTTAGTAACAAGTGGAGCTTGATGGGTTGATGGTTGGGCTGTCCCCAAAGTAGAGGATTCATTAGTAGGGGTGAAAGGTGTAAGGGTAATGGTTGGTTGGATAGGTTGATTTTTAACTATGGCATCAAAGGGGTTAGTATATGAAGATGCCTATGTGGTCAAATATTGGGTGGTGATCATGATAATAAGGATAACCTTCATAAGGTGGGATGTCATGCCATAAGTAGGATCTTGAGGTAGAGTTGAAATTGGGATATGATGAGGGCAGGTGTTAAGATAGTGTTGAAGGGAAACTAGATTGATGTCTTAAAAAGTGGAAAAATATATTTCTCCTTGGGGAAATACCTAAGGAAAAGTAGGGCTTCCCAATGGATGAGATTAATCTTTTGCCTTGGAGAAGCACTCCATAGATGAAGAGGTAGAAGAGGTTGATTTAAGTGATGGGTTATAATCTACTAGTTCTCTTCACTGTTGGTGAGTGACAACCATACAAAAAAGAGGGGAGAAAAAAAAAGAACAAACTCACCACTCAAACAAGAAGAAGACAAGAAAATAATCAAGGCAATCAAGACACACACTATAAATTATGTTAAGCTTAGAGGTTAGTTTTAATCTCACTTTTGGATTATTCCTTAGTTTATGAGAATGTGTGATTGAAATTGGTTTGTGGATTAGGTACTATATAAGCAATCTTTGGTTGGATTTGGGTTGTTTAGGTGCTCAAAATAATATTTAATAGTATCAATACATGGTTTGGTATTTGGGTCTACCCCCTCACTTCACAATCCCATAGTGATAAGGGTGCCAGGTTCTTAGCTAGTATGTATTGATATCTAGAGTTTATACTCAACCAGAGAGCTGAGTTGGTTCTCCACTTGGTAATGACCTTAAAGTAGGATTTTTAGGAATTGGTAAGGTGACCTTTAGGTGATGAAATCCCATTCAGGCCTTGTCTCAAATTATTTTGATTTTTGATTGATGAAAGTGGTATGGCTAGTGTGTGTAATAAAAGTGATGTTATGATAAGATTATTGTGCTTTAATTCAAAGTGAACTAATGTTAAAATCAAGTAATGGATGTAGTTGATTTTAAACCCAAAATAAATTTTAGTTTCAATTATGTGCACAAATAGAGATAAGAGCATACAAATGCAAATAAAACTTGAGTAAAGACTCTACATCCCACTGAGTATGCTACAATGTTTCATGTAAATTTTTGCTTGAGTTCTAAAGAAAAGATAAAAAACTCGATATGAGTATGGTTGAAAAACATGTTTGGTTATATGCATGTTGAATTAGAAGATTGTGAAGATATCCTCTTTCACTAGGAGGAAGACCCATAGATAAGAAATCACTAAATCAAAATTGTTTATTAGATAGATAGTTAGGTGGATTGCCTATCGATAGCTATACCTAGAAGTGAGAGCTTCTTTAGGGGCTATCAATCCACATATTTCAAATAATTAAGTTCATAAAACTAGAAATAAGGTACTTGAATATATAATCAAAAGCTATTGAAATGAATACAAGGAAGCTTGCTTAGAAAATAGACTATAAATGATCAAATTAGTGATAAATTGATTAGTACTAGTGCTTATGGGATGAGGTATGCTTCAAAAAATCTAAAAGGGGTCTACGAATAGTCAAAAACAAAAAAAAAATTTTGGTTGGGGTTAGGTAGGTCAAATTAGCTTATTAGTTTTTTTACATTAGGTGATCGTCGATGGTTGGGGTGACCGTCAATAGTTATGCTTGACTATCAGTAGTTAGGGTCTGACCATTGATGGTTGACTATGTATTTTGGGTTTGATCAATTGTTGAATGATGGGATTCCATAGGTTAATTTTGAGAGTTGGGCAAAGGCTAAGATGATTTTGAAATGGAATAAAAGTATATGAATAGTAATAAACAAACACTTATCTTACCAAAAGTTGATTGGGTGAGTGGTTGGTGTAGTTAGCCTATGAGTGAAATCTAGCTTGATTCTAGTAGAGTAAAAATACTTGAAAGCTCATTTGATATGTGATGATGAGTTAGATCTCAATAAGATGGATTGATAATGCTTGATAACATTGATGATTTTGATTGACCTATAAAATAAAACTCTTGGATGCTTGATCTCCTTATAATTATTGTAGATGATTTGACCTCCTAGGCCTCTCTTTCTAATAGACATAAGTAAGAGGTGGAAGTGAAGGTGTAACTAGGACATCTAAATATAATACATCTATGTAAAGGCTTGCAACATGAATTATACTAGTTTATATTTAGAAGAGGATCAATGAAGCTTGCATGCTCTTGGTGAAATGGTGGATCTTGATCATCGACAGTTAGGGGTTCCCAATGCTGACCATCGATGGTCACCCTAATTGTCAATAGTCAAGGTCCACAAGAAAAGGGTCTTAAAGGTTAGGGTTATTTAGTTTGGTGAAACTAAGTGTAGATAGGTTTGGTGAGGCTATATGGGTGTAGATTGGTCCCAAGGGGGTCCTAGGTAGGTCTAGGGGTATTTGTAACATTTATAATCATAGGTGTATGTATTTTTTATGTTTACAATATGGTTTAGAAGAACCTAGATTTTGATGTATGCTCATTATCTAGTCAATTGTAGATAACTCTTCTTTGGCTTAGGAGGATGACCTACAATAATAAAATAATCTATAAAATGGTTGATTAGAAAGGTAGATGAGTAGATTGTCTATAGAAATATAGATCCAAGAAGAACTAGACTTATTTGGAGGATATCAATTCACTCTTTAAACAAATTAAGTTTTGGAAAACATAAATAGATGCTTACATAGAATAACAAAAAGTACTAAAATTAATGTAAGAGATGCTTCTGAATAAAAATGATTGATTTTATGAAAATAGAAATAACATGTTAAAAACTAATGCTAAAATGTTCAAACTTGATTAAAAAAATAGTTTAAACCAATATGGTGTGACAGAAACTTAAACACCAAAATTTAGGTGAAGGCTGATAGGTGGAAATAGCTTTTTATTTTTTTGAAAATAAATGACATTGTGATCGATGTCAGTCACTGTGTAATTGATATCAATTAAGGAAATTTATGATAGTCATGGGATGATCGATGTCAATCAAAGGTGATAGATATAGGCTCCAGTAGGTTTTGGTTTGGGATAAAATGGCTATTAGGTGAGTTGTAAGAGGGATTTGAAGTTTTTTTTGGATTAGATATTGGTTGTGAGGTTGGAATAAATTCCCATAAGTATCAAATTTAGGAGTTGGATACTCAAGTGATTGGGAATGGTTTATGGGTGCTTTGGTGGGAAATGGAGTGTTTGGAGTTGAATAACTCCAACATAAATGTGAATATGGGAGAGATGGGAAAATGGTATAAACTATAAAAACCACTAAAACTAACAACTAAAATTGATATAGGTGTAATATTCTTAGCTCTAGATTTTTATATCCTAAAGAAGTCCTGAGGTTAGATTTAGTTGCTTTGGGAGCCTAGAGTAATGCAAATAGAGTAACAATGCTTGAGCTCTTTATGGTGAGTTATCGAGGCACTTTGATGTCTCTGGTCTAGTTTACTAGTTTATCTAGAAGCTTGGATTCACTTGAGAGTTAAGATTCGCACTCAAAAGAAATTTTAGACTCCTAAAGTAGGGTCTTTGGCTTACATTAAGTAACTAACATTGATCCTAGTCAACTAGCATGTGTAGAGGGTTGATCGATGTCAATCACAGAGAATTAGTCCAAACTTGATAAATTTTTTTGTTTGTACTTAAGGTTGGTTATTAATACCAATGGAAATGGTCTAAGGTTATTAAAAGGAGCTTTTTTATGTGTGAAGAAGAAGTATAGGAGGTTAGGGTATTAAATTCCTAGGAGGAAAATAGTCCTAAGGCTAGGTGTCAATCATTTAGCCATGGGTTTGGGTGAGGAGGTATAAATAGACTTATTTAAAATAATTAAATAATTAAATTAGATAAATGGGGTAAATGGGTGTGTAAATATATTTTAATAATTAATCCTAACCCAAGGGGGTAAAGGGCCAAAGGGGTGTTTTATGACAACTAAAACTATGTATTTTTTTAGTGTGTAAATTTTGCCCCTTTTTGTTGTGTAGGTTGCATCCTCATGCTATAAAATAAAAAAATAAGTATATTGGAAGGTTAAATTCCCCAAATATGGGAGGATGTATTCTCCCTCAAATCAAGATGTGATGAGGTGAAAATTAAGTTAGGTGCAATTTTTTCAAGTGTGTATATGAGTGGCAAAGTGGGTAGGATGGTATGAAGTGGAAAACAAGGAAGTAATGAGGAGGATGAGTGATAAGTGAACTAGGAAACTGCATTAGGTGTAATGAATATGGGTGCACTTATAAATGTAAGTCTTTAAGCTAAGGTGTCTATATTCACATGACCTAAAAGTAGGGTAGTCTTGAGAAGGAAGAATTTGTCACAACTGTCAAAACCACAAGTAGGTATAATCATATACATCTAAAAGGTCTACACAAAAAAGTCATGATTGAGTTTAATGTCATGTGACAAAGTTGGCAAAAGAGTGTTTTTAATGAAGGCAAGGGTTAGTTTTCATAAAAATATTAGACTAAGTGGTCGAAGTGATCAAGGGTAAACTATGAAGGGGTGGGTTATGCTTGAAAAGGGATCCTAATGGTTAAAAAGGAAGGGTAAGGGTGTAGAAACTCTGAATGGGTTGACTAATGTTGGTTAAGGTCAATTTCCCTAATAGTGACAATGATCAACATTAGTCACTGACCAAACCCTAAAATAGGGGATGGCAATCGTAAAAGGTTAAAAAAATTCCACATTTGGAAAATTGTCATGTTGGCTACCAATTATCCTTTGTCTAGAGTAAAAATGATAGAAATGGAAAAAAATTATGAGTTGTGAGTAGCTGAGTGTGAGTTGTCTTGAGAGATTGAATGATGGGTGTGTGTGGGGTAGAGGACACTAGGTAGGTTAGGTGGATATAGGTTGGTAAGGATATAGAGAGAGGACAATCCAGGGGTGGAGGGTGAGCAATAGTGGTGTCATGGGCTCCACCATGGTGGCATACATGGAATGAGGTAGGCACTCTATCTAAGTTATTATTATTGAATTTTTACTAGTTTATTGAATTTGGGGGGGGGGGGTTCAATGTGTGGGGTTAAGAATTTATGAGGGTTAGGGGGAATTATAGTAGTTATTATGATTGTATCTAGGACAAAAGGTAAGGGGAAGGAGTAGGTTAGGTTTTTGTAGGTATTTTTGTGTAGTTTTTGAGTAAATTAGGATTTAAGGCCATTGTCCATGGCTCATAGTGACCGATGCCAATCATTCTTAATCAACATCAATCGATAGGGGGTCAGTGCAAATCAAGATAGGGATAAACACTAGTCCGTAACACCCAACTAGTGTCAATCAAGGGTAGACTAATATTGGTTAAATAAATAACTGGTATTGATCAAGATTTGATTGACATCAATTTTGAAGAAAAGGGTAAAGGGGTGAAGTGTTAAAAAGGTTTAATAATGGGAGCAAAGATGGTTGGGAATGCTTAGCCTAGATGGGTTAGGTTTAAGGTAAATATTTAAGGACATGGATAAGAGATATAAGAGGGATTAGTGAAGGTACTAGGGTAGTGATGTGCCTAGTGGCAGGTTGATGCCTATGTGTAGTGTAGGCGTGTTATTGTTAAAGTGTAGTGTAGGTGGAATATTAATGTGGTTATAGAAACTATAAGATAAGAAAATGTATGCATCTAACCTTACAATTGAGGGTAATGTTGATGATGCAAGATCAAGTGCTACCACTTCTAAATGATGTACATAGGGACATGACCAGACATGATTGGGAGCACATGATGGTAGTGGGATTGGGTGGCATGAAATATTATTAGTGTGTGTCATAAGATATTATGATGATGGTAGCCCTCATCAAGAGATGGGGCCCAACTACCAACACATTCATGTTGCTGATAAGAGAGATCTTAATCCTACTAAAGGACATTCATAGGATTCTAAGGCTACCCATGCAGGGTTGAGTGATAGAGCCTATCTATAATGATGAGCATGATTCTTACATGGACATATTATTTGGAGAGGATTTTGTAAAGGCTCAATGCCATGTTTTGGGTTTCTATTTTTAGGATCTATACCACATAGATACTAAGGCGAGGTGACTCATAATGATGATTATTAAAGTCATCACTTTATATACACTTATAAACTTAAGTGGGTACAAATTTCCCTAGGATTACTAGGTGTGCTAATAGATACAATAGAAGATCAAATAGTCTTTGCCTAGTACTCATCACTACTGGTTCAAGTATATTGAGAGCTCTAGGGTTATCATGTACATAGGTGATATGGCATGAGCGTATGTTTCCTACTACACTATTGGGCATATAAGCATATCATTAATTTTTGACTGACTGAGCTACCTTGACATACATGGGATTGGGCCATATTTGGAGTCAACTTCATGAGATGAAGATCAGAGATGGCACTACCTCAAGGAGTGGAGATGTGAGACTTGGATTGGTTCTATTAGTGATTGGATGTATTAGTCAATGGGGAGGTTATTTAGAGACCTTATATAGCATTCCCACCATGAAGGGGGCTCCACACACATATTTTCCTTGTAGAGATTTAGATAGATATATGGGAGGTATTAGTAGGAGGTAGATTTAATACCATTTTATCATGTTAGGAGGCAATATGGCTTGATATAGGGTATTTTTGGATAATTCCCAAGATATAGACATGAGGATACAGAGGCACCATTACCTCTATCATAGCCAACAGAAGATGAGACACTCTATGAGGAGCTACCAACTCTTTTAGGGATAGATGATATTGGATTTACAAAAGAGTAAATCATGTGGTGGTAGGTATAGTATGCCATAATGCTTAGGGGAGATAGGGGAGATAAGGAGATGGGGGAGGTGTAGGAGGATAACAATAGTTTATAAATGTGGAGATGGAGGTGGAAGGTAATTAGATGTATGTGGATGCCCCAAAGAGATAAATGGTTATTATCGAGAGGGACCAAGTGATAGTAACATTGGCTAAAAAATAGGTAACACTAGCTTATATGACATTAGAGAGAGATATAGTATAAGTTCAACTAGCAGTGAGGAACTATGAGAGAGATACTCTCCAAAGATAGGTTATTATCATCACCTAAGAGAGGGACCATGCATGGGGATAGGAAGTCACCCTTACAACAGAGAGGGATATAGTATAGGGTCAATTAGATACCATCATGCAAGAAAGGGATGAGCTACAGGCATAGGTGACCCTAATATCAATGGAGAGAGATAATTTGAGACAATCCAAAGGATAGGCATCTATAGGACCAGATCAAACTATCTTAGTGTTTAAATATGTGGCCACAGTAGAGAATCTAATGTATTATGAGTCACGTGTCTTCATCTAGATTCTATATGTGCCCTAGTATGTTGAGTATGTAGCAGAGTGGGTTGTGTAAGGGAGACCTAAAAATGTGACACCTAGTGATTGGGAAGCATCTGTAGGTGCTCAAAAAAGTCTAAGAGATGGATAAGATCTAGGGGGAGTAGTACCACTACACCGTAGACCTTTTGGACTCTTTTTGTATTTATATGATTTTGATTTTAGCTTGTAAACTAATGCAATGATATGTATATATAATTTTGACTGACATGGATATTATATATATATATATATATATAGCATTTGATTCGAGTCATGAGGTTATGATCATGATGTATGTTGTTTATGTTCATTTATGATGGATGGTTAATTATACTCATCTGATGATTCATTTCATGATATTTATGATGTTTATGTGTGGTTATTGATTTAACATTATTCCTATTAATAGGTGTATGATTAACTAGATGTTTGACATTTTAAATTAATTAATCTATGTGATCCCATATTTAGATAGATATTTGATTGGATAACATAATGGCTTGATTCATTTATTTATGAAAAATAATTTTATGTGGTTATTAAATTTATGATAAACTTTATAAGACATTTTAATGTGATTTATGCATGATGAAAAGTAATATTGACTTTATATAGATGGGATGTTAAATAAATTAATATTAGATGAGAATTGGATAATGTAATTAGATGTTTTTATGATTAAAAACACTAAAAACTAATGAGGTGAAAGTTTAATGACAATCACTAAATAAAACACATAATATGCTTAAATGTTTTTAAATGTTAGTATTGCATTTATTTAGATTAGATTTTATTTTAAAATGTTAAAACTATCTTAACATATATATTAAGATTTGACAACAAAACTATATGCAAGAAAACATATATATGAGAGAAGAAAGTTTAAATAATCAAAAGAAACATGTCTTAATGAATGTATCAACAAGTAGGCATGAGAAAGAAGAAAGAGACATAATGCTTTTTATTTTTGAGAACCAAAAATAGGAAGTTAGATCAGCTTATTAACATAATCCCTTTGCATGCTTTGTATTAGCATTTGTTGGTTTGTTAAGAAGTTTTTTGATCACATAGTGTCAAGTAAGCTCAAAATCCCATGTTTTGTGGAGGGTAAAAAGGAGATGGATGATAATGGAACCTTCTTGTGGGAATATATTTCCCCTTCTATAGGTTTATTAAGATCCATTATAAACAAGTCTGTGTCTTATTTGGTGTAGACTAAATGATGCAAGAAGTCTACTTTTTTACATTTGTGAAAGATAATAACAACTTTCAAAAATTTTGCTTTTTTGAATTTTTACATTGGGTCTTTTGATGTTTTTAGAGGTTGGGGAAGATGAAAAATGTGAGAAGATTCTATGAAATTACTTAATTTGATAAATTGGTTGACTTATCCATCCTTCAAGGGAGTGGTCTAAGCTTCTAACCTATTTTAGGCTTTTATAATTGTCCTTTAAGGGAACAATCTACCTTGTTTTAAACAATTTTTGAGTTGTTTTGGCAATTGTACTTCAATGGAGTAGTTTGTAATGCTAGATATGACCCATAATATGGAGTATTTTTTTGTTTTCTTTGCTTTTTTATACATAGACTTGCTTATATAGACTTAAGGATTACCTTTATGAAGGAAAAACTATAGCACAATAAGGTTGAATAGTGGGTGAGCTGATGCTTTAAGAGATAATAACCATGGGATTCCATCCTATTAGGGATGAAAAATATCCATGAGAATCATGTTATGGGAAGAGCCTTGGTATCCATATTTATGATTAAAGTTAATACGATATTGGATAATCACATGATTCTATTCTTTAATTTATTGTCTTCAAAGTAATGGGATGAAGGTGATAATCTCATAAACTAAGGGATGAGCTTAAGTTAGATAGAAGGTGAGTTTGAATAGATGCATATGTGAAGAATTAAGGCATTCAAGTTCTAGTTTCCCTTTAAGAGATGACAATTGGTAAGCTCTCAACCCATACTTATGAATTATAATATATGATCCAAGACAATTAAAAGAAAACTTTCCATGCTTGCTTCATTCCATATTTGTTACATGCTAATTTTCCTCTAAGACAAGGTCTCCAATATTGAATTATCATTCTTTTAGGTGCTTGTTATAAATATGCTTTATTCATTGTTGATATACATGAATATGGTTGAGCACACCTAAAATACACTCATCAAGTAGCTTAAGTTGGGATAAACATTCTTGATGATAATCACTCTCAGAAATGACATCCTTTAGGGATATATGAAGAGAGGAAATTTTGACTTTGAGAAGCAAGACAACATCTACTCCAAATACAAGAGAGAAAAGGATAGTACCTATAGGAGTTTGAATGTTGCTTTTATATGCCCATAAGGTGAAAGGAATGTGTAAGTTTTAATCCTAACCATAAGCATTAACCATTTTAATTAGAATTTTGTTAAGTGTTTTGTTAGAAGTTTCAGCCTACCCATTAGCTTGTGGATGATATGGTGATGAGAAGTTTAACTTAATTCCAAACGTGTCACAAAGGTTGCTTACTTTCTTATTTTTTAAATGATTTACCATTATTGATGATGATTTTTTGAGGAACATCGAAGTGGCAGATAATGTGGTGGTTAATAAAGTCAACAATATTATCAAATTTAATTGAAATGAGGAGAATAGACTCCACCCACTTGGTGAAATATTCTATCATAGTGATGATATAATGATTCCACTATGAATAATGAGGGTTAATTTCACCAATGAGATATAATCCCCACTACAAAAATTGCTAAAACTCCTTAGAGACTTGTAGAACATGACTAAGAACATGATGTAAATTAGCATGCTGCTGACACTTAACACACTTTTTTATGTAATCACAATAGTATTGGTTAATGGTAGGCCAATAATATCCAAGTTAAAGTATATGCTTAGTGAAATCTATACCAATAAAATTTCCTCAACAAATCCCATCATGTGTTTCCTAGATAGCGTGAGAGATTTCATGACTATATAGGCACCTAAAGAGGATACCATCCAAGCCTAAATTATAAAGAATTCCCCTAGTATGTTATAATGAGAGATACTCTGTATAAATTTTCTTCAATAATTTCTATAAATATCATAAGGTATCATGGCTAGGTTTAGATAGTTAAAGTTTTTCCTATACCAAATGTTATATTAGACCTCTTCCACATTGCAAATGGAAGGATGGTCTAATTTGGTGTAAGAGGGATCATTAAGATGATGGATGGTAACAAATATTTTATAATGAGAAGGTGTAGAGGGATTTAAGAAGTAATATAAGCCATGGTATAAATGAATTTATTAGTATAATGTGGAGTGGATTGAATAAGGTAATGATCAAATGACATTAAGATTACATATACTAGTTATTTTTACTATTGAAAAACATCCTTTTTACTTTAATAAGAACCATTTATTTGATTGACCACAAGTTGGGAGTCACCAACAATGCTGATAGATTTGACTCCCAAAGATAAATATATTTAGAGACCTATCACTAGGGATTCATACTTAGCCATGTTATTAGTGTAATCAAAATCAAGTTTAAAGGATAAGGGAAGAAACTCACTATCAAGGGGGATAAGGATGATATAGGCACCCCCACCATATTGTCACTTAGATCCATCAAATAACATGGTCATATGATAAGTGGAATCCTGTTGAGAAAGGGTTATGATGGACTCATCAGGAAACTCAAGAGGAGGAGGTTGGTTGTTTGCTAAAGGTGCTTCTACCAATTAGTTGGTAATTTTTTCCCCCTTGATTGTATTTTACTATAAGAACTCAAGATCGAACTCAACTAGAAGCATGAGCCATCTAGCCATATGTTGATTTTGATATGGCTTAGAATACATATACTTGAATGGGTCGGTGTTGGTTATGATGAAGGTTTGGAGGAAGAAGCTTCATTTGATTTAAAACTAGAATATTTTTTCCTCAATTTAATATTTCCCTCATCAATGGCTCTAATCTCCAATTTTTAAGCCATGGTGAATGCCTCATCAAAGGTGCAGAAATTTTGAACATGTAAGGTTGATGAGATATGTTTAGCACAAGCTTGAGATAAAATCTCAATCAATTTAGGTTGGGGCAAAGAGAAGGAGATTTAGTTGATCAACCCTCTCCAATGGGCCACAAAGTCGATAATTTACTCATACTCAAATTGCCTGATGGAATATAGGTCAGTGATAGAAATGTTTTTGGAAATATTAATTGAGAAATGGTCTAAGAAAGTTTGGGATAGTTAGACAAAAGATAAAAGGGAGTGCCTAGTGATGTCATTGTACCAATCTAATGTAGGGACATGATGAAAGTATATAGAAGAAGAGAATCATCATAAACAATCAAATAACATGAATGCCTAAATTCTCTTAGATGTTAGGGATCTTCTTTACTTTAGAATTTAGAAAATTTTGGAAGTTACCACTGTGTGAGGTATGGTTGGATTAGGATGGAAGGGTAGATTGGCTCATTAAAAATATGGTAATATGGCATGAGGTTATGGGAACCAGAAACGGATGACTCTAGATTGGTTATCTTGTCCATCAACATTTTGATAAGATCATTTTGTGGTGGTATACCCCCATAATTATATGTTATATTTTGTTGGGGTTGTGAAGGTGCAACATATGGGTAACTAGTAGAGGGTTGGGAAGATGCCATATATTTATAAGTGGGGATGGAAGGTTGGGAAGATGTCACATATTGATAAGTGGGCATGGAAGGTTGGGAATAAGGTAGAGGCATATACCCTTATGGGTTTTAGCCATACCTAGGATTTGTTGGAATAACATTGTTTGGGTATGAGGCATGGTTGGATTGGTGGGTTAAAGGTGGGTAGCTACCTTAGTGTTAATAGGTGGAATTATAGCGGGTATAGAGACTACTAAATTTTGGAAAGGGGTGGAATATGTTGGGTTGTGAATGGTAAGTGGTAGGGAATCAATGCTAGTAGAAGGCAAGCCAATGGTATGTGGTCTATGGGTTTCCAAATTTTGGGTTGTTCCTATATTGGAAGGGTTAGAAATGGGTATGGTAGGGGTAGAAGGTGTTTGGGTATTAGTTGGTGGAAGTGATTGGCATTGGGTAGTGGTGTTTGAAGGGTTGTTGGTGGATGAAGAGGCTTGGGTTATCATAGGTTGGGTGGAGATAGTGCCAACCAAGGTCTCACCCATAAGGTAAGTTTACATTCAATAGGGAGTTTCAATGGAGGGAACTGAAGTAGAGGTATGGTTATTCATGGTATCAAGGTAGTGTTAGAGAGCCATGAGATTTTTATCAAGAAGGGTAGTGAAATTTATATCTCCTCAAGCAAAGGATTAAGGCATATAAGGACTTATAAATTGGTTGGGGGAACTTATTATATCTAGAGTGTGGTCCATGGAAGAGGAAGAAAAAGATGGGTGGTTGGGAGGTGGACCTTGGTTTGCTTGGCTTCTAACTTGTCTTATCAAAACCATGTAAAGAAAGATGAAATAAGGACAAAATCAGTCTCACACACTTAAAAAAAGAGAAGAAAAAATAAAATATTCAAGGAAAACAAACATACACTAAGAGTAATTTTTATGTCCTAAAATTATTTTTATCTCTCTTTAGTCTTATGTCTCAATTTAAGAAGTTATGAGACTCAACTTGGGCTTGTAGAATGGGAACTAGAAAAGGAAGTCTAAAGATGATTTGAGGTTGTTCAAGGCTCTCAAAAATATATATTAGAATTTGGTACATGGATTTATATTGGGCCCTACCACTTTAATTCACACACCACAGAGATAAGGGTGTTGGGTGCTTATCCAAAATATACCAAATTGTTAGATTCTATACTCAACCAATAAATTGAGTTTGGGTTTCTCCCCTTGGTAGTGAAGTCCAAATGGGATATCCAAGGGAAAGGTTTACCACTAGGTGATGAAATCCTAGTCAGGCCTTATGTTAGTGTATGTGATAAGAAATTATTTTATATTATTAATTTCATTATTTAATTTAAACTATGTGAACTACAAAAGCAAGAAAGCAATGGATGCAAGTTATTTTTAAACCCAAAGTAAATTTTTTATTTATTTTTCAATGAGTACAAGAATAACTAATGATGCACCTAAATGTAATATGAAGATTCCAATCCTAATCCTAGGAGGAGTACCCTTTGTGATTTTTACAAATGAAGAAGAAAATTAAAATTTTTACTTTTTCTAATAATGCAAAGAAGAATAAAACTTGCCTTGGAAAAGAAGAAATTGAAAACTATAATTTTAAATTAAGAAATGAAAGAAATAACGTTAAATTTTCATAAATGAAATTTTAAAATGGGTGAAACTTCACTAATGAAATTAAATGCCCTAAAAAACTAAGAACCCAAGAAAAGTTCTTTGTCCCACCAAGCATGCCAGAATGTTTCACTATTTTTTTTCCTATTTTTTTTCTTTTTCTTAGAAAATAAGAATAAACTTAAAAATAAGGGTATCATTTAGAAGAACTTAGATTTCATTGTGCACTCGTGATCCATTCGATTGTAGAGAAATCCTCTTTGGCTCAAGAGGATGATTTGTAATAAGAAAAGAAGCTAGAAAAAGGTTGATTAGCAAGATAGATGGGTGGATTGCCTAGAAAAATCTAGATCCAAGAAGCACTAAACTTCCTTGGAGATTGTCACTCCACTCTTTAAACAAATAAAGTTTTAGAAAATAAATATATTCTTGCATGGAATAATATAAATTACTATAATCAATGCAAGATATGATTTTAAATAAAAATGAATGCTTTTACAAAAATAACAATAACTTGTAAAAAACTAATGCTAAAATGTTCAAACCTTATTCAAAAAATAGTTTAAACCTCTATGGTGTGATAGAAACTTAAAAACTAGAATTTAGGTGAAGGATGATAGGTGGAAATAACTTTTTATTTTTGTGAAAATAAATCACATAGTAACTAATGCTAGTCACTATGCAACCAATATCAGATAAAGAAACTGATGTTGGTCATGGGATGACCGATGTGAGTTAGAGGTGATCAATGTCAATCCATATAGGTTCTAATTTGGGGAAAATGATTGTTGGGTGAGTTACAGGAAGGATTTGAATATTGTTTCTAGATTATATGTTGGTCATGAGTTTGGACTAGATTCTTAGAAGTATCACACTCAAGAGTTGGATAGTTAGGTGACTGGGAATGGTTTGTGGGTGCTTTGGTAGGAAATTGAGTGTTTGAAGTTGTAGAACTCCAACATAAAATGAAATATGTGAGAGATGGGAAATGGGTGAAAATTGTAAAAACCATTAAAAATAATAACTAAACTTAATATAAGTGTAATATACTTAGCTCTAGATTTTTTTGGCTTGGAGAAGTCCTAAGGTTGGATGTAGCTACTTAGGGATCCTGGAGAAATGTGAACAAAGTAACAATACTTGAGCTCTTTGTGGTGAGTTGTTGGGGCACTTTGATGTCTCTAGTCTAGTTTTTTGCTTCACTTGGAAGCATGGATTTGATTGAGAATTAAGATTCTCAATAAAATGATGTTTCAACCTCCTGAAGTAGGGTTTTTGGGTTAAATTAAGTAAATAATGTTGTTCCTAATCAATCGAAATCAATTGAGGGGTGACCAATGTTGGTCAGGAATAATTGGTCCAAACTTACTAAATTTAGTTGTTTTTACTTAATTTTGGTTTTTAAGGCCAACAAAAATGGTCCAAGATTATGAAAAGAAGCATTGGTATGTGTGAGGAATAAGTCTAAGAGGTTAGGTCATTAAATGCCTAGGTGGGGAATAGACCTAAGTTTAGGTGTTGGTCACTCAGCCATGGGTTTGGGTGAGGAGGTGTAAATAGGTTGATTTAAAATAATTAACTAATTAAATTATCCAAATGAGATAAATGGGTGTGCAAAATGGTTTTAATAATTAATTCTAACCCAAATGGGCCAAGGGGTGTTTTATGATGACTAGAATCATGTCATTTTCTAGTGTCTATAATTTGGAAGATTCTAGAGGTGTCCTTTATATTTTTAATAATTTATTCCTAGTTAAAGCTAACATAGAGCTAATACATAATGTATTTAGTGAATATCATAAAATACCTAATTTATAACAAGCTAATTACTTCAAATCCCTTAAATTCTTGATCATTTATATATAGCATATGAAATAAATCATAAGTAACATTCAATTTATTATGATTGTTGATGCATATTATGCAATCTAAAGTATTCAGATTTGTATGCTTGTTTAGGTATATTAATCCAAAATGAGTTAAAAAATATTGGTGAACTAAATTTTTGTCTATAACCTTGTAAAACCCTAGGTTCTCTTGGGTTTTATAGGGTTTAAAATTTTTTATATTTGGATTTGATTTTCAAATCTAGTTTTTTATTTCCCCTTCTTAAGTGACCTCAAGCATAGTATTTCCACCTTTAAAATCCTTAATTCATATGTTTGTGATCATATTAGGAGTAGGCCTTGTGCTTGTATTCCTTGCTATTTTAGAGTGTGGTAAATTAAAAATGAGTGTGTATTGGTTCAAACATCACTAAGGTTAAATTGGAATTTTACCTATATAAACATAGGGGCCTTTGATTAAAAAATAGTTTTAGGCATGAAATGGTATTTTAATGGTAAAGAGTGTCTAGTACTTATCCAAATTATGGGGTTTAATTAAATATTTTCTTCTAAATGAGAAAACAATCTCAATAATATATAAAATGCAATGGATTCAACCTAATTGATAAAAATATTTTGTGGCAATCTTTACTTCATAACTAATATCATAATTTTATGAAGTTTTATTAATCTTATCTAATATAAAGAACCTATTAAGAAGTTAACCCATTAGAGGACTAAATACTCTGATATTTTATATCAAATATTGAAAGAACTCTTTTGTATACATGATGTTCCTTATTTTTTTCTTATTAGTCTGCATAACAATACCAAAATAAAAATAATAATAATACAAGACAAGAAAATTAACAATTAAATAATGAACATTATAAACACTAATATACGAAAATAAAAGTAAACTATGAAAGGGAAAATAATGCAACTATTGATCAAAATAACAACACTAAAAGAAAAATAGTATAAATTTAGTGAACAAAACTAAAAAGTAATAACAATAAATATTAAGAACCTAATACATACTTAGAAATTAATAAATACAAGTCAAAATTTATAATAAACTCATAGGTGATAAAAGTATAGAATTTTATTGAGAAACTATGAATTTCATGACTGATTTACAATAATTATGAGAAGTGAAAAAATGTAGATGATGAAAACTCAGTAATATATTGTATAATGTACAAAGTATTATTCATTATTTGAGAAAAGTATAAATATGATCCATGCATATGACTGTATTATTATATAGTCATAAAAAGATAAAGAATATTGGCCAAGTGAAATAATCAATTTATAAATCAAATAATCTACTTGAATACACTTGACTATATCAAGTAGGAAATTTCATGGTCAAAGAATTATTGTTTGGTCTTCTTATAAGTAATACTCAATCTCGTATATTAATGTTAGAAGATAAAGTGTAGTATAAAACTTGAACTCAAGATCTCTTGTACATATATGAGTTTCTTATGTCCTTGAAATATGTCCTTTGAGTCTTTTTAAGCCTTGAATTTAGAAATTAGTTTTACTTTAAGTTATAACTAGATTTTATTTATATTAAAATAAATTCAAGTTTAATTTAATAAAAAATAACTAATTTGTATTAGGTTTTTAAATCATAAGTTCATAAATTAAACTGATAATGACTCAAAGTCCTTTAATTAACTTAATAGACCAAAAATGAATTTCTTTAATGGGTAGGGGGAATTATAATAACTTAATCAATCATCAATACAAACTTTTCATATGAATTAAATAATCATAAATTATCAAAATTTAAGTAATAATCCTTAAACCAATTTCATAATTATAACATTTATTCTTCAATAATGATAAAACATAACATAGAATTTTAAAACAACTAGCTGAGATTCATTTACCAAAATAATCCACTAAAAATAATTTGGAACTAAAAGATCAAAATATATGAATAAATAAGCCATAATTAAATTATTATTGCAATAATCCCTCTAGTATCAAATAAAAATTACACATACTAAAAGTTATCAAATTTATCAAAATGAATCATCAAAATTTGCAAATCTCTAGAGTATCAATAGTAAATAAAATAAAAATTAGTTTATTCATCATATAAAACCAAATCAACCAAAGGATCCCCCATGTAATATACTTAGTGTACTAAAGAGGTATAGATGAATCTCCATCCTAATTACACTTTCAAACTCATCATCTACTTTCGACTTAATTTTATTCATTTTTTGAGTTATCATAAGTAGGGATGAAGGGATACTAGCACATTTGTGAGTTTAAAAAGTAACATTGGTTGGGCCAAAATGGGCTTTGAGGATTCAAGTGTCAATAGGTCATTAACTTTAGGCTTAGAATGAATGGATGGATTAATATCATTATGTATATGTTTCATATAATATGTTGGAATATTTGGATAACTACATCTAAAAGAATGATATCTCTGATCATCACTATGAAAATATCACCAAGAATGGGTACCATGAGATGGCAAAGAACTAAAGTGTATTAAATTCAAGATATCTCAAAATAAAGGGTCGCTCACATCAAACTAAAATGAAACATGATTACCATGATTGAAACCATGCATAAACATGTTATAGGGCCTCTAGGCCCTAAGGATTTGCCTCAAAAATTATTTTGAGTAGGTGGCATAGTCTTATTTTGTTGAGATCTTCCCCAAACATTACTCCATCAACACTCTCAAAGACCCTACTCCAACCAAACATTTTGTAATTTATGGGGAAGGAAAATAGAAATAAGAAACATTTCAAATACAACTAATATTTTTGAAAAAATTACTAAAGAAGAATGAGAATTTTAAATGAATTAAAAAAATTATAGTTTGTTTATAAAATATCCAAATATTTGTTTGAAAAAAAATATTTTCAAATCTAGTTAGTTAATTATTATCTTTCAATAAAATATAATATCCATAAAAACTGCAATAATATCTTGTGTCAGAAAACCAAACAATTGATCAAAAACATTATCACTATAGAATAATAATTTGGCTAAGTGAAATTCCATTATTTCTATGGAGGTTTCAAGACAAAAACTAATGAAATATATTAGAACTACTGAAATATACTTAAATTCCAAATTTCAACCTTCAACATGTTCTTCACATATGAATTTCTCAAAATGAAAATCCAATGTAAATTTGAAACAAACCATAAACTTTTTGTTATATGCACATTGCATCTAAAATTACAATATGTAATAATATAATGTCAAAACTTTTCTAGGTGAGAAACCAATAATTCATGCAGAGTCCCAAAAGAAACATATTCATATTCAACTAAACACATGAAAATATTTAATATTTGTTTGTAAATTTACCTTCATGTACGACTCATAAGTCAATTTGTCTTATCTCAATACCACTAAAAAATTCCAAAAATAACTCGAAGAGTCTCACCACTTTATAAAACATATGTGAACATTATAAATGATAAAAAATAAGACCATAAATGTATATACCTTAATAAAATGTGATACCAACAACTATATGAATGTCCTCCTAAAATTGAGTATCATATATATCATCCAATCCACTTGTCTACCAAAATGATGACAAATAGGGTTCCATTATCAGAGATATTTGACCATCTAGCCATCAAAATTATATTTTTTCAAACAACCAAAATGATAGTTTCACTAATAATCATGAAATATTAAAACTTATAAACTATTTATGCTTATAAATCCATCTACATTATTTTAAAATTGAATATATAAACTCTACATTATCTAACTAAAACCCTAATGAAAAAATGAAATCACATGTAGGCTTTATACTCATAATATATGCATGCAAAAAAAAATTACGCCCTAGTTTTTTGTATGCCACATGGTCTTTAATGGTTATTATTTTATAAAATTCAAAAAAATCATTATAATCTTTGACAATAAACCAATTTACTTTTAGATAAATTTCATTAAAAATTGTCTTATTAATCTACAACTACATGCAAGGATTTTGAAAATAAACCTGAGTTTAAGAAAAGATGACAAATAACCAAAAACCTAACTTAGAATCACACAAATATGACAACATGCAAATATTTTTATTTTTATATGATAAAAACTAAGAAAACAATAACACCTAGGTTCATTCAAGAAATAACAGACATGCATGTAAGTATTAACCTACAAATCAATCAAACCAAATAAATATCTTGTTATCCCAAATAATACTACTAAAACTCTTTCAAAAAATTTAATTTATTCAATGTGTTTAACCCTAAATTGAGATGGGTCAATATAATATAGGGTTAAAATATATAAATGAATAAGAACAAGGCTGATAAATAGATCTATAGTAGGCTAATTAATTATAATCTCAGATAAGTAATATTAAAAATTCAAATATTGAGATATGTTAAAAAAAACTAAGGACAATCATTTATTGTTATAGAAATGAATTGAACATAAAATTATTTAGCTATTCAACTATGTGCATGTATATCTATTATAAAAAAAGCTAAAAATAAATTGGATCAGTGTCATAGATCAGTCATTAGATTATATAAATTTAACCTTTGTAACCTTAGACAATTACACTAACCTCGAATGGTTGTAAAGATGTTTCTTATCTAACTTTCACATAGGTGTCTAGTATAAAGTACCTATTAGATTTAAATGTGACCACCTAGGATATTATGGGTTCTATATTGCCCTTTCTCTAGTGTTCTCAGATATAGATCATGAGTTATCACTCTTTGTCAAATATTAAAACCCTTATCTTCATCTTCATAGTTTATATGGGAAAAATGGGTTAGTGTGCTCATGGTATCAAGCTAACCCTAAAGTCCCCTATATTATGGGGTGTTGCATACATATCCACTACTTTGAAGAGGGATTTAAACTCATGTAGTTATCCCTTATGTCTTGGTTTGTATGTGTATAAGGATGCAATGTGTAAAAACTAAGTATGATAGTGACCTAGCTTGTAACTTAGAAGATAGGACTCATGGAGTTATCCTTAAATAATTTAGACCTATAGACATGTTGTCATTATGACTGATATGAAAATAAGGGAAAACAATGAAGTTTTTCTAACTTTAATGTTTGATTGAATGCTTTTGGTAAGTTGATTTTTGAATTTGACCCCTATATATGAGGTGTTTCATACATATCCACTACTTTGAAGAGGGATTTAAACTCATGTAGTTATCCCTTATATGTTGGTTTGTATGTGTATAAGGATACAATGTGTAAAAACTAAGTATGACAGTGACCTATCTTGTAACTTAGAAGATAGGACTCATGGAGTTCTCCTTAAATAATTTAGACCTATAGACATGTTGTCCTTATGACTGATATGAAAATAAGGGAAAATAGGGAAGCTTTTCTCACTTTAATGTTTGATTGAATGCTTTTGGTAAGTTTCCTTTTGAGTTTTTAGGTATGTCCTAGGTGAGGAACGAATGAGGATTAATCATACATATATAAAAATCCTTTTTGTAAATATCTCAAGTTAAAGCACTAAGGCCAACCATAGGTATACATTTCATTTTAAATTTTTATGAATTTAGGGAACTCAACACTTGCATTGGAATAGGACATTAGCATCAACATAGGTGTCTAATTGGGATGCAAGTGCATGGGAATCTAGAAAATAGACATAGGTCCCAAACTTGTAGATATAGAAGATAAGTAGGTTTACAACACCCTGAGCATGATATAAGGCCTAGGTCATTAGCATAACACTAGTATGACTAAGAGATAATAAATTTAGCAAAAATAGATAGTATATGTAAGATTTTTGGTAATATCAAGATATAGAAGTTGAATTCACATCCATGATGTGTATTTTACAAGTGTACAAGACTGAGGTGATATATATTTTAGATATAGTGTCTACATTTCACCCCTTTAATCTAGTAATGAAATTACTTGTTTAAAAAAAAATGAAATTCATACCTAGGTGTGTATAACACACATTGCCTTTAGGTGATCCCAACTTGAGTTCTTTACTTGTGATTGACCTACAACTAATAACATGTTATAGTATATAATCATTTAAAATAATATGAAATAAAAATCAATGGAATTATTAAACTAGAAAGAGCAAGGCTTAGGATTACACCTTTATATCGATGCCACTACCTTCCCTTTTGGTAAATTAGTTTGAAAATATGTATCATTATGAACCATTTAAATTTATATTAGGATAAATTTAAATTTATAAGAGTAAATATATAGGTTTAAGGATAAAATTTCCTCCAACCTTGGAGAAAAGGATAGTTTCCACCTGGTAGTTGAGATTAGCTCAACTATAAAACTTAATCATACTTATAATCTGATGAGTGTGAGTTGATCAAAGTTAATCCACACTATAAATATAGTGAGATTAGATGATGTAATCAAGTCCAACCTATAAACCTGGTAATATTTATTGATTTAATCACCTCAACCATACCAAAATTAAACTAACTACTGTAATAGATTGACTCAATAATAATTCATAACAATCCAACCTAGTAAGCTAAAGTTCATATAAATATTTTAAAATTTGAAAATGATTTTGATTTTAAAATTATAGGTGATCTATGCATATAATATGAAAATGATATGTCTCATTATAAAAATTGGGTATAACAATGGTACCAATGTATAGACTTCTACTGTAAATGTTTATCTAAATTAATAACTATGCAATTTGACTTATTTACAACTGTGTAAGATTGGAGAATATGTTTTAAAAAAATTCCCCCACTGAAATATGAAACTAAGAGCTAGTATAAGTATGGAGAACGTGTTTCCATAGCATGCCCCTATTGTACATATAAATCTATAAATTATGACAAATGTGGAACATGTTTACATAACATGCCCCGCTATATTTGAATATGTGAACTATGACAAATGTCAAGAATGTGTTTCCATAGCATGCCTCCATTATATATATGATTCTGGTGAACTATAAAAAATAAGTAATCCATGTCTCTATGGCATTCCCCTACTAATATGCCCCCATTTTGAGGTGAGGGGAAGTAAAAACTAGTAGTTACCTTACCTCAAAATGATATGATAAACATATAATCTATGTATGAACCATGTAACATATATGAGAAACATTTATAGGTATATATCATTGAAGTTAAAATAATGTGATCACATCAAGACCTAAGATGCATGATATATATCATGGCAACATTTAGATTGTAATAATACAAGCTCAACATGTAATTAAGCAGACACACAAGAGAACTCAAAAGAAAATAAAAATACAATAGTCCAAAAATATATCAAATAAGGTTCATGTTCAAATATGACACAATTAAAGGTACATGTATAATGTATGAATGTATCATTTAACATATAGGAATAGCATGTATAGTTAGGTATATTAATGAGGTACATAGTATGTGATCACATCAAGTCTTAAGATGCATGATATAGATCATGGAAATATCTAGATAGTAACAATATAAAATAGAAAACAATGAAGCACACATACAAGACCACTCAAAAGTAAGTCAAAATACAATGGTCCAAAGAGACCTCAAACAATGGGCATGTTTAAATGTTGCATTATCTAAGGGACATGACTTAGTCAAATGTCTATAAAGTAAGGAATGACAAATTTAAATTTCCATTAAAAAAATAATTACATATTCAAATGTAAAAATAATAAAACAAAGGCATAGGGGATACAAATGATGGAGCATATCCAAATTCTCAACAAGTAAGACAATACACTCAAGGAAGTGTATAAAGGAAAAAAATGGAACATAATAAATTAGCATGATATGTGTTATCAAAAACATCAAGTACATAACATATCAATTGAAAGATACAAGCATGAATAAGGTGTGTGTAAGTACATAAACTCAAACAATGATCATAGAATCATATAACTTGTGTGTATCGAGATCAAAGAATATGATGCCCCTAATTTATAAATAACATGAGTAGAAATAAGGTCTAACACTATATAAGAATAGATCATGTATCTGTGTATGTTTATATCACACTCAAATGATGTGTGAAACACATGAATATATAGAAAAGTATTAATATGCTATCTACCAACATATAACCGACAATATATATGCCAAGGATCAAATAGAACATGTAAATGCTAAGAAAAATGATTTTTTTGTTTTTTTGTTATTTTGGGAATATTTTAAAAAAAATTATCATATGATCTCATCCAATGGATGCTAATAGGTATATCCCTAATATTAACCTAGTGTAAAAAATTAATGATACTTTCAAGTAGAATTCATAATTATAATATGTACTACTTTAGTATTTAAAATGATCTATGTGTATATAGTAAGAATTTTTAGTCATGAAGGAATAATAAAAGGAATGGGGATTCATGGAACCAATCATTGAGTACTATGTGGTTTATTTAAATTAATAATAATAATAATGCATACATGTTTAGGTGCTCTAGATATATGAGTATTGTATGTAGTAGATGAATATTTTATGTAATCCACTATGTGTATTTTATTCAATGGTCTCTCAAGTACTATCCACCATGGAGATGAGATTGATTTTTACTTACCCTTTCATGGAATATTAACCTTAGTAGGTTTTATAAATTATTTTATAGGTATAAACTTATCTTTTTCAATTGGATATTCATATGGAATATGGGAAACTATAACTATCATATTAGCATGAATGTATTTAACACACCCATGCACAATAAAAGGTACTTCACAGAGAGTATGTATCCAAGGTCATATCAATAACATATCAAAGGCTCTTTGTATGGTATAAATATAAATGTAGTAACCACATGTGGAGGACCCACCTATAAAGGTAATTCTATGTCGCTAAGAACACAATGTGATGCCCCATTGAATGTTATAATTGACTTAGTCAAAGGATGAAAATCATTATTTGTATAACTCAAATATGTAAGTAAATTTATGGTGTAAACATTCTAGTTATTACCATTATAAAAAATAACATTTTTTATATGTCGGTGATTAAGTTATGCTCTAATTAATAAGAAATGAAGATCAAAATCATCATCCCCAATCTCATTTTCATAAAAAGTAATAGAGGGTATTTGAACCATAAGAGGTGTATGCCACATATAAGTACTAATAATCCCATCCAATGGCTTGATATATTTTGATGGATGAGAATGTGAATTATCTACCATTTTTACTTCTAGATCCTTCTTATAATTATCTTACAAAGGGTTGTTAAATATTTTTTATTTTTAGTGATCACCAAATTGTGAACTTGATTCCTTTGGAGGATCATAAAATGTAATCTTTTGGTCATTAATGAGGTCTTGGATATTATGTTTCAAGGTAAAACATATGTTTGTATAATTATTAAGGCCTTGGTGATAGTCCCAATAATCATTTACATTGTGTCTTTTAGGTAGAGATCGACTCATATCAACCTCTATAGGATAAGGAAAAGATATGAGATGACACTCCACAAGCTTCTAGAGTAATGAAGCTAGAGATTTAGGCAAATTTGAAAATTATCTCCTTGGTTAATTGGATAACATAATCCAATTAGGTTTTTATGACATCACATTACTTATTCTAGTTGTTTCCTTTTTAGGTTCAGGAGGTTTTACCTTGTAACTTAGTTTGATAGTAAACTTGGTATTGGATGTAGTCAGTGACTTTACTACATACTTAAGCTTGTTGAATGAGATAAGTTTCATTTAATGATCATGAGTAATATGGAATAAGTCATAAAAATGTTTTAACTTTTTGAAAATAATGGACTCATGTAATGGGGTAAGCAAACTTTGCTTGAAAATGTCTTTAATCTCTTTATCTACCATTGGATTGATCATTTTAGCTAGCATTGTCTTGCTCCTCAAGACATATTCATTTATAATTCATTGGTTCCTTGTTTTATTTTTATAATTTTGGCATAGGAAAACTTTTCAATGATTTTGATAGATAAGTTTTTCAAAAATTGATTTAAAATAGGTTTGAATTTATTTATTGATTGGATTGGTAAATCTTAAAACCACCTTAGATCATAGAATTTGAGATTCCTTAGAAATAGTTTAATTTAAATTTTATCATTAGAGGAATAATCAATGAATGTTGCCTATAATTATATAAAATTTTATTCAAGATCACCCTTTCCATCATAAAATGTGAACTTAGGTGCAAAAAAAACCAACTAGTAAGGGGTGCGAATATATCATTGGTGCAAGAGGATTATGTAACACCTCTTGTGAATCAATATCATAAGGCATTTTCATATAATTTTTTTAAATGTTTTTAACCTTAATTTTCAAAATTTTTATAGTTTGGATAATATATCTCAACTCTTAGTCTTTAAGTTTTGAAATTTGAGAAGTTACCAAAGGAGGTGTATCCATAGTTTGACTAGATATAAGCATCAAAACCAGTAATTGTGTTAAAGTATTTATTTTTCCCATGTAATATGTAGCCATAGTAGTTTCAAGAAATAATAGTGTGAACATATATCCCATACCCCCATTATAAATTTTAAGTGATGATGTTCCCAAGGGGAGGGTTTTTAGTATATTGGGATGGCCCATATCTCTAATAACACGATCAATAGATGGATCTACTTGTGCATCCATGATTTTTAATTTTTTAGTTTGCAATATGGTACTTTGAATTTCATCAAGATATTTAGGGTTTTGATGAATATTCTCATGAAATTATGTAACTTATTTAAATTACACATGATCTATTTTCTCATTTTTATCAGTTCATTAGATTCATGGTTTTAATTATCATAATTTTATTATATTATAGCCTCATTAGTATGTTGTTCATTATCAACATATGTATTTTCATAGACCATAAGATTAGTCCCTTCATTATTTTGAGACATCTTAGATGGTAGGATATTAATCTCAATGTGATCAATGGGCACACCCCCTAATATAGGGCTATGCCTAGGTTGAATGCAAAATAATATAAATAGGAAATGAAAAAGTATAACAATCTAAAATCCTAGCTGGATGAAAACCCTAGGAATAAAAAAATTACATTCATATAGATCAGGTTCACAAAATTTGTAACCCTAAATTGAGATGCGTCAATATAGTATAGGGTTAATAATATATAAATGAAAAAGCATAAGGGTGATAAATAGATCTATAATAGGCCAATTAATTTTAATATCAAATAAACAATATTGTTAATTTAAATATTGATATATTTTAAAAATAATAAGTACAGCTATTGATTGATATAACAATGAAATGAACATAGGAGTACTTAGCTAGTAAATTATGTGCATGTGAATCTAATATTTAACAAGATAGAAATAGACTAGATCATTACCCTAGATCAATCATTAGATTTTGTAAATTTGACATCTATAGCATTAGATAGCTATGCTAACCTCAGATAGTTATGTTGATTCTTTTATCTAACTTATATGTAGGTTTTTATTTAAAAATACTTGTTGTATTTAGATTCAATCATCTAGGATATTATAAGTTCTATGTCACCTTCACTCTGATGTGCTCATATCTAGATCATGGGTTGTCGCTCCTTGTCAAATAATGAAGCCATAATTCTTCATCTTCATAGTAGCTATGGGAAAAATTGGTTAGTGAGATCATTATGGCCTTCTATTTCTAAATGTCCCTCTATCATTGAGTTATTCCTACATAGCCACTACTCTGAATGGGTCCTCATATTCATGTATTTCTCCCCTACATG
Source organism: Torreya grandis (assembly GCA_037957365.1). Lineage (NCBI taxonomy): Eukaryota > Viridiplantae > Streptophyta > Pinopsida > Cupressales > Taxaceae > Torreya > Torreya grandis. Next base: position 1,673,920 of record JARHVA010000268.1, on the reverse strand, counting down.
TTAGTTTTTGTTTTCGTAAGGATGAAATGTGTGAAAAATAAGTACAATAGTTATATAGCTTGTAACTTGGAAAATAAGACTCATGGAGTGTTCCTTAAATTTTTTAGACCTATATATTTGTTGTCTGATATATGTAAATAGAGGAAAATATAGAATATTTTCTCATTTAAATGATTGATTGAATACTTTTGGTAAGTTTCCTTATGAGTTGTTAGGTATGTGTTAGGTGAGGATTTAATAAGGATTGATCATGCATATATACCAATCCCTTTTGTAAATATCTCATGTTAAATCACTTAGGCTAACCATAGGTATACATTTCATTTTAAAATTTGATGACTTTAGGACACTGGACACTTGTGTTAGAATATGACACTAACATCAATGTAGGCATTTAAATGGGATTCAATTTTCTAGGAAATGTAAAATAGGAAAAATTTTAAAACTTTTAGAGATATAAGATAATAACGTTTATATCACTCTGAGCATGATATAAGGCTTAAGTCATTAGAATAACATTGGTCAAACTAAGATATAATGAATTTTGCACAAAGAGATAGTGTATTCAAGCCTTTCAGTAGTAGGAAGGTCTAAAAGTTGAATGTACATCTAGGATATGCATTTTCCAAGTGTACAAGACTAAGGTGATATATAATTAAGATTTAATTTCTACGTAAGGAAAAAATTGAGAGAAACCATTATCATATACAATTTAAAATAACTTATTATAACCAAATTTCTCAAATCTTCATGATTATTAAAAATAAATAATTGATCATACTTGTATAGGATGTGATTTTGAAGAAAAAAATGAATGGGGTGTTACACCAAGACCCAAGAAAATTGATACAACTATCAATAATTTTTTTCAATGCCTATATGCTTATTAAAACATTCATATAACTGATTGATGTCAAAACCCAAAGAATAATACAACATAAAATGTCAAAATCTCTCCCAAAAAATAAATAGAAGCATTCAAATTTCATGGAGAAGCTACCCCAAAACAATAAATGACCAAATATAATTAAAATAACCAGTTATACCTAAATTATAGGTCACATTAAAATGTGGCTTGAAGATCCAAGTATCTCATTAAATATAAATCACATACATGTTGTGGTGGTGACTGCATTAATTTTTATGAAACTTTAAATAAAAACCTCTACTAAAGCTTTATTCCAAGTTTAGAAACCTTATCAATTTCAATACTAAAATTTTTAACCATCATAAAAATTGTCTCTAAATATTTATTCACATCTATCTATCCACCAAAAGCCTACTACCAATTAAAAAAATCTAGTTTTAAATATGGAATTGATAAGATTAAAGTCTTATCAAATTACCAATGGTCATTTGGGACTTTATTAACATATCATATGAGGTCAACTATTAACAATGAGTCTATATGTCATTAAAACCAAACTTATTTCAAGTCCCTTGGGAATATAAAAATACCACTTTATAAAATGCCAATGTATAAAATGTTTGATCATTAAAAAAATGCCTAAGTTAATATCATGTGCCACAATAAAATAAGGCTATCTTGATATTACTACTATAGTCAATATTTAAATATTCAACATGAATATAATAAAAATAATTATATCCATAAAATGAGGAAATTATACTATGATCTTAGGTAGGTATTAGGTTATTATATTATCATTAGGGCTTAATAATTTATTATCTTTGGTTATAAATAATACTAAATTCATCAAACATGTGAAAAACTTGGAACATATAGATTTAACTGTGTGTTTGTAACAAATGTGAATAATATTAAAGTCATAAAATTCATGAAGAACCTAAGGAATGGATGGTTGGGTTGTGTGTTTTAAAAAAATGAGACATGATGAGTTCAAAATTAACATGATATTGAATCAAAATCATTGTTGTAGAAAAAATTAATTTACTCAATAAGGTTGAAACTATTCATTGGAATTGTCAAAATGTTCATTTGACCAAACATGCTTCTCATAAAAATTTATCTTTTACATCATTTTCATCATATGATTATTCAAAAAGTAGAGAATATGAATTGAATAACACCATGCTGAGTGAAATCAAACTAATTATTTTATCAACTTCTCAATCAAATTTGTTATGTATTTTATTGGTAGTTATATATAATTAATTAGATACAATAATCAACTCATAATCAAACAAATACAATGATAATTAAGTGTTATAAAACAAGTTGGCCACCACCATATGTATTAATATAGATTTAATATAATAGATGATTGAATTATTAAAATATCTTGAATAAGTTATAATTTCTTTTTATAACAGAATGTGCATTAAAATATCCCTAATACCACTCTTCCTATGGATTCCACATGTTGTATTATGACATGCCTTATGTGTATGGTAGTGAATGGACTAATGGCCAAGTTTTTGTTAATAATAATGTCAAATATGATGATGAAGAATATGTTTGTGAATTAAATGAGTGTGGTTATAATTATGAAAGAGATTAATATATTAGTGATGAATCTAGTGAATTTTAAGAAGAACAAGATATTGTTAAAATTAATTCCCCCACTCCTTCTATGAACTATCTTAATCATATATTACAATAATAGGAAATTAATAAAGAATTTCATAAAACTCTTCTTGATATTTTTAGCATTATAATTAATAAGTAAGGTATAATCAATCCATGCATAGATGACACACATGTATTCTCACGATGTTCTACTTTGAATTTTAAAGATACAAAAAAACAATAATATTCCTTTATATCAATGAGAAAGTGATACTATTTATTCTCTTCAAGTGAAAAATAATGTTATTTCTTCATCTCTTGAAATGAAAAATGATTTTATTATTTCAAAAGAATGTGATGTTTCTCTATCTTTTCTAAAAATGAAATGTGATGTTTTCCCTTCTCTATAAATTAAAGATGATAAGAATCCTTTTTATCTTAAAATATAATGTGATGTTATTTCTTATACTTTGCATGACACTTCCATTGAAAAATAATTTGATTCCATTTCTAAGCTTTTTCTAGAACAAAAATGTGATGATAATTCTAAGTTATGCAAATATTTTACCATGAAGTGTGATTCTAAGTTATGCAATGATGTTTACATTGAGTATGATTCCAAACTATTCAATAATGAAAATACTTTTGATGAATCTACTACATCCATGTTTAGGATAGATATCAAGTAAAAACCAATGAATGAAACTTTTCAAACCACTATTTTCCCTACTAGCCATATCATCTCCATGATGCATTTCATAGGTGAGCTTCAAAAATAAGTTATTTCTCACTTTAAAATCTAAATCATGTTATGTTAATATGAACAATAATGTCATCTTACGATAACTTGTAAGAAAATCATACTTAATTATAATTATTCAAAAGTATTTTTACTGCCTAAGTTATAACTGGTTTATGTACATGGAGATATTAGTACTCACTTGACTAAGTATGTAATTTATTTTTGGAAATGATCAAATGATGCAGGAATATTATTAAAATATTTATATAAATTTATAGAATGAGAAGTTTTACATTGGTTTGGTAATCTTCTTAGTAGGTCTTTACATTAATTTAAGAAATTAGAATATGTTTTATTTTCAAACTTAAATATAAATAAGGTTACTAAATTAGCATTAGAGCACCTTGAAAACATATAACAAGGTCATAATGAACTTATTGAAGATTACATTTCAATTTTAGAATAAGTTACATTGTTTAATGTATCAATCCTCAAATTGAAGAAAAAATATTTAGAAAGCGTCTTATGTCTCCACTTAATAAAAAATCACTTTACAACTTTTACCCTTATTTTTAGAAAATATACATGGATATTTTCACATGTGCCTTTAATCTCACTTGTGATTCACCTAAGTAAATAAATTCAAGTGATTCAAGAATATATTCACCTAATAATGAAGTTCCAAATAAGGAATTTGATCCATGTGCATCACCTTATAAATTAAAAATGTCTATTTAAGGTCCTTAATAAAAGACAAGATGCATAACACATGGTTTACAAGAAAAAATCTAATATGAGTGCACCAACTACAAATAAGATTCTACCAGTTGAGTTTCATAGTTTCAAACATTGACCAAGTGTTATTTTATAGACATTATTTGATATTAAATTAATCAAATTACCTCCTAATTATTATCACCCTTCCCATCACCTTGAAAGAGTGAGAGAAAGACCATTTTTTAATTATCATTATATTAATGGATATAGAGATCACAATTATTACGCATTGTGACAAAAGTTTGAAAAACTTTTAGATAGAGGAGCTATTACATATGGTACAGTTGAAAATATGTCAACAAGGCTCCTTTTTCCATATTATTATAATACTCATTCTCTAAAGGATGAGATATCATAATACATTCCTCTAAACGAGCCAATGGTCCCTCGGCTATTTATGAAACACATCACTAAAAAAAGAAATTATTATAGCTCATATTATATAAAGATTTATCTATCCTAGGACATTCCTATAAATGAACTAATGGTTATTAAAGACCTTATTATAGGTGAATATAGATATATATATTTTTTAGATGACAAATAATAATGTAATACATGTACAATTAGATTTTTTTAAGGATTTGGGGTATGGTGACCAAGATTATTTACAACATACACATACTTATGAGAATGCCATGGGGCATGTTACTATACCAATTTATATTGGTCCTAAGATAATATACACATTATTACATGTGAAGAAGGTAATTCCATAACGAAATGTCACATTACGTCAATCATGGACCATACAACACGTGGAAGTAAAATTTCATAACATTAAGATGATGATTTCATTCACTTTTCAAAGTGATTTGTTTACATATCAGAGATATAGAAGAAATGCAAAGAATAATGCAATCACATCTTATCAAACACAAATCTGGGTACCAAAGATAAATCAAATAGTTAAGGATCAAGGAATGGAATAAGTAACTAACATTACACAACAAGAACATGAAAAGAAACCATTACAAATCATCATGGGATAGGTACATCACCCAATTTCATATATTCATTCAGATGAGCATGGTAAAAAATTATTATTAAGTTCTTGGTCAAAGGTTTTTTACATAAAGTGTATGAATTCATGTGTGTATTCCATTGGTTAGTTATTCAAAAAACATGTGATGTGCTTAAATTCCATATCAGTTTACACATTTCCATCAAATTACTATGTAATAAAATTAAATACATAAATTAATTCAAATATATATGATATCATCTCATAAATAAAAAATCGATCATAAACGATAACATTATATATATATCTCACATAAGAATTTATAGTAATTAAAATATTAATCAATAATGGGTGCATGATTCCCTTTTCCCCTATTATCATCCTCATCATTCCTAAACCTAGGACCTCTAGAATATTAAGCACCACTATCTATATGAGGACATCAAAATTGATACTTATTACAATAATTTGAATACTAAAACATGAATAAGAGATAACACTTACGTTGTTCACTAATAGGCATGCATATTTATGAAATGTAGGTGAAGAATAATGCATGATGATATATCATATGAAATCATTAGATTATTAATATTAGCTCATTATATGACTAGACACTACCATCAAAATAAGGACACTAATGTCAGCACTTCTATCTAAAAATTGACACTTCTCTAAATTTAACCTAAACCTATTAGGGTTCACTTTCACCTTGAAAATTATATGTTTGGATTAGGTACATAGGTTCTAAATATCATTGTATAGCTCAAAACCCTAGGTCCTCAAACTAGGGCATGTCACCTTATAAAATAGGGGTTAGTAGGATTTAGTGAAGTAAAACCAACCTCAAATACCCCTCTATCGATGAGCATTTCCTACATAACCATATACTCCTAAGATAGATGTAGATAGATGTAGTTTTTCCCTTATGTATGAATAATTATGCAATGTTTTATATGTGATTGCATGTAGTGATCTAACTTAAAACTTCATAAACACTACTCATGAGATGTTATTTCAATGTTTTAACCTATAATAATAGTTCTCCTTTGATTTATTTCAAAATAGGGAATAATAGGGTAGTTTTTCAAGATTGAGAGGTGCTTTAGGTTGATATAATATGTGTGTGTGTGTGCTAGATTTGTATTTGATAATAATGAATGGTATTTTATTTGTATCTATACCACACCTTTTGAAACTATCTCATGATAAAGTTAAGCAATACAAATAGGCTGACCCATACATGTCTAAATATTTTCAAATTTGATTTTTTTTTAGGGTTCAAACATTAGTGTCAAACTTTGAACACTAGCATCGATGATAGTATCCTAACTTGGAAGATAATAAACAAGAGGATAGATAATTATTGAAGATTTATAATTAAGAGTGTAAGATATATATCAAGTTTTAAGTATATATTTGGATAAATGTGATCTGGGTAATCAAAATATTAGGTTCAGACTATAAGATAAGGTTTTAGACATAGTGTGATGGAAAACATGAGCATTTTGGTAATGAAAAGGTCTTAAACTAAATAATTGAGACATGAGTGATATTTGTCAAGTGTACAAGACTAGTTTAACATATAAAATCTTGATTTAACATGTATAAAGGTAAGGATAAGATAAATACTCAGGATAAATTGGTTGTGATGTTAAAGGTAAAATTCATACATATTAATTACCAATCATTTTTGTTAAATAAGTTATTTAACACTAAAAATCTATATTCGGGTTATCTAGAATTAAAGGGGATAAAGATAAACTAGGGTATAAGGGTATCAATTACATAGTAGGATAATTAGATTCTAAACTCACATATAACGTATGTTTAATTCATTAAACTAAGATAGGCTAAAAATAGTAAGTAAAACTATGCTATATATGGAAATGACAAAGAAATAATGTACTTAGCTAGTTTTAATGATAACACAATTTTGGATCAGGAACAAGTAGAAAGCAGGTTGTATGAGGGATTTATAATAATCATAAAATTATAGATTAAGTTCCTATAGAGTTGTAGACACCAGAATTAACATTATATGGTTGCATTGATGCTATTATCTAAACCTAACGTAGGTGTCTTGTATGGAATAACTACTAGAAAATGATGTGACCACCTGGATGCTTTTGGGTTTGTCTTCACCTTCACCCTAGTGTATTCATATCTAGGTCATATACTATTACTCATCATGAAATTAAAAAAACCTAGTTATTCATATTCATATTGACCTTGGGGTAAAATGGGGTAGTGGTAACATAGTGTCACATTGACCCTAAAGACCCCTATATCAAGGAATACTACCCACATAACCTATCATGTTTTTTTCCTATATGTATTTTATTGTGTGTAAATCATACAATATGTGAAAATAAAGTAAAACAATGACCTATCTTGTAACTTATAAAATATATCTCTTAGGATACTCCTTTAGTACTCCAAACCTCTATATGTGTTATACATATAACTCATATGGAAATGGGAGAAAATAGGGAAGTTTTGCTCACTTGAGTGCTTGATTGAATGAATTTTGTAAGTTTATTGGTGATAAGTTAATAATTTTATAGGTGATAAATGAATAGGTTTGATCTTGTATTTATATTAATCCCTTTGGAGAAGTAACTCACATTAAATCACTTAATCCCACCATTAGGATACATTCCATTTGAAAATTGGATGACTTTAGAACACTGGACACTTGAATCATAGTAGGACAACTACATCAATGTAAGTGTTTATCTAGGATACTAGATCCTAGGGAATATGAAAGTAGGTATAGGATCATAACTTTTATATGTGGAAGATAAGTAGGTTTTAATCAATATGGGTAAGATAGTAGGTCTACATCATCAACATAATATTATTCAGACCAATAAATATGGCAAGGGGCACAATATAAAGCAAATATGAGACTTTTAAAAGTGGGAAAGGTCCAAAACTAAGAAGAATAGTCAAGGTTCAATTTTTTCCAAGTGTACAAGATTGAGGTGTTATATGATCCATAAATATCATCTACATTTACACCCCATTTAATCTAGTAATGTAATTTCTAGTTTAAAGGAGAAGAAATACATACATAGATGTGTATAATATACCTTGCCTTTGTGTGAGCCTGACTTGAATGCTTTATTGGTGATTTAACTATAACTAAGACCATGTTTTAGTACATAATTAGTGCATATAATCCAAAATTGAAAGTATTGAAAATATTAAAATTAAAAGATCATGGTTTAGGAGTACACTTGTGTATTGATGTAACTATATTACCTATTGGCAAGTTGATTTGAAAATATGTATCATTTTAAGGATCTAAAACTCAGATTAGAATAAATATATAAATATATAAAGTACATATATCTAAGGATATATAGATATTGTAAGGCACATGACCCCAACCTTGGATAAAAGGTGAGTTTACACTTGATAGTTGATATTAGCTCAACCATGCAACTCAATCATACTTATAACTTAGTGAGCATGAGTAAATAAATTCAAATCATAATATCAAACTAGTGAGGTTGGGTGATATAATCAAATCCAACTTGAAAACATGTAAAAATTGAGTGATTTAATCACCTCAACCATACCAAAATGTGAACCAACTACTGTAGTAGATTGGCTCAATATATTTCATAAAAATTTGACCTAGAGGGTGATGACAATCCTTGAGAGTGTTTTAAAATCTAAAAACAAATTAAATATTGAAATATTATGTACATATTTCATAGAGTATGCACCTTAGATATGTCTCATGCTAAAATTATGTATAATAATGATATGAATGTATATAATTCTACCATAACTATGAATCTAAATTATATAACTATGTGCTTTGTCTAACTCAAAAACTATGTAAGTGTAGAGAACATGGTTCCAAAACATGCCCCCATTATATATGGAGAAATATGAAAACTATAATAAGTGCTAGTGTGGAGGACATGTTTCTAAATCATGCCTCCATTGAATCTAGGTGTGCCAAATATTTAATAAGTGTGGGTAATATGTTTCCAAAACATGCCCCAACTATAATATAGGTATGTTGAATACTAAATAAATTTGGATAACATGTTTCTAAAACATCCCCCCACTATAATATGGGTATTTTTAATACTAAATAAGTGTAGAGAACATATTTCCAAAATTATATCACCATTGAATCTAAAAATTATGCCAAATGTGGAGAAACATGCCTCTGTGAGATGCCCCCATTGACATTCCCCCCTTTGAGATGAGGTAAGAATATAAATTGGTATTTAACTCACCTCAAAAGGATGAGATAATTAAATAATTTTTGGATGGAACCATGTAGCATGTAAAAGACCCTGTCTAGTTCAATGTAACATTAAAGCACATAGAACAATGTGATCACATGAAGGCCTAATATTTATGACAATATCATGGAAATGTCTAGATAGTGATAGTAAAATCTCAACAAGAGAATAAGCACACACAAAAGGGAAATCAAAATTAATTCAATATACAGAGTTCTTAAGAGATTACAAACAAAGGGCATGTTTAAATGTCTCATAATCAAAGGGACATGACTTAGTCCAATGTCCATAAAATCAAGTATGACATATTCAAATGTCTATACAATAAATTATGACATATTCAAATATCAAAGATTGCACACATAGGCATGGGGGCTGAAACAAAGTATCTAATTTAAATTCTCAAACAAATAAGGCAATAGGAAGGCAAGAAACTCAAGGAAGTGCATAAATGAAATCATAAAAAACCAATAAAAATCATATCATAGTATTATATGGATCAAATGTGTTAGGAAAAAATGTCAAGTACATAACATATTAAGTACCATATTAAGTATATAATCTGGATAGAGGCATGTGTAAGTATATATAATCTTAAAAATGATAATGAAAATTGATCCTTGAACCATATAACATGTGATTATCATGATGAAAAAAGAGGATGTCCCCAATGTCCACATGACATGAGTAGAGGGAAGGCACAACATCTGAAATAGAAATAGATTACATATCTATGTATGTTTATATCACACTCAAATAGAAGTATGACACACATGTGTATGTAAGAGTAATTAATATTCCATATGTTAAAATGGAAATAACACATATATGCCAAGGATATAATTTAGTATGTAAGTGCTGAAAATGTTTTTGTATGTTTTAATGTTTTTGGAATATAAGAAGAGGAAATAGCATCCTATGATCTCATCCAAAGGATGGGCATAAGTATCTCCCCACTAAAAACCTAGTGCAAATAACTGGTAGTACTACCAAGGAGCATGTATAGGTGTAATATTTTTCATTGTAGTATATGTGATGATTTGTGTATGTATAATATAACTCTGAGGTCTTGAAGTAGTAATATAATGAATAAGGGTTTGTGGAACCCATTTCTATGTGATATATAGTTTCTTTAGAATAACAATAATAGAAACATGTTTAAGTTTTTTGAATGTCTAGATACTATGCATAGTATAAAATATTTAAATTCAATTAAAATTTGGATTTAGTGGAAATTAATTAATCAACATATGGAATGAAATTTGGACAGAAATAAGAAAACTTGACTGTAATGATCATGTGGTAATGGAAACATTAGTTTTGTTTCTATCACTAATTCTAAATTATCTTTAGAAATATCATAAGAGTTTGAATGTATTTATTTAGGTTCCCATATATATCATGTAGGTACATTCCTTCCATGTTTCCTATTTAGGACATGATCAACCAATAGTTCCTTGGTAGGATCAATGTGGGATTGATCAGTCATGGTAGAGAGTACACTAGGATAAAGACTTCTACTAGTGGGTATCTTTTGTGAAGGTCAATGGACCATGTGTTCCTTTAAAGGAGTGGCATGGGATGGTTAAAAACTCTTAGATGAGACTCTATGATAATTATGTGAAATATGTCTATATATGTCTTTCTTATATATAATAATTCCCCAATTGGCTAATTATGTAATGTTTTTCTCAAGAGCAAAACACTCATTATATTGATGTTCGTTAATACCATGGTAAGTGAAAAAGTTTTATCCTTTTTCCTTTTAAAATTAATGTGGTGGATAATGTGAATTAATATGAATTTTTATAATTAATTTATCCAATAGTGTGTGCAATATATCATGTGGTTTATCATAGTACTAATCAAACTAAAGAGGTTGTCGTTTGGTAGAGGTATATGATCTAAATATGGGAGATACTTTGTAATCATGTTCCTTTACTTTATTTAACACCTTTATCATTTTTTCTTGACATATTCTATTGTTTTTATATAATGTGTTTGAATTGGTTCATTATCTTTTTTAACTTGTTTATTTGCCTTGGAAACATATTATTATCATGCATAGTTTTCAATGAAGAGATAGTCAACTTGGTTTGAGTATTCATTAGATAACATGCATATTTTTTCACATCCAAATATAAGTTATCTAATTAATAAAATTTATTATTAAATGATATTTCTCTAAGTGGAGAAATAAGGCCTCTAATAAAGATAAATTGTACTTCCAAATCTGAGGTTGTATAACTTAAGGAATATAAAGTATCCTTAAATTGAATAACATGGTCTTGAATATACTCATTTTATATTTGTGTCAATGCTTTAAAATTTTACAATGGTAACTTAGGTAAGGTATAAAGATGAAAATTTAATATAAATACATTTTCAATTTTTTTAAATTTGACAAAGAACCATTTAGAAGACTATAAAATGAATCAAGAGCCCCTTGGGTTAAGCTCTAATAAAAGCCTTAAAAATCAAGCTTCCATTTTTGGCCCAATATTGAAAGAAGTTTATATATTTTTATAAATGAATATTATGATCCCTTTAACCATGAAAGGAGGTTAACTTAGGCATAATAAAGTTTAAAGGGTAAGGATGCTCAAATACATCCTTAGTAATAAGTTGCTCTACTAATATATTCTCATCAAAAAGAGTCTCATGAGAATAAATTTATATCTTAAGAGTTTTGACTCATTCAAAATATCCCATGGTATTCATAATCAATAACATATACAACATCTCATATTATTTTTGTGGAGGAACCCCTATCTGAATTTGAAAGTCAAATTGCGGCCAAATGGAAGGTTTTAGACCTTATCCCTGGGCATGATAATTTCAAAATTCTTCAGAGACTTCATACTAAATGGATACCACTTAAACCCAATTGGATGAAACTCAATTTTTATGGGACGTCCAAGTTGAGTGGTAAAGAAAGTGGAGGAGGAATAATAAGAAATGAAAAAGGAGGGATGTCTACTGTCTATGCTAGTGGCATGGGTTGCTAGAGCAATAACTATGTTGAAGCTATGGCCTTACTTTGGGGATTAAAGTTAGCTATATCCCTAGGAATTAGAAATTTGAATATTCAAGGAGATTCTAAGTTGGTCATAGATGCTGTTAATAAAGCATCTAACATTGGTATCCATCTAAAAGACATCATTACGGACATCCAGTTTCTTTTACAAAAACTTTCCAAAGTTGAGATTACCCACACCTACAGAGAAGGTAACAGGGTCGCTGATGCTTGTGCCAACCTTGGTTAGCAATTCTCAAGATGGAGGGTATGGAAACAAGGGGCTCATATACCCCCAAACATTAGAGAGATCATTTAGAAGGAGATGACAGAGCATGAATGATGCACATTGATGATGAAGATAGCTTTTGAAGGCGGTCCACATGGAGAAGGCCATTGTGGATCATGGAAAATGATAACCTTAGTACTTCCTTGATTGTCATGATTAATTTCTTATATCATGAAGTGGAGGTGTGAGATTAACATCATGAAAACCAAGGGGGAATTATTTTTAAGCATGAAAGTAGACGTCACTGCGGTGGACCATTTTGTAAAATGAGCCTTCACATCTGCATTTAGTGCAAACAAAACTGAGGGCTTGTTACTTGTTTGAATCTCAAGGTAGTAATTAGGGTATGAAGAGCCAAAAATTCAAGAAATTTTGGAGGACACTGGTGGGAAACAGGCTTATCACATTTTTGAGGTCACTGAAGAGCAAGGTGATGATTCTAGGGGAACTACTGATAATAAGGAGAAGATGCATGTAGAAGAAGCTATTGAGGGTTCAGAGAATGAGAATGATTGGAAAATAGATATTGGGGCCTTGAAGGTCCACATTCAAAAGTTGGAAAAGGTCTTCACCAAAGGCCTTCAAAATAACATTTTGTTGAATATGACTATGTTGGAAGCAGTGGGTAATCCAGGGAATGTTGATAATGCAGACAATGAGAATCTTAAGGATCTTGTTAATTCTATAGTTATGTAGTTTCATCCTTTCTAACTCTAGTCTTTCTAGTGTTTTGTTTTGCTTCTGACTTTGTTTCTCAAATGTGTCATTGGTTTGGTGTTGGCATCTTTTGTTTGCCAGCCTTCCTATCTTTTTTGACTATATAAGGTTCGGCCCCTAGTTTTCTGCCTTAATTAATCAAAAACATATCATAAGAAGAAGTTAAAGATTTCTCTAGTGGCTATAAATAACTATGCATGTGAAACATAGGAATAATTGAATATTTAACCCTAAACTATAGATTGTGATTATCTAGGGTTGAAAGGGATAGAGATAGCCTAGGGAAAAAGGGCAATAAACTATCTCTATAGTATGTAAATTAGATGCTAAACTCAAATATAACATTTTTTCAATTCATTAAACTAATATAGACTAAAAATAGTAAGTACAATTGTTCTAGATATGGAAATGACAAATAAACAATGTACTTAGTTGATTTTGATGCTAAAACATTTTTAGATCTAGAATAGGTAGAAATTAGACTAGAAGAGGGTCATAAAATAGTCACTAAATTATGGATTAAGTGCCTCTAGAGCTGTAAACACTAGTGTCAGCTTTGGATAGTTACATAGATGCTAGTATTTCAACCATACATAGGTGTCTTATATAGAATATATACTATAAAACTATGTGACCACTTGGATACGTTTAGGTTTGTCCTCACATTCTCTTATGCATTCATATCTAGGTCATGACTGTCAAATCTCATGAAATTTTTAAACCCTAGTTATTCATCTTCAGAATGACCTTGTGGAAAAATGGGTTAGTACATAGTGTCATGCTAACCCTAAATACCCATTTAGCCATAAGTATTGCCTACATATCTAATACTCTAAAATAGGTCTCAAACTGATGTAGTTATCACCTACATATTGGATTATATGTGAATCATGCAATATGTTAAAATCAAATATACTAATGACCTAACATGTAACTCAAAAAATATATCTCTCAGGTTGTTCCTTCATTACTTTAGACCTATGTATATGTTGTCCATATGATTTATATTTAAATAAGATAAATTATGGAAGCTTTACTTACTTGAATGCCTTTTTTAAGTTTCCTAGTGAGTAGGTAAAAATTTGTATGTGAGGAATGAATGAGGGCTAATCTTATATTTATATTAATCCCTTTGGATAATTAACTAACATTAACAAACTTAAGTCAACCATTAGGATACATTTCATTTAGAAATTATATGACTTTAGGGTATTGGACACTTATGTCAAATTAGGACAACTACATCAACATAAGTGTTTATCCAAGATGCTAATGTCTAGGGAACAAGAAAGTAAGTATAGGATCAAAACTTGAAAAGGTGAATATAAGCAAGTTTTAAGCATTTTGGACAAGATATAAGGTCTTATTCATCAACATAAGACTATTTGAACTAAGAGATAGTCCAAGGTCATAAGATAGAGCATATGCAAGACTTTCAAAAGTGGGAACTATATAGAACTAAGGGGAATAGCAAAATTTGAGTTTTCCAAGCACAAAAGACTAAGGTGATACATAATCTATAAATATCATCTACAGAAGTTTAAAATTTTATAAAAAAGAGAGATGAGTGTGAAATAATACACTAAGTATTTTTATAAACTCACTATCTAAATAGCTCATGTTGAAGATGATGTTAATGATGTCTAAAGTTACCCAAATAAGTTGTGAATTTTCATTATAGAAGAGTGTGATATGAACCATTTTCAACTTATTGAAGAAGCCTATTAGTGAAAAATAAAGGTAGAGAGGTTATCCCACAGACAATAAGATGTAATGTGAGAGAAATAAAATATACTACATATATGAGGACAAAGAAGGAATGGCTGAGATTACTCTATGTATGAAGGAGAAGCTAGTAGTTATTATCACAATGATACTAGTGTGTAAAATGGTAGAGTAAATCTTGATAAAGGTAGAGACTCCTATTAATGAGTTAGAGGAAGTGGAATCATGGGTACATGTTTTATATGTATTGAAAATAGACATAGATAATTTGAGTGTCAAAATGCACATAATGAAGGTAGTAAGAGGAAAAATGCGAATGAGCATATCATGATGAAAGGACTATTTCATATAATTTAGACTTATCAACAATCCAAATTTTCAAAAACTATCATAAAATTGGACTGTATCCAGATTAATTAGATTATATCAAGATTAAGTTGGACTAATTTGAAATAACTCATATATATCTAATATATTTATGATAAGTCCAAATTATTTAAAATGATCATAAATAATTTATTTTTTATTAGTTGAAAACTATCATAAATAAATTAGACATCATGAATTATTTGGACTTATAATAAATAAATCGCATCTATATTATGTATTTGCAATAAGTCCAAATTATGAGACCATTCAAACTAGTTAACTTACAATACATTTACAAATATTATAAGACTTGGTGGTATATTTATTAATTAAAATTAATTCATACATCAATCATGCACTGGGTCCATATGTGATTTAGAACACCTAGGATGATTGGGATGCCACATGTCATCAATTTATTAGATCTTGAGTTATTTGTTTAAATTGATTCAAGTGGCATCTTTATGACTGTCAAAGTTTATATTATATTTGTGTTAAGTTAAAAATATTATGATGCATGTTACAATCTCAAGTGCTCACATTGTTCTAGACTTTTATTTTGATTGGTCATCCTTTTGCATAGCTGAATTACCAAGATTATGCCATGTAGCCAATCTTGAGTTCCACATGAAAATATGAATAATATTTATTGATATACAAAAGTCAAAGAAAAAATCTTGACATGCAAGTGGGACATTCTGAGGCATAAACTTTGAAGACCTTTATACATACATAGGAATGTTGAATTATATTTTGAAAAACATAAAATCTACAGTGCACTAAATTCTCAAATGTGCAAATTATGAATACCTTTTACTGAAGACCATTTTGAAGGATGCAAAAATGTGAAGTGGAAGTTCCAATAATCAAATGATATTAAATAGATGCATAGTTACCAAAATATTGAAATGTCATAGTATAAAATATAAAACTCAAATGTTGAGGTGTATCTTCTAAGACCCAAAATGTGAAGTGCCAATAGAAATAAATATAAATAAATAAAATAATAAAACATTATACATTCTTAGAAAATGGATTAAATTTTGAAAAAAAACATTCATATTTCTCATTCCAAATTTAAGGAAACAACATTTCAAATTTCCCAATCCTTTTATCACTATTTTTTTTAGTGCCTAGTGGGTCGATGCATTCAAATAGTTTATTACAATGTCTTTCAAAAAATTAGTGAGAAAAAGTATATGACCTCTCCAGTTTTATTTGGTTTCCAAGCATTGATGATACTATCTATGAGTATGGATGGTAAAGATGTGTCAATTAGGTTTGGCTTCCATTTCTTGTCCAAGTATCCTAAATAAATTTTTGATTCTTGTGCATCTTTTTACCTACATGAACTAGGATGAACCAAGCTACATTGACCCTTCATTCTATATCCCCATTTATTTTTAGTATCTCAATATTACTTTTAGCTCTAGAAACCCATACTATGTAGTCCACTCCTATAGAATCATTAGGTCTAACAAATAACATATCTTTGATTTGCACATCTTGAGCTAGATCAAATGAAATTCTTGTTCTTTTGCTTCTTAGACCAACATATTTATCTGTAGATGCCACTCCAACATCAAGGGTTCTATTATGAACCATTTTGTGTAGATCTCTATGAAGGGGTATGTCGTGACAAGTTCTAGGCCAAAACTCTCTTGTGCACTCAACTTCAAAAGGGAACATGTCTTCTTTCATTATGTCATGGATGTTTTGGAAGTAATGTGTTAGATCCTTCCACTTACTATTTCTACTCAAACCAAATTCATTGAATTATTTTATATAATTATTCAAGTTATATTTAATTTATTTTTCACTTTTTTTCTACTCATACCTGATTCTTTAACAATAATGGAATCTTGAGACATTTCTCTATTTTTCAAGTCTTTGAAATATATTTTTGTTGGATTACCTTCTAGAACATTTGGCTCACCATTTTCTTTTGTTCCCCATAATTTAATTGGGGGGACCAATTTCTATCTCTTATAGAGATTTTACAACACATAATGGGCTGACCTTGCTACATGCATAGAATAAAGTATTGAACTTTTGTCAAGCATACTATTTCATTTCTCCCCTTTAGCTAGTAACTATTAACATACTCTTTGAAATCTACTTATTCTTCAATCAAATATGGTGTGAATTTTATTATATTTTCACACATCCTATAAGTGTCCATCATCTCTGTCACACCCCATACATCTTTCCTCTTTATACATTCAGACAAGTTTCCAAATGTGTCATCAATGTCCTCATGATGTCCTACAGGTATAAATATGACCTTGACATCGAGGAAAAAACCTTTATAGATAAGGATACATAAATATTTCAACACATACCTATATAAGAAGACATGATTTCATGAATTTGTAAATGTAACATTAGTTCCATATAAGGTTTAACATTTTTTAAATATAATTATGGATGGAAGTACCCATTCCTATTGTCCCCACAACAATTGTCTAGTTGAAGGTATAACCTATAAGGAAGTTTATTGAAGGAACCAATTGATTGTGCTTCTTCTCTATATTTATTACATTTAGGGTAGTAGTTTTTAAATAAAAGTGCATCATACAATGGATATTTTGAAGATCTAAGTTTATATAATAAATATACATAAGTATTTGTAACTATTGTTTCCATATCCCTAAAGCACTTTTTCAATGAGGTGATAGTAAAGTTAGACCCTCTAAGAACATATGGTAAAAAAATGGCCATATCTGCTTGCACCATGACCATGTGTTATAATCCCTACCATTGATAACTCTAATATTTTTTTGGTAACTACTTTGGTTTTTGTCATTGTCCTTGGTACAAATGTTTTTTGGCAATCCACCTTGTCATGAGTGACATTGAGTAATTATTTATGGTATTTCTATGACATTCATTTATGTGTGTAATAAATTTGTCTTGCAAAAAGTATTTGATTTGAGTGAATCATGAATTCTTGATCAATACTCTCTTCTTGATCTCTAGAGAGGGACCCAGAGCATTTCTATTGAGCCAACAATATGTATGTTTTGCACCTATAAAATTCATTAGACGTGGTAATGGTCACATCATGAAAATTATTTTTCCACGTGTTATTGAATTTTGGTTCTGATATTGGCTCATATTCCATATATACTAGTTATGAATTAATGTGGAACCTCATAAATTCTTGAGTGAAATATGATGGAAGATTTTGAACATTTTCTCATGAGCCATTTATATCTACCTAACATGTTAGTCATGGAAAAACATCTATAAAATCAGCCACCAATTGGTCCAACAAATCTTTACCTACCATTGTCTTCTTTTGTGGATTTTGTCAAAATCTCCCTACATGGAATGAATTTTGTTCCCCATTTTTGTGACAATTTTGAATGTCAAAAAAGTTACTTCTCTTCAATACATATATATTAAGCCAAGATTCCAAACAAATATCAGTACCCTAAAAATCAATCCTAGTTTTATTTTTATTTTTCTTAAACAAACCATTAGAAAGGGCATCCAAGACATGTTGCCTCTTATTTGTTGTGGTGGCATCAAGCAACTTCATCTTTGCAAATTTTATAATCTCAAATGAAAATCTTGATTGAAAACATTTTTTGGTGCAACATTTAAGCACATACATTTTTGTAATCTCAATATACATGCTTTCATCAAACTCCACTTGGTTGAGTGAATTATTTGGTTGACTTCTTTTTTGACCTAAGTATTTGTAGGAATGAACTAGTTTTTTTGGATTCCTTTACACTAGGAATGTCAGGCAAAGAGTGTCTTCATTATCCATTGTGTCCCAAACATTTCCAATTTCTTTCTCCTTTGGTGACGTCTATGGTAAATTGATTACTCTACAAGTCTTAGTGTCCATTATTTTGTTAGAAGACCATCTAATGATAGATTTTTCAATTGCCTCTGTACTAAAAGTATCATAATGTTGTATAACATTCCTTATGTAAATTTCCAATTCATTTTCTAACATTGGGACAAGAATTCAGCAAAAAATCTCCCATGGTTGTGCAAATTCAACATAACCAAAAGTAATTTTTCATCATTTGTAAGAGATATAAATTTGTGCAACAAATGTACCCTTTTCCCAACAAATTTTTTTCTTAGGCTTTAAAATATGGTAGGACTATTGATATATCAAAAAAATGAATCCAATCAATGGTTTTCTTGTTGCAATGGTTGTATATGCAGAATTAGACACAAATTATTTTGACTTTGTTCGATGTCATTATCTAAATAAAACTTGTATGTGTCATTTTTCATCATTATTGTGCTCCATTTAGTAAAACTATCAACTATATCCCCTAAATTATCCACAAAAGGTATAAGAAATGGAAGTGGTAGAGTTAGATCAAAAGCTTTGGTCACATTAACACTTACACATCCAATATGTATTTCCTCATTGTGGCATGTGGAAGTGAGATTTATGGGTTCCAAATATTCAGCATCTGGACTTGCCACTTTGTGTATTCTTCCTTCACCAATGACCTTCCCATTATTTATGAGAGAAACATAGTCTCCACATTAAAAATCCATTGACATATTATTTTTTAGCTAGACATTTATAAAATATATGAGAAGAGTTGTTAATCAGGTTATTTATAAAATTAATCCAATTTATACTTGTATGTAGGAGATAAAGCTATATTTATACCAAGACATAACTATGGAGATATGTTAAAACCTAAAAATGTTAAAAAGGTGATGTATAACATTTTTTTAATGACACAAGTTATGTCAATCCAATAAAATAATAGATTTTAATATCATATAGTACATACTTCAATTCTTGGTTCATCCTAATTTGAAGGTATCTCCTACGAGATACATTTCAAACATGGATCAGAGGGAATAACCATGTAGAGAAAAATAGCTAATTAAGTCAATATTCAACCACTTATTTTATAACAATAAAAAATTATAATGATCAATGGGTGTTTTGATTGGAATTATTTAAAATGATTAGCTTCTTATATTTAGGGATCATGTATTTAATTTTAACCTATGTTTTGGACCCAAAATTTTGAAGGTCTCTCTTAAGAGATACCTTTGAAACAAGCATATGGGTACCCTTTACGGTTTGAAGGTAGTATTAGGTGATACCTTGAAGGGCCTTTAAAGTTTGAATGGTATCCCTTAGGAGATACCATTCATACATGCATATGATAACCCTTCAAGGTTTTAAGGTAGTAATGGGTAATACCTTCTAAGGCACCCATGACATTAAGCCTAAGGGTATGTGGTATGCACCCATGAACCCATGACATTTCAACACTCAAAAAATATTTCAAGTTGACTGAGTGAGTGACTCTCCATGATTATGCCAAATGTCTCTATCCCATTTACCTAGAGACTGATAGATGGAACTTCATGTATGAAATCTTATTGATATGTAAGAAGCATTGTGGTGACATGTGTCTCCCTCCAAATTTCCTCTAAAATTCTTTTTAAAAATGGGGCCCACTTCCTTGGGCTAATGTCATTCCTTTTGTTTAAGTAAGAACTCCCTTCTTTATTAATGATCATCATGATTACATATGTCATTAGTAGAAGGGACTAAGACTTCAAGTTTGTTGTAGCACTCACCTATGCACTCAATCATTGTGAGTATAAAATGAACCCAAGTGTTGGATTCAAATTTTTGTCTACATTATTTATTCTCTCCTAAATATGATACATGTGATATAAGAGTTGGCATCGAGGTCATTCTTTAACTTATAGATTTTTTGGTCTTTTGATGAGGACTCTTGTTCCATCTGTAATAACATCTATTGATGTGTACTTGTAGAGTACAAGAGGATCTTATGGGTATGCATAATAAAACTTATTGAATGCATTTAATAAGTTAGTCCAAAATGTAAAATGTCATTATTTTTACTTTGTTGAATAAAGGAGATTAAAGAGAAATCCAATAAAAATTTTCATCAATCTCAAATTAAGTTTGAGAAAGTGATGGTGACAAGACAAGTATGGCAGATGGACTACTAACGATTGTAAAAAATTATTAATGGCATGACATTTGGAAAGATTCCATCTTATTTGAGGTAGATCAAGTTGGGACATGATAGGCTATGGGGTAATTTAAAGATTTATGAGAGATAAAATGTCACCATCAAAGTGAAAATATTAAAGATAAAGAAGAGTGTTTGTGCATAGGGAGTGAGTGTATTTAAAGAGGTTAGCAAGAGAAATTGGATGCTAAAATCCATAAAAAAAAGTAGAGGAAAAATTCAAAAACATTATAGACTTTGGTGAAGAATAATATTCTACTATCTTCTCTCAATATACTCTTGTGTGGAAATATTGATACCCAGATTTTGGTAGAATAAAGAAATCAAATAGTGCAGATTACATGTTTAGTCATATATAGGAGCAAGTTATTAATGTCACTCATAGATGTGGAGAAGGTATAAATTTGGATTGGGATAGGTCTTAAACAAACCAAATTAAATAACATGGATCCCTTCAACTTTTTTGAACTAACTGAAGTTACTCTCTTTGCCCTATCAACACAACCAAGTGCACAAGCAAGAGATCTTGTACTTCAACATCCACTTCAGGGTTTCAATGTAGAGAGGCTAATGAATTTACCTACATTTTGGAAACTAGATGAGGTCATGCATACCTTTTTAAGTATATACAACCAAGGGTCTATTTATTTTTCCAAAGATATCACTATTTAGAATAATGCGTAGACCATGGTGAGAGCCACAAGCCTCTCAAATCATGAAAAACATTATTATAATACAAGTCAACTACACTACCAATTTATCCATATTTTGGGGATAAGTTTCCCACTAGGGTAGGTAGAGTAACCCCAATTAAATCCATTGAGGATGTTGTAATGCACATTCTAGTAGAATGTATTACAAAGAGGTTTTGGCAAACAATGAAGCAGGCCAAAAAGGCAACAAAAAGAGTAATTGACACTGTGTATCACATGATACAATAGAATGAGAAATTTAATTGGCTTGAGTTTATCATATTTGATCTTACCACTAATATAAATAAGGTACTATCATGTATCTCACAAAATTTCCAATATTATATTCTAGTTTTGTTGTTATGTTTCACCTAATGGAAGTCCCTACTAGGATAAATTAATGTTACTTTAGACTTTTAGCCTATTATTTCCCTTATAGGAATCATGGGGACTAAGATAAGGAAATATTATGATAATTATGATATTTTAATACACGGTTTCTTGAGGCTCTATCTTTGATCAGTCACACCCTCAAATTCCATAGGATGTCATACAATATTTAGGGTAGCATGCATTAGTAACCAGGTTGTATAATGGTATTCAAATCAAGTTTCATGAGTTGGCCATGATAATTGTGACTCTAATGCCCTTTTTCATCACAATGGTTAAATCATAAGCCAAAATATGAAGGTATATATCCTTAATTACATAAAAAGGCTAACAAGAGCAAGAACAACCACAGTCAATTGCACAACCACAGGCCTCACCCTAGTAGTTTGAAGCTCCTTGGAGATCAAGGTAAATCAATTCTTGGTTGGAAAACCCACATGTGCCAAGGATAGCTTTGGATTATGATCTATAAATGTTATGGGTTGATGAATAGGAAGTTCTTTAATGTATGATCAAAGACATCGATCAAAAGGTCTATGAAAAGGAGGAGAAGTTCTTTTTCTACAAAGTAGTGCACACTTACTAAGTGCAGAATAAGGTAAGAAATGACCATTTAGTCAACATTATGCATCCCCATCCCATTATTATTATGGATAATTTAGGTCAATAAGAAGCTCAACATGAACTTGTAGGACAAAATTTTGAAAAAGATCTAGAATTTGGTTCATAGTCTATGTAGTTTGTAGATCTACTAGAGGAAGGGATCCTGGTACGACCACTGATGCATAAAAAACATAGTCTTCATCTGATGAGTTATTCAACCACTGAACTTGAATATTTGGTATCTTTTAAAGAGCTAGTCATAACAAGTACTTCCCATCAAGTGAATTTTATGGGCATGATGAGACACAAGGATAAAATTATCCCTTCAACCAAGTCGATAAAGTGTTTTGTGCACAAAGGTGTCATGGTTATTGAATTTGAATCTTTAGAGCACTCACAATATGATATGGAAAAAAATGATGTATATGTAATAGAGGAATACCTAGATACCACTATCTAAATGATATCCACCATGATTTATTTGACTTCCATGGAGATTTTATTGGATGTTTTATAGACTCCATTATCTAAAGAAATTGAAGGAGTAGATGCATTCAAAAAATCCATTGTGTTAAAGGCTTTGGACTTGAAACATATGGTTTTCTGGCTATGTGAGGAGAAAGTGGAAGCACAAAATCAAATTGTCAAGGCTAGGTATCTCATCAATGCATCTTGTCTTGCTCTAGCTGCATAAGTCCTTGGTGATTAAGTAATGCCTAAGGACAAACAACTCCTTTCATTATTGACTTAGCTAAAAAAGGATTGGGTGAGTGCACACAAATTGTCCACCCAATGACAGGCTATATGCACTAAGAGAAAAGGCATTTGTGAACTTCTAGAGGAATATGTGTAAGTCTTGGATACAACTATGCATCAAGCTAAGTAGATTTTGTAAGGAATGCTTGATTGGAGGTAGCATCTTGACAAATCCTTGGATTCTACTAAACTAGAGTTCTCAACGGTAGATAAAGCTAAAGTTATACTGAATGATTAAATGGATACTAGGGAAACACTGGATGATGCATTTCAATCATTTTTAAAAGCTAAGCATACCATGATGAAGAAGCTCTAGGTCTAGTAAAATATAACAATGCAAAACACATTTACAATAATTCAAGCCCAAAGGATTAAAAATAAGATGGATGATGTTGTGTCAGATATCTAACTTAAGTTGTCAAATGCTAGATACTTCCTTATCATTGCAAAAGAAGTAGATGTGCACATTTTGATGGGCATTCAGATTCCACTATGTATTTTGCTTACTATGGTGCAAGAAGTACTTGATAATTGGAAAATTCTCAAGTATGAACTCTCATAGGTTGAACTAGTTATTCCACATATCATAGATGAACCTAAGTTAATTTCACTATAGGAGTTCCAAACAATTTTGTAGAAGAGAATGTTGCATATAAAGGCATAGTCTAGGTAGCCACAACCTACACAATAGGTTAATGTACAATTCAAGTTTTGTAGTGTAAGAAAAACCTAAATTTATTAATGCCACTTTTGTGAAAGGATAATCTTTTTTAGCTCTATCCAAGATCAGACTTTAGATTTTGTCTCAAGATGAAACAATAGATTAAGTCTGTGAAAGTGTTAAACATGAAGTAGGGACATGTCTACAGTGTATCTTTTGGATCTCTTTAGCTTTTTTAGGTAAGTGATAGATATAAGAATGCCACGTCTCTTTTCTTTTTTAATGCTAGAAAGCTATAATGTGAAGAGATAGAGCCACGTAAAAAGCTATATATTGTTTTGATGTTATATTTTTCATGGTTCATAGTGTTTACTCTATTTTTTTAGCTTGTTCCATCTTGTATTTTGTTTTTTATGATCTATAATTCTTAAATCCATGTTATTTTATCTTTATATTTATTATGGTGTATAAAATTAAATATTGTGTAAATTCTCTCATGTTATTATGATTCTTTTTCGCTTCTTGCTGCAAAAGCTATACCTATAATTTACAAGATAGTTTGCTAACATTCCTTCAACATGCACATGATTGGAATTTTATTTCAAGGTATCTCTAAGGACATACCTTGAAGAGATTTGTAGTACCTTTGATTTTACCATAATGCATGTTTTTAAGGTATAGGTGTCTCATAAGAGAGGCTTTCAAATATGCATTTTTGGTATGTTAAATGGGTATCTTAGTAACTACCTTGAAAATCCACATAATTAGATTTATTTCAAGGTAATAGGTCCTTTCAATATATTTGATATAACCATGACACCTTTTTATTTGGCAAGAACTCTAATGCACATGATTGGAATTTTATTTCAAGGTATCTCTTGGGAGATAACTTCAACATGCACATAATTGAATTTTATTTCAAGGTATCTCTCATATGAGATACCTTAAAGGTCCTTGGAATACCTTCCATGTTTATTAAAAAGGTCCTTGTAAAGGATTTTATATAACCATGACAAATTTTTATTTGGCAAGAACCTTGATGCACACTATTGGAATTTCTTAGTGCCCAAAATTGTACTAGAGCAAATGGGCCCCCATCAAGATAATTCTTGTGGCCAAAATAAATGAGTGTCAATGTTTTAGGCACTTTCCATAATCTTTTAGAGGATAGATATACATTTTCATAATTAATCATGTCCTTTATCTTATTTTTTCCAAGTGGGATGTGTTCTTCTACTCCTTTTCATGTTCTTGAGGAGTATTATCTGAAGAAAGAAGATATTCTTGATAGCTCCAAAGGAATCATGAAATGTTGATTAAAGATACCATGATAAGAGAATTCATAGTGATAATATATTAAGGTTATAACCAAGCCTTTCTCTATGTTTGGATTTGTTTTTTTGTATTTTAATGGGATATTTTTGGGGGCCAAGATGAAATTGTCTATTTACACTTGATGTATTTTGATGATTAAAGTGAGAAATAGCTCAATGAACCAAATGAAGGAAATATATTTATCTTGAGGGAATTCTATGAATGTTTTCAAGGGTTAGAAGGATATTTCACCCTTCCCTAAATAAAGAGAGCTAGTGCAAAAGGTAAAAGTGGTTGTGAGTCTGAACTCATGTCTAAGTTTAACACAGGGCAAATTCTCAAGGCTTTAGGAATTTTGGGCCTTAATGTAAAATTCCCCACTCACCTTTTGGTGGGAAAGGTGCTTAAAGTCCCTAAGGCCTAAATATCCAAACTTATAATAAAGGTGATCCCATGTGGTAGCTCATCAATGTTTTCTCAGTTAAGGCCCCTTTTTTAAAATCACCCCTCTTACCTCTTGGTGGGCATAATCTAAAAGGTACCTGAATGCCCATATTGTAAAGTAAAATTATGGAATGTGGCATTAATAGTCCTAGAAGGGGACCATAGCTTATTAAACCACTATAACAGTAGAAGGTAACAAGTGAGAAAGGGAAAAATTCCCTGAGGGCCTCAAAAAGTATCATGATGTATGTTCAACTCATGTCACTCCATGTGTTACAAGAAAGATCACCTGGCATAAAAGGAAAACATTCATGGTTTCCCTCTCTTTTTAATAAAGTGTAAACAATTAATGAGACTATAGGTGATTACCTATTGGGCTTTTGAGTATTACTAGTAACCATAATCTTCAAACATAATAGATTATAACTTAGGTACTTGTCTTCATTCTAAAGTTACCCTTTACATTTAGAACTTGTGTTTGTACCTTTGATTTATTTTTGTGCCCTAGCTGTGTGTGGTGAAAGAGCATCTTTGTAGTGAATTCTTTATAGACCATTAAATTCTAATGTACATATCCCTCTAAAATAAATAGTAAGTTTCCCATTTACTCCTTGTGTTGTGTTCTTTGAGAGGATTCAAGATATAGCTTGAGGGTTGTTCGAG
This sequence comes from Torreya grandis, assembly GCA_037957365.1. Lineage (NCBI taxonomy): Eukaryota > Viridiplantae > Streptophyta > Pinopsida > Cupressales > Taxaceae > Torreya > Torreya grandis. The sequence goes on along the minus strand of JARHVA010000268.1, from coordinate 1,647,028 downwards.
TAAAAAAATTCATTTGGTACTAAGTTATTGCACTAAAGGTCTAGATAAATATGGTAGCATCTTCAACCCCAATAAAAGGTAATATTATTTTAATTTTGGATTTGATTAGGGATACAAATGTTATGGGGTTAGATTTTGGGGGCCTATTTAATGTTTTATATGAGCCTTTTCCTCTCCAAATAGTTAGCAATGTTAGCATGAGCTATATCATGCTTGTGATAACATTCCCCCTAGTTGATCCATACCTAGAACTCATTATTACATGTGCTCAAGCATACCAACCAGATACTAGGACTTTTATTGATGGTAGTCATTTAGTTATGTGCTCTTTCACACCTTTGACCCTTAGTATCATGCTCAAAATTCCCTCCAACCAGAAAGCATTACACTCTACTTAGAGGAATGTCAGGTGTATGTTGAAAAGGATGATAAGGCAATATGGGATGTCATCAATTATTGTTAACTATCCAAGAAGAGATATAAGGTCTCTAGAATGTCTAATAATTTAAAATTGGTAAAGTTTGATGAACTACCCTAGTGTATTATTACCATGTCAGCCAGGATCTATGGGATGCCTACCATAAAAATTTTGAACCATGGATGTTCTTAAATATGATCTGCATGTTGGAAGAGAGGAAGAATCTAGAATGGGAAACCATACTCAATGATAATTTACATATGAAAATGATACAGTTTGAAGCTATAATTATTTATAAAGAAGCATTCATAGGTGCTTTCTACATGTCTTCTTACTTTATGTACAACCTAGTGAAAAATAGGACTTTCCAAGGGCTCACCAAGAAGGAATGAGAATATATGAAGTATACCTAGAATTTACCCTATATGGGTTGAAGAATAATTTATACAAATTTTATAATTGCTTCTTTAACCCTATGATTAGTGTCTTCTATCCCTTCAAGAGCCTCAATAGGATGTTTGTGATAGCCAAACAAGTAATTGAAAAGTATGGCACCACATACATACAATTTAGAACTTTCACATAGATCAAGGTCAATGGGTACTTAGGGTCTCTAAATAAGTTTCTTAGGTATTTTGATGATAAGTTGGTAGTGATGGAACTAAGATGACAAATGTTGCCACCACATGAAATGATCATAAACAAGAAGATCAATAATCCTTTAAAATTTCTTGTGGTAATAGGATTTTATTCATGTCCTTTAGTTGCTAAGGAAAAGGGGTTAGAGTAGGAGATGATCCTATATACACATGATAATATGCCACCCTAACCTAATTATGGCATCAAGTGGTTGGTAACTATGGCTACTAATGTGGAATTACATAAGTCATATTATGAGGACCTCTAGTCTGATTGTGTCACTGAGGAAGATGTCCAGAAATGGGAATTCATGAGGTTGATAGTGTAGGAAGTATATCATATGACATTTTTCCAATTCCTAAAGACATGGTGGATGATAAATCAACATTGTCTTCATTATACAATACAAACAACATTGAAGCCCAACCCATAACTCATCTAGATTTTAGTGTTCAAGAGGATGATTTTATCCCTAAGAGATCAGTATAAATCATGAAGAGAACCTTCAGATGGCTTAAGGAGCATGATTTTGACCTTAGTGTATATGATACTCCTACCCTTCAAGATATAAAGGAGACTAAATATTTGAATGCCTTCCTCTCAGCATATAGTGGTGAACCTACGACTACACCATCAGCCACAATAGGTAAGGGAAAATGCAAGCTTTAGGAATATTGAGTTCACCAAGATATGGATGTAGAGAAGATAATAGTGGCACAATCCAAGGCCAAGTTATCTTTTTCAAAATTTACAAGCTTAGTATAAAATTGGGATAAGATTCTTTCAGGGCATGTCACATTAGTTAGTACCACCCCCATATCCATTTAAAGAAAGGGAACCTTGATAGTACTATCCATTCCAATGATTATTCCTATGGCTAGCCCAGCCATAGTCCCACATGCTACACCTACACAATAAGTAGCATTTGATCCTCTCCTAATGATATATTCAAGAAAGAGAGGAGTTGAGGACTAAGAGGAGAAACCAAAATATAAGAGAGTCAAAAAGGCTCTATAATCTCCAAATAGGTCACCAATAACAAAGAAGGAGGTTATATTCAGAGACCCACTAGCCAAATAAATCCTTATGAAGAGAAGAGAGGACTAAGCCATGCATGCCCAAATAATAAGGGATATGAGTGAGGAGGAGTATTTAGATGAAGGTAGATCTATTACTAAAGTGATGAATAAATAATGTATCTTCACTCTTCCTCAAATGACGACTGGGTAAAGGACTCACAGAGAAAGGCCCTAAACCCCACTAAAGGTCCTGATAATGGGTTTGATTATAGAAGGACCGTTGGTGGTAGAAACTAAAGGTGATGAGTAAGGTGCCTTAACCTCAGATAATCCTTTATCTTTTTATGATGTTGAGCTGAGGTAGCTATCTAGTCTCAAGTCCCTCTTGAGAAAGAGTCAACTTTCACAGCTATAATGGTATTTTTTTTAAATTTCATTTCTCAGTTACCTATTTAGAATAAGGCTCATGAATTTAAGGACATTCATAAAATTGATGGAAAAAATGGGGGTGAGCCAGAGCATGATGACCAAGTCTCCACTGGTAATGTAAAAGTGGAGAAATAAAAAGAAGAATAGGCAGATGTCAAAATGGTGTTGGATGTTCCTTCCTCTCCAAAAGTGTTGAGCTCAACACCAAAAGAGAGGGTAAATATACAGGAATGTGGGGGAGAAAACTTGTAAAAGGGTATCCCTACCCATTCAAAAGAAAATGAGAAGTTAGATCTACCAAATAAATATGATGAGGAAGGTATCTTGAGGAGTGTTATTCCCATTGAAGTACCCTAAGGTTTCCTTCCTCTCATTAAGATTCATGATCTGACCCATAATAAAGGTCTCAAGGTCATGATTGGTGAAGATTTTCCAAAGACAACAAGGAAGTTACCATAGCCTCTTCTAACCTAAGAACTTAATTGAATAAGGAAGGCAAAGTGGTTGCAGGGCCTTCCAGCCAACCCATGGAATAGGGGAGCTCTATCAATGAATTATTCATGGATTCCCACTATCTTGGGTTAGATTTTGAAGTTTTGGAATAGATAGAGCTAGCTTTGGATAAGAAGCATGGAACTAAGAGGGATGGCAAAGAGCAAGAGAGTGATGAAGACATTAAAAAATTTGTATTGAGCCCACAACCCAAGCATGTGGTTCTCCCTACATCTATCTCATCATTCCCACCACCCCTCATTATCTCAAGGCCATCCATAGAGTCTACAACTTCAATGGTATTTCAAACTAGGCCTCTTCTCTAGGTTGTAAACCAAGTAAAATAGAAGGAAGATATTATGAGCAAGGTAGGGGACATTGATGTAACATAGATTATTTATAATCATAAGGTCAAGCCCCCAAAGAAGGCCAAAACACATTCTAGATCCAACTAAAATGACTAGGGAGAAAGGAATGTTGAGATAGATATCCCTCTACCTAATGCATTGAAGAAATATGGTCCTCTAGAAAGTTAATCCATCTATATTTATGATCTTGGGGATCCATTATGAAAGGAGATGAAGCATAGCTCACAAGTCCTAGATAACATGGTGGCACAAAGTATGGATAAATATAAATCCACCATGGAAGAATTGAAGTTGGAAAACTAGGCTATGTTCTAGTAATTACAAAAGTTACTGAGTGAGCCTCAGGTAGTAAATCCAACTACCATCAAGGATCTTTTCTTCTTTGGATTATAAGACCTTGGATGATTTGATGATTTGAAAGCTAGAGGATGTGCCATAGAAGAATGGAAAAAGGATTTAAGAACCAGAGCCAAAGAGATAATCCACTCAGCGCTAGAATGTTTGGATGACATAGTGGATAAAAAGGGAGAATGTGAAACCTAGATATTCATTTATGATGTAGATATAAAGAATTGGGAAAATATCCAACCCAATTTGGATGAAATATGAAACATGGGCACTGATACTTTAGTGGTAGACAAGATCATCCCCTCCAAGATCAAAAAAGGCCTAGGGAATACTAGTTAGTGGTAAAGCGTCGGTTGATGATGGTCAAAGAGGGCATCTTTGATTTGAAAGGAAAAAGGTAGACTCTCAAGACTGCTATGAAGGAAATAAATGTTTCCCTTAAAAAAATGGTGAACCTTGGTGGTGTAGGTGACTTGATGGAAGAGGAAATAAGAATTTCCCTAAAACTCATAATTGATGAACCATAAATAAATTTTAATGCCAAAAAAATAAGGTAGTTGGTATCATTTGAGAAATATTGTGACCAACTCAAAATATTAGTGGGGTAGGAATAGGTCATTCTCCAAAGCATCATCACTTGGCTTGAGGAATACAAAATTAAATTCAATTACCAAGCCATCTTGGACCAAAATGACCTTACCTCCATGATTGATGAATATACCAAATACAAGAATAGGTTGGCAAGGGACTAGTTATCAACATCAATTTTAGAGCATGACCCGGTATTTCAGTTCCTTCTAAGCTAGCACCACTCCTCTTTCCTTCTCTTTCTCCTTATTATTTCTTCCTCTATCTCTTTTCTTCTTTTTTCCCACTAGTAGACCATTTTAATCTACCCGTTGGTGGCATGTCCCTTTCAAAGTTGGTTGGAATAATCATGTGTATAGGAAAAGGATGTTTTTTGTTTGTTAAACAAAGAGATAAGTTTGTTTTTTCCTTTGCATAATTATTCTCCACATGTATAGCTATAAATATTATACCATGGTTGAGTATCATGGTTTTCATCATCATGAAAGCACAAGCACAAATCTGAAGAATCATGTTTATTGCCACAGACTCTAGGCCTGTGAGAGAATTTTCCAATTAGAGCTTCTTTAATAATATACCCAGCTTAGATAAAATTGTATAAGTAAAGAGGATTTGTCCCTTTGCAAAGTTTGGTTAGTTTTTTATTTTGAAGCTATAGCTTTTATATTCCTCCCTATGTGATTTTTTGGTGCCAAATTGATTTTTATTGTAAAATCATTAGCAAGTTTTGAGAACATTCAAGATGTTTCCCTTGTTACAGAATTGTTTTTCATATTGTTTTATTATATAATTTTAAAGGCATATTATATTTAGTTTTTATTCAATTGATAAATGAAATATATCCTAGTTTATCATTCCTTCTTGTTGTTAAAGTACAATTTTCTATTTTACATGATTGATAGATTGGTTATTTGATGTATTCTTCTTTATGATAGTCATCTAGGGTCTACAACCAGAACATAAAATAATTTCTAATTAAAGATTTGGGAATAGAGTATTGATATCCTTTTTAAGGGTAGTCTTAGGCTCATGAATTTAGTTGGAGGGAGTTCTTGAAGGGTGATTTGTAGTATTACTTATAAACTTTTGAGGATCATTTGTGCATGATTTTATTTTTATTGATTTCTAAACTGAACAATATTTGTTAATGAATATAGTATATCTATTTTGTGAATGCCTCCATGCTCACTTACTATCTATCCACATATATATCTATCATTTGAATAAATATGGTTTCACCTTGTTTTAACTTATATATAGCATGTTATTTGCATATCACAAGTCTTATTTGCATTGTAGACAAATAAGATCTTGTATATTTTAAATGTGCTTACAATCCTAGTGTTACATTTTTTCATTTGACCCTTGTCAAATATTTAATAAAATGTATATTTCCATCATCTCATCATCTATATTTAGTAGCTTTTTAATGACATAAATCATTTTTTCATTTTGTGTGACAAACGTCCATGGGTGAAGTGTGCAAGCTTGGTTATGTTTTGGTCATATTTCCCCTTTATGCAAAAAATCCTCATGGATATTGAAGTATAAAACCCCTCCATGTGAGCAAGCTACCCTAAAGGTCCTCTCACCTTAGTTCAAGTAGCCAAAAGTAGTAAGGAATAAACCATACCCTTTATAAGTGACTCCCAGTCATTTTCTCCATTCAGCCTATTTTAGATGTTAAACCTTTCCCCAATTGTGATGACATATTAGTGGTTTCTCATCTTAGTTTGGAATTTTCTTTCAAGGTATTTCCTAGGAGATACCTCTAAGGGCCTTAAAATACCTTTCATGTTGATTAAAAAGTTCCTTTCAAGGGATTTTATATAACCATAACACCTTTTTATTTGACAAAAACCATGATGTAAATGATTGGAATTTTATTTGGAGGTATCTCCTAGCCGATACCTTGAACATGCACACTATTGGAATTTTCATTTGAGATATCTCTTAGGAGATACTTTGAACATGCATATAATTTGGAATTTTCTTTCAAGGTATCTCTTAGGATATCCCTTGAAGGATCCAGATAGCATGCATCATAAAGGATTTAATGGTCCATGCTTCATCATTGGAGGATGATCCAACAATGCAAAGGCCCTATCAAAGCTACATCATTAGCTTTCATTCAATGGTTCTCACTTCATCATGAAGACTTGATCAGATAGATTGAGGCATAGTTGAAAAATCAAAGGACTATGAAAGGCATGAATAATTGATAAGTGGCACCCTCACATTCAAGGATTAAAAGAAATGGGCCTGCATGATAGAAATAAACAATCATGAGAAAGCTCCCAGATAATGATCATATGGCCTTTATTTCATAATGGACTTTGATCCAATAGAGAGAATTAAGTCCAAAACCCTAGGAATCCTAATAGAAATTCCAAGTATCACCCTTGCATTTGGTCATGAAGATTTAATGAACTTAAAATTGACACTCGTGTGAGCATTTGATCATGAAGATACTAACTTAGAGTTAGGGTATCTTTGTAGATCAATGGCACATAGTTTATCACCATAAGATGATCTAATGATTTGATGCCTTATAATACCTTTTGTGTTGATTTAAAAAACCCTAATACACATGAGGTATATCTTAGGAGATACCTTGATTAGGATTTGATATAATCATGGCATCTTTTTATTTGACAAGAACCCTAATACATATGAGGCAACTCCTAGGAGATACCTTGAATATGCACATGATTGGAATTTTCAAGGAGATACCTCAAAGGGCCTTAGAATACCTTCCATGTTGATTTTAAATGTCCTTGAAAAGGATTTAATATAACCATTATAACTTTTCATTTGGAAATAACCTTGATTCACACTATTAAAATTTTCTTTCTAGATATATCTTAGGAAATACCTTGAACATGCACATGATTGGAATTTTATTTTAAGGCATCTCCTAGGAGATAATTATAAGGTCCTTGGAATACATTTCATGTTTATTTCAAGGGTATTTTAAGGGATTTGATATAACCATAACACATTTTTATTTGACAAGAACCATGATGCAAATGATTAGAATTTTATTTGGAGGTATCTCCTAGGAGTTACCTTGAATAGGCACACTATTGGAATTTTCATTTGAGATATCTCTTAGGAGATACCTTAAACATGCACATGATATAGAATTTTCCTTTAAGGTATCTCCTAGGATATCGATTGAAGGATCCAAACAACATGCATCTTGAAGGATCTAATGGTCGACCCTTCATTGTCAAAGGATGATCCAATGGTACGAAGGCCCCGATAAAGCTACATCATTAGATTTCATCCAATGGTTCTCACTTCATCATGAAGACCTAATAATATGGAGTAAGGTATATTTTAAAACTAAAAGGACTATATAAGGCTCAAATAATTGATAAGTGGCACCCTCACATTCAAGGATTAAAAGCAATGGGCCTACCTGATAGAAACAACTAATCATTAGAAAACTCTTAGATAATGATCCTATATCCATTAATTCATCATGGAATTTGATCCAGTGGATTGAATTAAGTCCAAAACCCTTGAAATGCCCACATAAGTGCCAAGTATCACCCTCCATTTGGTCATGAATATTTAGTGATCTTGAAATTGACACTCGCTTGACTATTCGATCATGAAGATACTAAATTAAAGTTAGGGTATCTCTATAGATAAATAGAATGCACTTCATGGCTAAAGGATAATATAATGGCATGAGGGCCCTGAAGACTTTTAAATGGATCCTCAAAACCCCATGGGCTTGATGCATAGTGAAAGCCCATTCAAAAGGGAACTAATAGATGATTTGATGGTTTATGTTTTATCACTAAAGTATGATCCAATGATGTGAAGGCACCCATGAATTTTAAATAGATGACTGATGCAAGATAAAAATCATGGGGAAGCATGTAAAAATTCTAAGTGTCATAACCATGGGGCTTGGAATAGTAAGAACTAATCATAGGCAAAGACCTTGATTACAATTAATGACTCACGCTAATCCAAAAATTTAATTTGGTAGTATGAAATAAAAGAAGTTATTTTAAATACCAATGGCTAGTTCTCAAAAGCATTTATGAAATACGCTGTGAGGGTCTAGACCAATGTCAAATAGGCACCATGCAAGTAGAAAAGGACAAAATACAAGATCTCATGGACTCAAAAATGCAAAAATATAAAGGTAAAGGTCTAAACCAAATACATGGCACATATTAAGATGAGACATAGATATTGTCCACCATTAAAGCTCAAAACCCTAAACCCTACATAAAATCAATCTGAGAAAATTCATTTCATTACAATTTGATCTAGGAAGAACTCAATTGTGTTCTTAGGCATGAAATATCTTTCACAAAGGTCATCAACAATCAAGTTAGTATTCAACTTAGACAAAAATCATGGTGGCAAGTAGGTAGTAGTTGAAAGAAGAGATAGAGCTCTGTTTGTCTACAGATAGTGAAGGAAGGATCTTCAAAGACATTAAATTGAACCTAGCAGTATTGAACATCTAGGACATTAAGAATTGGTCAAAATTCTTCTTCATGATAAATTATTTGTAACCCATCTCCAAAGAGGAGTACAGGATCACCACCATCAATAAGAGGTACTTTTTTCTAGTTACAATCTAGATAATTAGCCTTAATCATGCCACAGCTAAACCAGAAGTACTACACTATATTGGTGTCCTTACCCCAATTTTTGTTGATTATAAGATTGATAATGAGTGGATCATTAGGGAATAAAGTTTTTAAAAATTACCAATATTTACCTTATTTCCTTTGAAAAGTATTATAAACTCCTTCTTCCCCATTTAGACCTTTCAAAAATAAAGGAATGGATTTTTAACAATGACTTGGACTCTATCCTAAGACCCTGGCTCATCCAAGGACCCCATGTCTTTAGAACCCTTGATGGTAAAATACCTATGGTATAATTTAGAGAGTGCATTAGGATAATAATGACCTTATTTAACTAAGCCTCTACAACCTCTTAAACCACTTTTGTAAATAAAATTTGGGTCCCCTATATACCCTTCATGGTTGAAGAGAAGCTTACCCCTGTAATTGGAGATATAATCAACATTTTCTTGGCCAAACAATTCAATGCCATTAAGAGGAACTCCTCCAAGAATTTATTCATGATGTCATACCTACTTAGTGCACTTATTGCTTCAATTACCTTCCCTAGTATTAGGAAATGGTCCCTAGAAGGTAGGACAACCATCTCACACTAATGTTCCAAGCTACACATCTTCAAGTATAGGAATCATGTGTAGTTCATTTATGACTACGTTTATCCAAATTTAGTATAATCTATTATAGGTGTTCCCATACCTAGGTTCCACCCCCTCATTAAGAGGTACGTTAAAATGATTTGGGGTGTATGGCACTATCCTAATTACATAGTTACAAGGATAGAGGGGATCATGTCCCAACCTTGCAAGTTGCTAGTGCATGTCCCAACTAAGCTTGCAAAGTAAGAGATTACCTCTCAGCTCATTTGGGGAATTGAAAAATGTGTAAGAAAAAGAGGATGGGTCTATTCCACCCCTTCCCATTAAATATTAGGAAAACATTGATGAAATAATGAAAACAAGTGGAAATCATCTCCACACACAGGGATTCATTTGGTTTCCAATTGGATGAACTCCAAATGTGAGATCTTAAGAATAGAGGGGTTGATAATTTAAAATATAATAAACTCACAAAAATTGACTATGTGTATCATATTGGGGTTCATGATACCATCTACATCAAATCCAATAACTTTTTGGAGTTGTTGGCTAGGATCCAAGACCATAATATCAAACTAGAACACATATTGACTAGAGATAATAAGCCATATGGGGAAATATGGTATATGCATCCATTAAAATATCACTTATTTCCTAGTCCATCTATAATAGCTCATGATCAACATATGTAAAATAAATATAAGCCACATCCCCTACAATAAGGTGCAATGCAAGTTTAGGGGGAATAGGATAAAGGAAAGGAGAAGGTTGGAGAGGTAGAGTTGGAAGAGAGACCTAGAGAGGGGCCACCACCTTTAGCACTCCCACAAAGGCCACCTTCCCTAGTTCATTACATTGATATGATTGTCTTGGGGCCTAAAGAAACACTTGAGGGTACCTTCAAGGAGCTTGCATATGCTTATGGTTCAAATAAGGAAGAGGATCCCTATGAGGATATAGGAAAGGAGCTTTCCCCTATGACACCATAAGAGAAGAGGAAGGAAGAATTAACATTGGTGATTGTGTAGCCAAGAAAGAGGCCTAGGTTAACCTTCACTCATCCCACTAATGAAGTCAATATCTTTAGTGATGAATTTCCAATCCATGGACTAGTTATTCCTAGCTAGTTTATTTATGAGAAATTTCAAAATATCCCATCTCTTTATCACTCTTGGGCCTTAACAAGAGTTACCAACCCTGTAATTAATGAAAATATATAACCTTAGATGAAGGACATTATAAATTAATAGGAGGAGAGAAGAATTGTATTCGCCCAAGGCCTAGAGGCCAAAAGGATGGATGTTCTAGGAGAATTAATTAGTACAAGTATAGAGATCCCAGAGAATCCTAAATTCAAGGAACCTATTACAAAAGTGCACTTCAATCTTGAGATAACATGCTTAGAAAATATTACAACTAGGATAGCCATGGTTGGGATAGAATAATTCACCTTTCAAAATATGGAACCTTGTATAGGGTTGATCCCTATTGTAAGACATTAGCAGGGTGGGGCTACCATATAGGAGGAGGATGTGGAAAGATTAATAGAAGCATAGTCATAATAGGCTAGGGTTGGAGTCTAGGGAAAGGGAGAATTTACAAATGTAGGTTATTCTATCAGTCCTAAAGGCCATGATCAAGATGCTTAACTAATAGTTTTATGACATGTTCAAGGAACTCAAGTCAATGAAATTAAGGTAGAGTGAATTAGAGGAGCATAGTTCATTAGCCAAAGACTTGGTCACCTAATGACAGGCCTCAGAGGATAAGATTTCTCATCTCCTCAACATTTAGGCAAGGACTTAGATCCCAAACCTTAGAACCATAAGTATGGGACACTTAGGCACAATCTTAGGGATTGTTATTAATAAGATTCAAAGCTTGAGTGACTAGCATACTAAGGTCAAGGATCTCTTAGAAGATGACAATAATCTCATTATAAAAATTGAGCAACTTCTTGGGACCATGCTTGTCAATCCTATATAGCCCACTACCCTTGGTATCATCAGTGACAAGGATTTTAAGCATAGAACAACTATAGTGACTCAAAAGATCCATGGGAAAATTAAAGGTCAATTTGGGTAGGATAATAATAGAATATTGAATATGATATTCAATGTAGGTGAGAGGATTAATGAATTTATGATAACAAAGGAGGCATTGGCCAAAAATAATATGGATTTAAAAGATCTATAAAACTAAGAAGAGGAGTGCATCATGAAGATTGTTATGGACCTTGAGCTAGTTGATGAACAACATTTAAAGGCTATGAGCATCATCCAACAACAAACAAGGGCCCCACCAGTAAGTTAAAGAACTATTCTATTCTAATAGAATTTTTTTAACATATTGAAGTAAAATATTTTATAGTAAATGTGCATGCTAATTTTTTAACATGGTTGCCTCTAGGTTGGTATAATGTGAAAAGCATGTGTATTCTAGAACTTATAAAGATAATTGTATTTATCTTTGTAAACCTATATTTTGTAATCAATTGGTATACTCCCTAGCTCTTGTATAAAGACATGTATTACCATTTTTTAAAAGGGGGAATTTTAAAATATTTTTATACACTTAAAGAAATTAATATAATCAAAGAATTTTATAAGGATTGTCTATCTTGATGTGTTGATTACTAAGATAGTTAGTCTCTGAATTGCTTATCTAGGTCTTGAATATGAATAGTTTCTTCAAATATTGGGTTGTATCATTATTTATAGGGTTGTTAACTTATTATATGCTAGGTTATTTTAAAGGATATTGAATTTACTTCATTTTATTTGCTCTGCATCAAGGATGTGCTTTATCTATTTAGATGTGGTAGATAAATTTAAAAGTGGATTTAGTTCTTACTTGTATCTTTATCTCATCTTCAAAATTCTATCTGGTGTGTAATGAAATGTGATCATAAGATACTTTACATTACATAATGGTTAAATATATGCTCAGTGTTGTTGAAACTTTGTCATAATGTTCATGATTAAGACTAGTAATCACTTGTTTCTTTCATGATTTACCCTTCCTTTTGATCTTTTATTTAAATAATCCATCTTAGATTAAATACATCATCCATAATAGGTTAGTCTAGTCTATAGTTTATATCTAAATCAATTCACCAAGTATCAACATGGGCTCATAAAGTAACAAACCAAGATGGATCCCAACCATCAAATCTCACAAATATTATGGAACAATTCATCTTGCTTTGCTACTATCTCACCACAGGCAACTAGATTGCTAAAACATGCTACTCATGCCTTGAATTTCTTAAATTCTAAAATGAGAAGTGTTCTTTGAACATTAAGAGCACGTGTGGTTCATTTAGAAGCATCAACAAGGCCCACCTAGTGGCCAATATTATTTTTTGTAAATAAAATTGTAATATCTATAATAGGAGTATTCTTGTGTAAGACATATGCTAGTTTGTTAGCATATTGCCCCCAAGTCAGTCTAAATGTGAAGAACAAGTGTAATCTAGAACTTGTAAGGACTATTGTCCTCATATTTTGTAGACCTGTACATTGTAATTGACTAGTATATTACCTAACATTTTTATAAAGGCAAGCATTACCATTCGTAAAAGAGAGAATTTTGAGAAAATTTTGTACACTTGAAGCAATTAATATAATCAAGGAATTCTACAAATATTTTCCACATTTGATATGTCAATTTCTAGTTTTATGTCTTGAATTTGAATGGTTTATTTGAATTTTGGCTTGCATGTCTTAAAGGAAGGACATTTAAACTACATGGTTTATTGGAAAAATCTACACAATTAGTTATTTCTCGCCAAATGATGAAGATGATCAAAAAAGGTGCAAAGTAATTATTGTGTGACTATTTTCCATAAAATTTAAACCAAACAAGAAGTCTACCCATATTGCATTACAACTAGTGGAGTCTACCCATTTTTGTTATAAACCCACTTGAATCCAACCTATTTTCCTTTTTAAATGGGATTTATAGTAGGGATCAATGCTACGTAGGCCAACTTAGGGCCTCCTTAAGCTCGACACACATTCTTAAAAATTGTACTATTTTTTATTAAAATTTGATTGAAGTATATATAAGCAGAGCATTTGGAATAGTATTTATTGTGTTGTTTTATAAAATTTTAGTGTTAAAATATGAAAACCATGTTTTCCTAAACAATAAACATGTGCACACTCCTTCAGTAGAAGGCTCACTGACATCCAGGCTGGGAATGCTCTAGCAGGGCAAACAATATTACAATAATCCAGGTAGACTATCTAAATCTTAGCAATTTCATAACATATTAAGGTGTTAAACAATGAATAAAAGGGCCAAGTAAATAGAGATAAATCACACATTTTAGATAGAGTAAAAATATATATTGAATACTATTAAGATTAAATACCTAAAAATAAGGATTTTTGCCAATTTTAGATAGAATAAAAAATTATATTGAACACTATTAAGATTAAATACCTAAAAATAAGGATCTATAAAAATGATATTAAAAAATATGGTCAATGCTTCAGACACTCTACAACCTAATTTATTCTAATCTATCAATGCTCTACAGTGTATGTTCATAAAAAACTAATAATATGTAGGAATAGGAATATATCAGTGGTCAGACATGTTTGATGGTTTTTGTTCCTCTTAAAAATGTGTGAAAATTATATGGACCTTATTTTTCAAAGTAAATTTGAGTTTCAAATTTGTTGAGGACTCCTACCTATTTCTAAATGAAAATGCACCTTGAGTAGTCAAGTCGAATTGAAGGTGAGTGATATATTTAATATATTAAAATGATATATATATATATATATATATATTATATTAAAATATATAATAAAAATATATATTATATAATGTAATATAGTATTATAATATTATATATTATATAATATATTTTATTATTATTATATAATATATATGTTAATATAGTTTATAAATCAAATTATAATTATAAAGTATATATGTTAATATATTGAGAAAGATCCTAGTAGCTGTGCACCCTAATTTTGGACATCGAATTAAGGTGTCATAACACCACATTAGATTTTGAAATTTTTAATGTCATCTTAACTAATTATAACTAAGGTTTCAAGGTCTAACACATTATATAAATTTTTAATATGATATAACCAATTTTATCATGAGAGGTCAAAAAATGCATTTTTTAGACCTATGACCAAAAAATAATCTTTGGAGTACCAATAGTTATGCATAAGAGTATCAATACTTGAGTCTTACTTGTTAAGATGTGATTGTTACTTTTAATTTTATAGAATAAATGTTTAAAAAGTATTAGATACTACATGTTCAGCTTCAAATGCACTATAATATTTATACACACCAATATGATCCATTGATGGAGGACATGTTAACAAAAGTCCTATTTGGTAATTGGAACATGTATAACTATTGGGACCTTTCCTCTAGTATATTATATTATTATTATTATTATTATTATTATTATTATTATTATTATTATTATTATTATTATTATTATTATTATTATATACCCTACGCATATGTTGTAAAAATCCTTCCCAAAGCACACTCAAGGGCACCCTAGGCCTAGCCATACTTGGCATCCCAGTAGGATTTGTTGCTACCCAGGCTAGCCCTAAGATTCCATTGGACCACATAGATTTCAATAAAATAAAATCAATTTTTATGCTTTCAACTTAACCAAGAAATGTGCAGAGTTTCACTTGGTTTATTTTTCTCATGTGCATAGGAGGGGATCAAAAAGGTGGAGACATATACAGATTTAAAAAAATTATTTTACTTCACTATGCACTCACTGTTATCCATGTGTATAGCTCTTCACACACATATCATGACATATAATGTATGTATATATGTATTGGTGAGATAGGTAAAATTATAGTTGATAGTTAAACCTAGTAATTCCAAACCCTTGATAATGTCAAAATATTAATAAAGTTCATCTTTAAAGATAATTATGGGCACAAACCAATTGGGATCTGAATCACCATGTAATGATTTAGTCTATCATGGCTTGCATTCTACATGAAAAGGGAGAGACTCTTATCATGTAATCTCTATGTAAAAATTTAAGTGGACATATATGTTCCAAAGACACCATCTATACTAATGCATTATTAGAGCATAGAGCACCATAATTGTTTACATTAAATCTAATTAAAATCACCACTATAAATAGATACGTACCCAACCTATCCTATCAAAAGCTTTTTATTTCTTAAAATAGATTAGATATTAAAGCATCATAGACCATAAAGGATCATAAAGCATGAACTACAGTCTATTATGTGAGCAGAGACCAAAACTATAGAAGTAGAAGAAAATAAAATTTAGTAGACAGAGATAATTTTCCATTCCAAATAACACAAAACATGATTCACATCCTCATAGATGGATAACATAATATAGAAGGTTGTAAGGGCATATACAAATCATCCAATCACATTCATGAGATGCACCTAATAAGGTTGTAAAATGAAAAAAATGCTATCACTACTCCTAGTATATGACAATGGCTAGTTATCAAATTTTGTTTATATTCCTATTTTTGTAAATAAGTGCATTGAATACATGAATATTATTAGTTACTATGCATTACAAAAAAATGGTGAACAAGGCCATTTTATACATGAGTCAAAAATCACCAAATAGTCTTGTCCATGGGAACTGATGAACACATCTCTAGCTCACTTTGTGACACCTACAGTTAGAAACACTAATAAACACATATCATAGTCAGACTTCAAAATTGAAGTTATTGAGAAAATTATCATTATAGTCTTATAAACTCAAGATATAAACTAAAATATTGGAGTGGAGAAATAAAATCACCGAGATAGATATTCATTTGTGCTTTATCTTAATTTAAATCTTTTGAATAGAAGAATTACATATCACTAATTTAAATTGGAGGTCAAAAGACCTGATTGTTAACTAAAATTTGATGGTTATTTTGTATAAAAATATAATACACTCGATTCCTTTGGATAATTTGTATGTAATCGAATAGTTCATATAATTTTTGTAACCAAGTTCGAAGGGCTACTAAAATTTAATAATTCACATGCTTTACTTCCAACTGCCCTGAATGATGATTGTCATTTACAACATCAAATTTAATGCTTGTGACAACTTTAATAGTGATACGTGATTGAAAATTTTAATTTAATTCCTCCCAAACATAATGATGTTTGATATATTTTCTCTTCGAATTAATCTACCTCATCTACTATGAACATGGCAAAGTGTCACAAATTTTTAAATCTATACCTATGATCGCATTTACCCATTTTTTGATGTTACATGGCATTATATGGCATAAAAATTCATTTAATTTTGTTAAAAATTTAATATTATTTTTATACCATTAACAATAATATATAGATATAGTATAATTTCTATAATCTTAATTAACCAATTTTTTGTGATTCTTTATTTTACTACATTGATGTGATTTGGACCTATAAATGATCATTTTCAAATCACTTCACTACATATCCAATTGATAGTGATGCATGGATACATGATTTAACCTTCACAAATATGTGATTATTTTAATTTAATACCCATTACTTATTAATGTTTGATAGATTTTCTCTTTGGCGTAATCTACTATGCATATGATTTTCATTAGATTTGTTAATATTGAGTTATAATCTTTATTAACATATATATTATATGATATAATAATATTGATTAATATTAAAATATATGAAAGGATTTGGATGGTGGATTAACATTAATTAAGTATGTAAGGTATTATTGGTTAGATTGATGGCATCCTATGGCATGAGGGATCCTAGAGGCTTCCCTCATGCCTTTTTAAATTTAATGTCACCTCAGTATTCAATAAGAGCAGTTATGTGAAGTGAAAGATTATAAATCATTAATTAAACCTACTAGTTACTCCAAACCTATGATATTAATGTCAAAATAAGTTCATACTAAAAATAATTGTGGGAATAAACTTATCATAATCTAAATCACCATGAAATTATTTAGTCTATGATGGCTTGCACTCTTCATGTAAAGAGATAGCCTCCTAGCACAATCACTATGTTAAAATTATAACTCCCTTGGTTTCGATCAATTTTTGTCTTGGTGAATGTAATGGAGAAACTGATTTTGTTACAATGGTGCTAAAAAAATTAGAAGCGACCAACAATAATTATGGGTTTAGAAATATGATAAAAATTTGAAGTAGACATATATGTTCAAAAGAAACCAATTTTATTCTAATGATGTGTATGTGTACTATTATACCAACACCTCTTATTTCTCTTAATAATTAATAATGTTACATATTGAATCAAAAAAATATGGATGAAACTCCACTTATTATGCATTCAGAAGAGCCTATTAATAATTATTTATAAATCATTACCATCGATTGCAATGTTCCATGATGATAATTTTACTTCTATTTCCATATTGGAACTTCTAAAATTTTCATTGTACTACTATGGTCTTGTAATGGATTATTAAACATTTTCTAAATCTAATGATCCCCTAGATGTGATCCACAAACCCATGGTAGGAGACCCATCAAGTGTAATTTAGATAAGCACACAAAAGCCTCTCCTAAGAGGTGTTTGAGTTACTAGTTATGATTTTGTGTCACTTAGTTTAATTACCATTTTGGGGTTGAATTAATCTCCAAATATTACTAGTTTGTAAGTTCAAGAAAGGTGACTCACCCTCACAGGTATTTGAATTAGTGAATTAAATTATCTCAAAAGTATAATTATATGGGAGATAAATATTAATGAGTCAAATCCCTAAATTTAGAAAAAAAAATTATGATACATCTTTTTAAAATGTGGATGAAACTCCACTTATTATGAAAGAGCCTATTTTTCATAAATCATTAGCATAATCTCTATGTCAAAATTTCAACTCCCTTGGTTTTAATCAGGGGGCATCTGAATTTACTGGATAAGGAGCATAATTGTGGGTGATAAAGTTTTGTCTTGGTGAATGAATTTTATAAATTGCTTTTGTTACAATGGCTTTAAAAAAATTAGAAGCAGCCAAGAAGAATTTTTGGTTTAGAAATATGATAAAAAATTGAAGTGGACATATGTGTTTGAAAGACACCATCTATTCTAATGTGTATGCCTACCATTATACCACCACCACTTGTTTCTCCTAATAATTAATAATGTTACATATTCAAAAAATGTGGATGAAATTCCACTTATTATGCAAGAGCCTCATAATAATTTATTTCTAAATCATTACCAACAATTTCAAAGTTTTATGATGATAATTTTTGATGCAGGAGCATCTACAATAGCTACATGAAGACATGGTCAAGTTGGAAATTCTCAAGCATACAAAGCTCAAGTCATGTCTTAGTTTTGTATTTGAATTCATATTGTTGTCTTTTCCCTCCAAAATGTTGTTAACGAGGAATAAATGTAAATATTAAATGTAAAAGTGAAAATTGAAAAGGTAAGAGAGAATCCCCATGTTGGCAGCCAATCTTGGCTTAAAGAACAAATGAGGGGAGTGGTTGAAATCTTTCAACCATAAGATATTAGTGGAGATAAATCTTCTCCAAATCATTATATTGGTTGAATGGAAAATCTTTCTTGTTGGTCTTAGTGCCCAAGTTGGGCGTAGAACTTAAGGAGGAGGTAAAAAGAAGCATAAGCTTATAGCTGTTTTGGCTACCACAGAGTTAGTTTGGTTTTTGGCATCTGTTTTGCTGGCTTTGCCAAAATAGAATCGAGCCTATGCAATGGGAACTCACCATTTGAGAGCTCGAAGCCCATAACTAGAGATGGTGGAAGGAGGACACAGTAGCAATGGTAATAGGGGCCAACAAGGGCATCGGCTATTTAATTGTATGTCAATTAGTAGGACAGGGTATGCGTGTCATATTGACATCACAAGGTCAACAAAGAGGACATGTAGCAGCCAAGTCTTTGAATGATCAAGAGTTTCATAACATTGTGTTCCATCAGCTGGATGTGAAGAAGACACTTTTGATGAAGTTGACGATGATGCTGAGGAGGAACAAGATCACGAAACTGAAACTATTCCCACCGAGTCAGTGATAAAGAAGTCTCTTATTCCTCCTATTGTGTCTAAAGAGCCAGAGAGGCAGCTTTCAAAGAAAGAATTGAAGAAGAAGGAATTGGCTGAGCTTGATGCCATTCTAGCAGAGCTAGGCATTGTAACAAAATAGAAAGATGATTCTAATGGAACTATTGAAGACACTAAATCAGAAACACTAAATGGAGAAGTAGAGAATAGTGAGGGTGGTTCGGTTCTTATAGAGAGTAAAAGTTCAAAGCAGAGGAAGACAAAGAAGGAAAAATCCTTCAAGGAGCATAAAGACAAAGGCAGCCATGCAAAGGATGGGGAATTTAAAGTAAAAGAGTGAAGAAGCAAGCCCAATGCTGGAATGCACAAGGAATTTAAAGACCGTATATGTTGTGTGGGGTGAGAGACGTGATAAAGAGGATTAAAATGAACTCATGGATATTTATTCTTTTGGTATGTGCATGCTGGAGATGATAACCGTTGGCATTCCCTATAGTGAGTATCATAATGTTGTCTTTGCATGAAAATAACTGTTGAAGATAATGATGACACGTTAGGGACCCTAAGACAATAAAACAGAAGCATCAACATGTTTCCATGAAGGTTGTGAAGAAATGGGCATGGTAAATTCTAATAATGGTTTTAATTTTTATAGTTTTATGTCAAACACGAGTTCTCAGGTCAATTGAATATATGTGCAATAGTTGAACATGAAGTTGCTTTATAATCCTTGTGACTTGGTCCAATAGTGTTATTGATAAGAATGGAGAATTCTATGAGCCTTAGTCGTGTGAGACTTTAAAATAATTTATCATCTGCCTATATCAAGTTTACAAAAAAGTGCATATGATCAGTTTTACAATCTGTAGGGTGTCCTGGTTGCAATTGATGACAGTGCATCATTTTGGTATCAGAGCAGTCCAAGGTCAGTTCATCATTTTTGGTATCAGAGCTTGAAGCTCTTGGGATTTGATAATTTGTTAATAAGTTGCTACAGAATTAAGAAAGGAGATCTTTGGAATGGTTGCATTTGTTAATGATGTTTCAGTTGTGAAGGATTTGGCAAAAGGATCAATAGGACAAAGCACTAGAAGACCCTGTTGAGGAAAGGTATGAGTAACCTTTGATATTTGATTTGAGTTTATTTTGTTTGAGAAGCAAATAGGTGAAAAGGTAGTCAAGCTATTGAGTCTTAAGAGGAGAATAAGCCAAGGAAGGCTTAGTGAAAGAGCCAAGAGAAGCTCTAGAAGAAGAGCATAGTGAATTGCTCAAGAAGAAGAAGAAGCTTGGATAGTTTGCCAAAAGACTAAGGTGAAATAGACTTAGGTGAGGTAAAGGATGGAGTTTGAAGAATTGATAAGAGAAGCTTGGAAAGCTCAAAAGTAAGGGAGCAAGTGAATGCTCAAGAGAAAGATCCAAAGCAAGGTAAGCTTGGATTTGTGATTTGTGTTTGTTGAAGTGTTGTATAAAGAGTTGCTGTAGGATTGAGAAAAGGATCAAAAGACTAGGATGCAAAAGGCCTAGGTGAGATGAAGGAGATTGTCAAAAGACCAGTCAAGGAGAAAAGGCTTGGGTGAGACAAGGGATCAAGAGACCAAGGTGAAAAAGACTTGGGTGAAGATCTTAGAAATGGAAATATTGTTGAGAAAAGAGCAGAGCAACAAGGTACATGAGGGAACTAAGAAGGAAACAAGCATCCAAAAGAAGAAAGATATGACTAATGTTGACTTTGATAAAGATATTTCTAGTTTGTGGAAAGATTTAGCTAAGATTAAAAGCATATTTTAGTATGGGATGCAATCAAATGAGAAAGTGTGGGTATGGCCAATGAAGAAGAGGATGAAGTGGCCAATAGATCTCCTAATGAAGAGGAGAAGAAGGAAAAATAAGATTGCCATGAAGAGGGAAACCCATAGAGGCAAGAGGATGAGTAGGTTGCCAAGTGAGAAACAAGAGAAAGAGGTTGTGAAAAAGGTTCTCATTGAGGAGAACAAGAGAAGAGAAGAAAGAAAAGATGAAGTGCCAAGAAGAGCACTTGAAAAGATAAGAGTGTGGGTGATGAGAACACTCATAGGGACCTTGTGGTCTCTTATTTTTATATCTAATGCTGTCTTTTCATGGGTAATTTCAGGTATGAGCAGCCTTATGAAGGTCAAGAGAAGGGCCTTGAAGAATGAAGAGATTGGTGCAAGAGAAGACACCAAGTGCACAAGTGAATGTGCAAGAAAGAGAAGAGAGTTTGATGTTGATGATAAAGAAGAAGAGATGCATTGGTTAATGCATGAGGGAGGTGTTGAGGAGCCCTTACAAGCAAGAGAAGATATGGAAGATGAGGATGACTTCCATGATGCCATTGAATGCCAAGAAGAGGAAAGAGAACAGCCAAGCACAAAGGAAGAGAAAGATTGCTCCATGGATCAAGCTATCAAAGAGGTAAATGAAGTGTTAAGACCTGATTTTGATTGTTATTGTGAGCATGAAGATTTTAATACATAGGTTATAAGAGGAAAGAGGAAGATGAAGTCCTCACACAAAGCAGTCAATCATGGATACATAATGCCTAAGTGGATGGTGAAGCACATAAGCAAGCAACAAGTAAGCAAGCAAGCAAGTTTACCTTATAAGATTGGATTTTCTCATATTCCTAATATGAATGTAGATGTGCAAGAAAATAAAAGGACAAACAAGGTTGGTTTTTCAGTATTGTCAAAAGAGCATGGATGCAGGATGCCTACATGGTTCGAAAAGACAAATGGTAAGAAGAAGAAACAAGTATGGGTGCCTAAGAAGGCAAAAAGTGAAGATGTGAGTGTTGAGGCAACAACACCAAGAAGTCAATGGAAGAGGATTGAAGGTGATTCCAAAAACCAAGAGAATGAAGGTGAGATGATGAGTATGGAAGAGGCATTCCATGAAGACAGGATGCTTGAGAGATATACCAAAGAGGTAAAAGGTAAACAAATGGTTTATAATGATGTTTTTGAATCATTTAATGATATTTTTATGGAAAATGAGGAATGGAAAATGTCTATGAAAACTAATATGCAGCAAGGAGAGAATTCCAAATGGATGGATGATGAGGAAAGGGGAGAGTATGCAGAAAAGCAATGCCTCATTGAAAATAAAGAACAAACAAGATGGCTTCAAGCAGAGATTGAAAAGAACAAGGAGAGACAAGGTAATAGTGTTCCTATTGTTTTTGATAAGTATATTGATGTTGATGAAGAAGTTGGTTTATGTGAAGACAAGCTAAGAAAAGATGAGATAAGGGGTAAAGGACAAGTAATCCTTAACAAAGAAGGACCCAAGTTTGATGAAGAGAATGGTGAGATAGATGAGATATCACTAAAGGAAGAGTTGAAGATGTTGGAGGATCTATTTGGTCATTCAAGAGAACTACATACAGGCACAAACCATGATGATAACACTATTGGTGAGAGTGAAGCAAGAAAAGAGCACACTAAAGAGGCAAAGATAGTTTTGGCCCAAGAGCAGAAAAGTGGAGGCAGCCAAGAGACTTTATGGTCTCAAGTTTTTTACTTCTAACATTGCCTTTGATGTTTTGAATGCAGGTATTAAAGTTGTGGAGATGAATGAAGTCCATAGTTTAATGGACAAATTTTTGAACCAAGAAGAACAACAAGATCTAGAAGACATGTATGAAGATGAAGAAGCATGGAAGCGGGAGATGGCAGCTGAGAAAGAAATGAGAAGAAGGACATACCAAAAAAGGAAGAAAAGCAAGAAGATGAAAGACAAAGACTATCAAAGACAAGCATTGGTATTGGCAACAAGACCTTGGGATCTAGGAATATAGTGTAAACTAATGTATGGAGGAAGTAGTTCAATTGAACTAAGGTTCAAATTGTTTCTAGAGGGAGAGTATGATGCAGGAGCATCTACAATAGCTACATGAAGACATGGTCAAGTTGGAAATTCTCAAGCATACAAAGCTCAAGTCATGTCTTAGTTTTGTATTTGAATTCATATTGTTGTCTTTTCCCTCCAAAATGTTGTTAACGAGGAATAAATGTAAATATTAAATGTAAAAGTGAAAAGTGAAAAGGTAAGAGAGAATCCCCATGTTTTTAGCCAATCTTGGCTTAAAGAAAAAATGAGGGGAGTGGTTGAAATCTTTCAACCGTAAGATATTAGTGGAGATAAATATTCTCCAAATCAGTATATTGGTTGAATGGAAAATCTTTCTTGTTGGTCTTAGTGCCCAAGTTAGGCGTAGAATTTAAGTACGAGGTAAAAAGAAGCATAAGCTTACAGTTGTTTTGGCTACCACAGAGTTAGTTTGGTTTTTGGCATCTATTTTTATGGCTTTGCCAAAATATAATTGAGCCTATGGAATGGGAACTCACCATTTGAGATATCGAAGCCCATAACTAGGGATGGTGGAAGGAGGACATAGTAGCAGTGGTAACAGGGGCCAACAAGGGCATTGGCTATTTAATTGCATGTCAATTAGCAGGACAAGGTATGCATGTCATATTGACAGCATGAGGTCAACAAAGAGGACATGCGGCAGCCAAGTCTTTGAATGATCAAGAGTTTCATAATGTTGTGTTCCATCAGCTGGATGTGAAGAAGATGCTTTTGATGAAGTTGATGATGATGCTGAGGAGGAACAAGATCATGAAACTGAAACTATTCCCACCGAGTCAGCGGTAAAGAAGTCTCTTATTCCTCCTGTTGTGTATAAAGAGCTAGAGGCAACTTTCAAAGAAAGAATTGAAGAAGAAGGAATTGGCTAAGCTTGATGCCATTCTAGTTGAGCTAGGCATTGCAACAAAATAGAAAGATGATTCTAATGGAACTGTTGAAGACACTAAATCAGAAACACTAAATGGAGAAGTAGAGAATAGTGAGGGCAGTCTGATTCTTAAAGAGAGTAAAAGTTCAAAGTGGAGGAAGGAAAATAAGGAAAAATCCTTTGAGGAGCTTAAAGATGAAGGAAGCCATGCAAAGGATGGGGAATTTAAAGTAAAAGAGTGAAGAAGCAAGCCTGACGCTAGAATGCACAAGGAATTTAGAGACCGTATATGATGTGGGGGTGAGAGACGTGATAAAGAGGATTACAATGAACTCATGGATTTTTACTCTTTTGGTATGTGCATGCTGGAGATGATAACCATTGACATTCCCTATAGTGAGTATCATAATGTTGTCTTTGCATGAAAATATCTGTTGAAGATAATGATGACACGTCAAGGACCCTGAGACAATAAAACAAAAGCATCGACATGTTTCCATGAAGGCTGTGAAGAACTGGGCACAACAAATTCTGGTAATGGTTTTAATTTTTATAGTTTTATGTCAAACACAAGTTCTCAGGTCAATTGAATATATCCACAATAGTTGAACATGAAGTTGATTTATAATCCTTGTGACTTGGTCCAATAGTGTTATTGATTGGAATGGAGAATTCTATGAGCCTTAGCCGTGTGAGAATTTAAAATAATTTATCATCTACCTATATCGAGTTCACAAAAAAGTGCATATGATCATTTTTACAATCTGTAGGGTGTCTTGGTTGCAATTGATGACAGTGCATCATTTTGGTATCAGAGCAATCCAAGGTCAGTTCATCAATTTTACTTTTATTTATATATTTAAACTTCTATAATTTTCATTGTACCATGGTTTTATAGTGGATTATTAAACATTTTATAATTCTAATGATCCCTTGGATGTGATCCACAAACCCATGGTAGGAGACCCATCAAGTGTAATTTAGATAAGCACACAAAATCCTCTCCCAAGAGGTGTTTGAGTTACTAGGTATGATTTTGTGTCACTTAGTTTAATTACCATTTCGGGGTTAAATTCATCTCCAAACATTACTAGTTTGTAAGTTAAATAAAGGTGACTCACCCTTATAGGTCTTTGAATTAGTGAATTAAATTATCTCAAAAGTATAATTGTAAGGGAGATAAATATTAAGGAGTCAAATCCCTAAATTTAGACAATTTTTTTATATTACATCTTTAAAAAATGTAGATGAAACTCCACTTATTATGAAAGAGAATATTTTTTCTAAATCATTAGCACAGTCTCTATGCAAAAATTGTAACTCCCTTGGTTTTGATCAGGGGGCATCTGTATTCACTAGATAAGGAATACAATTGTGGGTGACCAGGTTTTATCTTGGTGATTGCATTGTAGAAATTGCTTTTGTTACAATGTAATTTAAAAAATTAGAATCGACCAAGAAGAATTTTTAGTTTAGAAATATGATAAAAAAAATTTGGACATACATGTTTGAAATACACCATCTATTCCAATGTGTATGCCTACAATTATACCACCACCACTTGTTTCTCCTAATAATTAATAATGTTACATCTTCAAAAAATGTGGATGAAACTCCACTTATTATGCAAGAGCCTAATAATAATTTATTTCTAAATCATTACCATCAATTTAAAATTTCTATGATGATAATTTTACTTCTATTTCCATATTTGAACTTCTATAATTTTCATTGTACTATGGTCTTGTAGTGCATTATTGAACATTTTCTAATTCTAATGATCTCATGGATGTGATCCACAAACCCATGGTAGGAGACCCATCAAGTGTAATTTACATAATCACACAAAATCCTTTCCCAAAAGGTCTTTGAGATACTAGGTATGATTTTGTGTCACTTATTTTAGCAACCATTTTGGGGTTGAATCTATCTCCAAATATTAATAGTTTATAAGTTCAATAAAGGTGACTCACCCTCAAAGGTATTTGGATTGATGAATTAAATTATCTCAAAAGTATAATTTTAGGGGGGGGCTAAATATTAAGGATTAAAATCCCTAAATTTAGATAATTTTCTTATGTTACATCTTTAAAAACATTGGATGAAACTCCACTTATTATACAAGATCCCATTTTTTCTAAATCATTAGCACAATCTCTACTTTAAAATTACATCTCCATTGGTTTTGGTCAGAGGGCATCTGTATTTTCTAGATAAGGATCATAGTTGTGGGTGATTAGGTTTTGTCTTTTTAATTACAATGGATTAATTTCTTTTGCTATAATGGCATTAAAAAAATTAGAAGTGACTAAGAAGAATTTTGGATTTATAAATATAATAAAAATTTGAAGTGGACATATATGTTTGAAAGACACCATCTATTCCAATGTGTATGCCTAAAATTATACCAACACCACTTATTTCTCCTAATAATTAATAATGTTACATCTTCAAAAAATGTGGATGAAACTCCACTTATTATGCAAGATCCTAATAATAATTTATTTCTAAATTATTACCATTGGTTTCAAAGTTACATGACAAAATTTTACTTCTATTTCCATATTTTAACTTCTATAATTTTCATTGTACTATGGTCTTGTAGCAAATTATTGAATATTTTCTAATTATGATGATCCCCTAGATGTGATCCAAAAACCCATGGTAGGAGACCCATCAAGTTTAATTTAGATAATCATACAAAATCCTTTCTCAAGAGGTCTTTGAGTTACTCGGTATGATTTTGTCACTTATTTTAATTACTATTTGGGTTTGAATTCATCTTCAAATATTAGTTTGTATGTTCAATAAAGGTAACTCACCCTCACAGGTATTTGAATTGGTAAAGTAAATTATCTCAAAGGTATAATTTTAGTGGGGGGTAAATATTAAGGAGTCAAATCCCTAAATTTATACAATTTACTTATGTTACATCAATTTTAAAAATTATGGATGAAACTCCACTTATTATGCAAGAGCCTATTTTTTTTAAACCATTAGCATAATCTCTACTTCAAAATTGAAACTCCCTTGGTTTTGATCAGGGGGATCTATATTATTTGGATAAGGAGCACAGTTTTGGGTGATTATCTTTTAATTTAGTGATTGCAATGGATAAATTGCTTTTGTTACAATAGCATTAAAAAATTAGAAGTGACCAAGAAGAATTTTGGGTTTAGAAATACAATAAAAATTTGAAGTGGGCATATATGTTTGAAAGACACCATCTATTCCAATATGTATGCCTACCATTATACCACCACCACTTATTTCTCCTAATAATTAATAACGTTACATCTTCAAAAAATGTGGATAAAACTCCACTTAGTATGCAAGAGCCTAATAATTATTTATTTATAAATCATTATCATTGGTTCCAAAGTTCCATGATGATAATTTTAATTCTATTTCCATATTTGAACTTCTATAATTTTCACTATACTATGGTCTTGTAGCATATTATTAAAAAAATTCTAATTGAATTTGATGATCCCCTAGATATGATCCAAAATCCTATGATAGGAGACCCATCAAGTGTAATTTGTCGTGATGAGTCTATAGCTATTTTATTGGAATGAAATTCCCTAAATTATAAAAATCTACATTTAGATATCTATCAGTGGATTCAATTAAGTCTATATATATAAATACTATATCTAGTAAGTGTTCTGAGGTAGACTGCTTAATATGTCCTCACATAACCATAATTTAGATAACACACAAAATCCTTTCCCAAGAGGTCTTTCAGTTATGTTGACATTGTGTCACTTATTTTAATTACCATTATGGGGTTGAATTCCTCTCTAAATATTAGTTTGTAAGTTAAATAAAAGTGACTCACCCTCATATGTATTTGATTTAGTGAATTAAATTATCTCAAAGGTATAATTCCTGGGGGTGGAGGCTAAAATTAAGGAGTCAAATCCCTATTTAAGATAATTTGTTTATGTTACATTTTTTTAAAATGTGGATAAAACTCCACTTATTATGTAAGATCCTATTATTTCTGAATCATTAGCATAATATCGACATTAAAATTGCAAATCCCTCGATTTCAACACCAATCTTGGGATTCAAAGTTGAAGTACTCAATGTGTTGATGGACAAAATGTTTAACCCTACTCTGCATTGAGATATCACACATCTTGTTGTCATGAATGAAAAGTTAATGTTTATAGATTGGTATGGTGAAGATAGCTTATGCCCTCACATAACCATAATTTAGATAACCTCAAAAAATCCTTTCCCAAGTCTAGGTTTTGAGTTACTAGGTATGATTTAATGTCATTTATTTTAATTATCATTTTGGGTTTGAATTCATCTCCAAATAGTAATAGTTTGTTAATTTAAGAAAGGTGACTCACTCTCACAGGTATTTGAATAAGTAAATTTAATAAATTATCTCAAAGGTATTCTATAAGGGCTAAAAATTGAGTCAAAACCTTATTACACAATTTAATCATGTGATTTAATGAACAAATATGAATAAACTTTTTTAATTAGAATAATTATAATAAACAGTAAATATTTATAAATATTTTTCTATTAAAAGCTATCTAAATTTATTATTTATGTTTAAATCACTTGGTCAAAAAAAACTACTTTACCAATTACAAATGTGTGTGTGTGTGTGTTTGTGTGTTTGTGTTTAAATATATATTAAATTTTTTTTTAAAATAATTTTCTCATGCACTTCAAAATTAGGGTTAAGTTTACCTTTTTCTCTTTCCATTATTTTCTCTCAATTTTTCTCTCTCCCTTTTGAAGTTCAAAAAACATTCTTTTATTGATTTTTTAAAGGTTAACTATGGTGTTAGTTGTGGAAGTGTTGACCCCATTTTTCACTATCATTTCTGTAGGTGTGGTGTTAGTGGTGGAAGCTTTGACCCCATTTTTCAGTATCCTTTCTACAAGTGCTTCTTCCTAGGTATTTAATCTATGTAATATATTGTTTTAATATATTTTAAATGTGTGATTTGTTTGGCTTAACATGATATTTTTATTCATTGTTTACTACTTTAAGTTATGAAATCACTGAGATTCAAATAGACCTAGATTTTTGTTATGAAATGGTCAAGATAATGAAATTGTAGAGATTAGGATTGTTTAGTGATTACTTGTATTCAATAGGGACCCAAATGGTGAATGTGAGTGGAAATCAGACATTTTTTTATTAATTTTAAGCAAATAATCATAGTAAAAAGTCTCATGATACAAGAGGGTTTCAATGGTTCCACCATCTCTATCCCATCGCATCATTCATCTGTTGGCTCTATTCGAATACTGAAAATTATTTCTATTTTAGATTGAGTTGAAAAGTCATTTTTTGGAATGTTCTAGGTTATTATTATTTGAGTTTAATTGTTTCCATTTTATACTAAGTTGAAAAGTCATTTATTGGGGTGGTGAACTTTTCCCTCATGCCATGTCATGAAATTTAATAAATGAATGATTAAATAACACCTAGCATTATTATTTGGGGTGGAAAAGCATTACTTAGTGCATCGATATTCTTGGGTAGAGGTGTCCCATGCATCATTTTATATTAAAAAATTGCTTATAAAATTATCTACAACTATTATATAAGAGGAGCTATTGTTTAAAGAGACGTTTTTTAGCGGTAGGAAGCAATAGGGGGCTGAAGATTTGTATGGATACTCCTTTTTTGTGGTTTTCATCTATCATTTGAATCCAATCATTTTTTTTTTAAATAAAATTTTTGTAGTAAAATGCTCCTAATTTCTCTCAGAAACATGTATTACACATAATTTTTGTAGTCTTTGGAGCACATCCAGATATCTTCAAAGCATCCAGTATAGGTCTTTTGATCACCCTATACAGATCTTAAAATCATTCTTAGACTTATTCAAATCATCTTGTGTATGTCTTTAGAACACATCTAGAGCATATTTAGATCAATTGTGAAGCATCTTTAGAGATTCCTCTAAGCGTTTAATCATCAGAGCTCCCTTGTTGAATCCTCAAAATTATAGCCAAAGGAGTTGTAAAAATTATGTGTTGCCTTATCAAAATTACCCCTCATTGGGATGTATTCCTCAACTCAAAATTACCCCATCCATGGGATGTGTTGATGTACTCAAAACTATGTTATTCATCCAAGTAGGACACAATAAAGGTAAAGAATCAATAATAAATTACATACAATCATTGAATAAATTAAATTCATATCCTACTTAGATCAAACTGTAAGTATTAAATGAAATATAATATATAACCAAATGTAACACTTTAGGAATAGTTTATATAACTATGATGAGATATATGAAATGCCCATAATTTCTCCTCCACACTTTACTTTTTGTAAGTCCTCTCATAAAGAAGTGGGATGACTGATCCTTAATCCAAATTTTCTAATTTAAACCTTTGAATTAGATCATAAACTTCAAAATGATGTCCCTAGTCATGGTGGCCCCTTAGCAAGAATCCAAGATCTCTGAGAATTACATACACCCATGATTTAATTCAAATTTTACTTGAGAATTATAACACCACCATGGAAATATAGGACACATAATGATAGGAGGCCTAAATCTCATCATAATCCAGACATTTGAACCTCTTTCCTTTAAGTGTTGAGTGATTATCTAGAAAACTAATTTGGCTCTTCTTAGACTCTATTCAATATTGGTGGGGGTAAGGACTTCCCTGTGCTTCAACTCAATAGGTAATGTCTCCCACCTAGCAAGACTTGCATTGATACCATTGGCATAATGGTGGTTTATAAAATCTCTAAAGTCAGCAATATTAGATCTCAATAGCTCATGATACTTATTCTTCATATGCATATGATACAGGGGTTGAAAATAAGAAATAAGTTTATTTGCTTCTAGAAATTATAGTCCCTTTCATAACCTAGTGGTGATTTGTAATTCTATAAATCTATTATTGGCCTATTTCCATGCCATTTGGTTCCTTAGAGTAGAGATAAAGACATGTAATTGTGTCTCTCCAACAAATAAATTTATCAAAAAACTAGATTGATATCCTAACAACAACTTAAAAGTATAGAACTCATAAATAGAATCTTGTCTTTCTTTAATGTTCTTTAGAAAAATGTTCATAAATACATGATAATCTTCAATGATATTTGAAAAACCAAGGGAAATTAACTAAATCTACCATTTATAAAACTACTCATGTAAGAAATGAACATAAACTGATGAAGGCTACCTACATGCTAATAGTTTCTTAGAAATAACACAAATGTGATGAATAGAAGCATGTGCTTTCTATAATTATAGTTGGGATTATACCAATTGCTTTTGATATTCATCTTTAAATTTGGCATTTTCATCCTTTAATTTTTGAATCTTCTTCTTGGTGATATGCTAGGTAGAGATTATTTCATGTAATAGAATAGAGAAAGAGGGAACAACTCTTGTTAGACCCTTTATTTGAACTGTAATGTCTTGTGTTTTTCTTTGCATGAACTGAATAAAGGATTGTAACTCAAAATTCTAAGTTGTGAGATCTATTATTCTATTAATATGTTAGGTAATCATTGTATTTCTATCATAAATACTTTCTCTCAGATTATTAATCAAATTACTCTTATCAACATTGACATTTTGAAAATCAATAATTTTAGTGTCCTTGATAACAAGAGAATTATTCAAATCAGTAATCTAAGTGTTTTTGATAGTAAGAAAACTCTACAAATTACTCAACTCTTGGGTCTATGAAAACATTACATTGTGGACCATAGTCTATTTATCTTGTATTCCTTGAATAATTATTTCTTGGTCACTAACTCTAGTAATAGATTCTTCCCACCTTTGTTTCAAATTAGAAATCATCAAGCCCTTACCTTTCAAAATTGAATGGAAAACATCTAACTCTATTTGTTGCACTCTAATTATTTATTTTTGGTGTGATAAAGCCATGGCATGCCTCATTTCTTTTTATTCATAAAAATAATGTGGAGAATATGGATCTTCTTAAATAAAGGGTGCATTACCCTTATTAGTAATAGAGGGCATATGATGCACTACATCTTGAGGTACAAATTCTTCTACTCAGGTTTCCTCTTCAAATATAACTTCTTAGATGACCTATACATCTTCTTCTTCTTCTTACAAGATAAGTTGATGAATACATTAGAGTTTAGTTAGAGGAGGAAGAGGGGTGCTTTAATAAATTCCCATTTGTTACTTTGATCTCTGGCATAGTATCTTTGAAACCAATGGCAATGAAGATAGTCATTATATAATTTTAATTATGGGTTCTTCAATCCAAATTATATTGGAAGGAGAGGAAGATCATGGTGTATTTTTGGTAAGAACTAGAGAAAAATTTTGGAGGAAAGAGGACTAACCTTTTCACCCCTTGGTTTACAGAGAAAATAATGGTGACAAATGAGTGTAACTAGCCCATGATGGCAGATAGACCTAGTACCCCATCCTATCTTCTGAGAAACATTAATCAAAGCATTATGAAGGAAATAGGGAAGATTGATCATATATTGTTCTTGAATAGCTCCCTTCCTCAAATGAAGGAGTCTCATAGCATCTCCAGCCACTACAATAAATTGACCATCACAAGTGATATATTTCATTATCTAGAAAACAACATTTTGCCAAGGTTGAGGAAGACTTGCTCTCAAAATTCCCTTGGCCACTCCTTGGGGTGATTTGGCTAGTCTAGGGTGTGGCTCATTTCCTTCAACAAACATATATATTAGGTTAAAAAAATAATATTTTCAATGTCAACACTTTGTCCTTAAGAATCCTAGATATAGCACTGATTACAGAGGGATTCACTAAAATGTTTTTCCCTTTGATAATAGCATGATCTTCATCAAATTTATCATAAAATTATTTCAAAATTTCTTCATGGAATCCCTAAAATATTTTTAATAAATTCAACCAAATTTTTAATTCAAATATGCCTCTAACCACTTCATCTTGTAGTAATGCATCAGAGAATGCCAATTCACTTTTTTACTTTCTCCCACCCATCTTCAAGGCAATCATTATTTAATTACAAATTTGACTATAATATAAAAACACAAAGCTCAATTTCACATAGGGAACATGGGAAGAAATAGGTTAGAGATACGACCTAATAATTGATGGCAGTGACAATGCAAAAATGAATAGCAAAGCAATTTATATGATGTGATTATAATAATAATGATGGCTGAAATTATGGTTATCTCTTTAGATCATGTGAGATATAATGTGAAGGTGCTTTGTCCTATCAAGTAGTCATGTGTGTCATAAAGGTCATTATTGGTATTAATGGGATCAATAATTGTAATTAATTATGTATCATACCAAATATTTTTGAAATGCACTCTATTTAAAACATAGTTACATTAATCTTGTTTGAAAATACCATTTGGAAACATCATCACATCAATTTTTTTGGAGATAGTTTAAAAACACCATCACATTAAATTATGGATCATGGCATTGTTGGTCTAATGGAATTATTTTGATTCTCAATGATGGAGGTGAATTTTTCCCATTCATGATTTTTCATCTTAGGAGCATAGCTATCAGTCTTTGGATCTAAGTCACTAGTCTTCAGAGCTAAACCTTCAAACTTTGAATAAAAATTGTAGTCTATTCAAATTTTGTTTATATATAAATGTATAATTCACCTGATTTATTTTAGAAACCTTATATATATTTAGCACATTACATATATAAATAAATAACCCTATATAGGTTTTTTTTATATGTATTTATAACCAATTGAATCTGCTTAATCCTTATCTTGTCTAAAGAACCACTTGGGGGTTCTATTGATGGAGACAATGGTTGAGTTTGAGTTTGTCCCATATGAATAGAGAAATAGGACCTATTATAACTTGGTGGTTGTAGACATTCCTACTTCAGCCATGGCTTTCAAATTTTGATTGATGAGATCATATATGGCCAAGCTTGATTAATGGGCAAGCTTGATTAATGGGAAAGCTTGTCAAACTTCGATCTATTACTTTTAGTAATTAATCAATCTAAAATTCAATTTTTATTTAATTTTAATTAGATTTACAATCAATTTTATATTCAAAGCTAAATATTTCCACCTTTTGACATGTGGATGCCACCTCAAATATAGCTAAGTACTCATGTGGCATGAATACAACTAAGTTATCTAGTTGGCTCAAAATTAGGATACATGGGACTTTTTGATTTCCTAGTGACCCTCAATTTGTAGCAATCTCTTGGGTGGTACCTTTTAATTTTGATACCTTGAATGGGGAATCCAATCTTGTGCCTATTTAAAATTTATATCAAGAGACACTTTTAAGGGGAAAATCTGATTTTATGTATGTTTGAAAGGTATCTCCTAGGAGATAACTTGAAGGTATTACATGAACCTTCAAAATATCACCCAATAGTGCCTTTTGCGAAAAGGAAAATTCCACTTGTTCTCTAAAGGAAAAAATCTCTCTTGGGCCTATTTGAAAGGTATATCTTAGGAGATACCTTGAAGAGGAAATCTACTCTTCTGCCTAAAAGGTATCTCCTAGGAGATGCATTGAAGGTATTATAAGGGCCTTCAAAATATCACCTAGTGGTGCCTTTTATGTAGAAGAAATTCAACTTGTTCCTTACAGGAGAAATACACTCTTGTGCCTATTCGAAATGTATCTCCTAAGAGATACCTTAAAGTGAAAATCCACTCTTTTACATGTTTGAAAGGTATATCTTAGGAGATACCTTGAAGGTGTTATAAAGGCCTTCAAAATATCACCTAGTAGTGCATTCCATGTAAAGGAAAATTTCACTTGTTCATTGAAAGAGAAATCCACTCTTGTGCCTATTTGAAAGGTATCTCATACAAGATACCTTGAAGGGAAAATCCACTCTTATGCATGTTTGAAAAGTATTTTCTAAGAGATACCTTGAATGTATTACAAAATCTTTCAAAATATCATGCAATAGTGCCTTTTGTGAAAAGGAAAAATGCACTTGTACCTTGAAAGATAAATCCACTTTTGTCCCTATTTGAAATATATCTACTAGGAGATTTCTTGAAAGGAAAATCCACTCTTGTGCATGTTTTAAAGGTATCTCTTAAGAGATACCTTGAAGTTATTACAAAAGTTTTTGAGTAATCACTCAATAGTGTCTTCTGTGCAAAGGAAAATTCCATTTATTCCTTGCATAAGAAATCCACTCTTGTGCATACTTTAAATGTATCTCCTAGGAGGTACCTTATGTTGATTCCTAGTTTTACACCTCTATCATGTAGCCTTGCACACTTGAATAATGGGGCAAGAAAATATGTAAAACTTACTAAGTATGTCATTGTAGATAGGGATGGGTTTGACATCAAGACTATATTGAACATAAAAAATGACCGAGAGGGACCTACAAAGGGTATGGTCAGTTCCCTACTACTTCTATCTCTACCTAAACCAAGGTGAGAGGACATAAAGGGTAGATTTATCTCTTGAATGGATTTTGTAACACAATCTTCCTGGGGATTATTGGCACAAGGAAATACAAATCTAACTGGAATATAACCAAAATTGTTCAATCTACCCAGTAAGGGTTATCACATGGAATGAGAAATTTCTCTAGGTCAAATACAAGCTACTAAAGATAGATATGAATATGATTTCAACTTCCAATATACATAATCTTAAATAATAGGGGGCTGAATAAGAGATTACAATGTTGATCTTTAATGTATCAAATACAAACACATGTTGATTATATAATATTTATGTGATTGTAGGCAAATAACACTTTAGATATGTAGAAGGTGTGTTATATACAAGGTAAAATAAGGTAGGACAAAAACTATAAATTAATAGGGACTAGAAGTGGAAGGTTAACTTATGAGCACAAAGAAGTTTGAATAAATTTCCATATCACCTCTACCAATAAATGCAGCACCAACTTAGAACAAATGAAACTAAAACCATATGTGAATGATGTCCTTTTAGAACACCTCCTAGTTGAAACCATGAGCCTGTGACTACCCTTAAAAATTCTATCAACACCCTATTTCTAAATCTTAAAGTGAAAAGGATTTTATTATCTATATATACTCTCTAATTGAATACCATAAAGATAAATACATCATATCACTGATCAACTAATCATTTAAAACATGGCATTGTATTTTAACAATAGAAAGAGGATGGAAACCATTAGAAAATTTCATTTATTCATTGAATTGAAAAAGTGTACAATGTGTAGTTTACAACATAAAAAATATATATGTTATGCAAGAAAATATTGTAACAAGGGAGACATGTTTGATTCTCTCAAATCTTACCAATGATTTTTTCCAAGAATGTTACACCATGAGAATTCTTCAAGGTTATATCTCTTGACTCAAAAATTTAACTAACCATTTTAAAGGTACACACCCCTTTTTCTTATATAATTGAGCTAAGCCTAGAATATTCTTAAAGGTGCGCCAACTAAAATATTCCTTCATAGGCCTAGAGTTTGTTATACCTTGTGATGAACATGATTCCTAGGATTATGCACGTGCTCTAGTGATGAAGATAAAATGAATTATCGACTAAGGTAGGATGTTTATTATTATCCACATGGAGGATAACCTTGTAAAAGACAAAACAAAACTTTGTCTTCTTACACAAAAAACAAAACATCCCTTTCCTATGTACATGATTACAAAAACTACCTTGAAAGGGATGTGTGACAAAAAAATAAAAGGGAAAAAAGGAAGTGAAAAGAAAGGAGAGGTGGAGATAGCTCAAAATAAACTAAAATATTCAATTAGGTTCCATAATAAATTTGAATAAAGAATAATTTTCCAACCTATTTTTTTATTTGATATATTTCTCAAGCATCAGGGTGAGACTCCCTTGGTTTGGGCCTACTTGGTATTTTAATTTGACTCTATATTCTTCAATCCAGGTAGTAGTCTACTAAATCATGGTCTATTTCTCTCCAATGAGTTTCTTGAGTTGGTCACATGATTCTCTAGTGACACCAATTATTTTATCTTATGAACATCAAAAGATTCTTTTGGTGCATCAATGAGTTTCTTTAGAGTATCACATACTATATCCTCCCCCAAGTCATTTTCACCATCAAGGTTCTCTATCTTCTTTAGCATGGCATCTATCTCACTTGTCGCAATCTTGAGAGACTATATTTCTCCTTTTAAATCAACAATGCCATCTTTGATCATCATCATATGATGATTGATTGCTATTTGATATTCTTTGGGCCTTTTATGATCATTTAAAGTAATGATCTTCTCTAAAATCAAGTCATCCATGCTCATCTTATTGATCTCTTCTGCCTTCCATTAAGCCTCCTCCCATTTCTTAGTGTCTGCCTTAGAGGAAAAAATCTAGATATCACACTCTATTTTAGTTTCTACTATATCAATCAAGCATTTAAATTTCAAGTTGATTATTTCTTCTGCCCTGATGCCTAAGTCTTATTGCTAGTCTTTATTTTCCCATCCTATAGTCTTGAAATCATTGATTCAATTAGAATTAAGAGATGCAAAGGAGAGATGGAGAGGACCTAGAGCTATGGTGGTAGTTGGAGTTACTACCTCATGCTCACTTATTAGCTTTTTCAAGTACTAGATCATATCCTAGTTCTCTTCCTTCAACTCTTCCGTGGTGGCCTTGTCTTTATCCATCCTATGGGCCATAATGCTAGCCAAAACCTATGAGCTATGTTTTAACTCATTTCTATATGGATCCCCCAAAATGTGGCTATAAAGGGTGTAAATTTCAAGGGGAACATCCTTCTTCAATTTATAAGGAGGAGGGATGGACATCTATACATTCCTTTCTCTTGTAGTGGTGAAGGTGGTCCTGAAATGTGTTCGAGCCTTTTTATAAGGTTTAGCCTTATGTGTCTGAGTGATATTCATTATGTCTATCTTCCTTATTTTGTTGATAGTGTCTCTTTTTTCCTTGATTTGATCTTTAACCTAGAGAAAGGGTCTAGCTTGGAATCCCATTGAAATGGTAGATATTATTGGCAGCCTCAAGATAGTGAAGGGTGTTGTCATTATATTTTTATATGTAGGGAGCACTATAGGTTTTGACAGTAGGGTCAACACAAATTATTCAATCTCTTCATCACTCTCTTACTCCTCACCACCCTTATCCACTCTATGCTCCTTTTCCAAACTCAACTCTATATACTCCAAAACATCAAACTCTAACCCAAGCAGATTCCATGAGTAACTTCTCAATCAAACTTACCTATTATATTGATTGGTTAGAAGGCCACATGGTTGCTTCACCTTATTTATTTTCTTAGGCTTCAATTATGGATGAGGCTATGGTGACATCCTTGTTACTTTTTAGAAACTTTTCACCAGTCATGGCCTCAAGGCCTTCATTATATATTGGGTCATAGACCTTGATGCAAGGGAGAAAGCTTTATGATACTTAAATTGAAGTGACATCTCCTGAAGCACCCTCCTCAACATCCTTATTAGAATCATCTAATTCCTTATTTTATTCTATATGGGTAGGGGTACCTTTTTCTAGGTTTGCTCCCCCACCTTCTTTTGCACTCACATTTTCCTCTAATGTTGGACTTGATACCTTTAGAGGGGAAGGGGCATTTTTTGGTACTTTTGGAACCACCTTTGAGCCTCGTTACTCAAGTACCACCTCTAAAATGGTGTCACCTTGAATGTTCTGCTCTGGCTCTCCTTTATCTCTTTCACCAAACTTGTTCAATTTTTTATTTCCACCATGATTGCCTTGGACCAGTGGTTGGGTGATGATAATATAAATGAATGTCTTTGTGTCTAATGAACCCACTTCTTTTTATTGAAGGGATTGAACTTGCATAAATGCCTCTACACCATCATATACAACATTATCTAAATATAAAGGATAATTTGAGGTTAGGATGTCTTCCTCATCACCTTTACTTTATATTGTTGAGGGTCCCTCTTCTACAAATATTCCCATCATCAGGACCTTCACTAGGGTTTGGGGCCTTTCCCTTAGATTTCTCTACCCAATTTTTACCTATGGAAGAGTGAATGCATGTTTTTTCTTCATCACCTTAGTGATGGGCCTACCTTCATTTAAATCCTCATCATCACTCATATCCCTTACTCTCTAGGCATATGAGGTCTAGTCATCTTTATTCTTCATCAAAAACCCACTTGTAGGTTTCAAAACCTTTGTTATTCTCTTTTGTTTGGGGTTATCTTCTCCTTCTTCCCCTCCTCTCTCCCTTGAGTGTATCTTTGGGGGATATGCAGTTGTTACTTGTTGCATTGGTGGAGTAGGTAGAAAATTGATTAGATTGGCCATGGGGATGGCCACTGGAATAGCTATCATTATTGGGGCTCCCTCTCCTAAAATGGATATGGGGTGGAACTAGCCCATGTAACCTCCCCAGTAATATATTTTTTCCAATTTTCTAGTAGGATTGTTATCTTTGAAAAAGATAGTCTAGCCTTAGATTACACTCTTATTATTAATTCGATATCAAATGTCTTAGTGAAATCAACATCACTAAGCTTGAACTTACCCTTACCTTTCAATTTTTGTGGTGGATCCATAAGATCACCATTGTACTCAAGAAGGAGAC
The DNA here is from genome assembly GCA_037957365.1 of Torreya grandis. Taxonomy (NCBI): domain Eukaryota; kingdom Viridiplantae; phylum Streptophyta; class Pinopsida; order Cupressales; family Taxaceae; genus Torreya; species Torreya grandis. The sequence continues at coordinate 1,607,173 of JARHVA010000268.1, read as the reverse complement.
CTCTCAACTCTTTAACTCACTTGAGCTCCTAGAGGATAGGGGTGTCATAAGCACCAAGCTCAACTCCTTTTTCCTTCAGCTAGCTAAAGGTTCTTCTTATGATTTGAAAGGCTATATAGGGGATGAAATCATTTTGATCCTTAATAAAGTCCACTTGTGAGATGGCTTAGGCTTCAATGTTCATTTCACTATATATTGGACATAGTGTCTTCTTGTTATCCACCTTATCCTTGGTTATGGGGGTGATTTTGTATGAAATAACCTCCTACACTATCAACCTTATGTAGTCCAATTTTATGATGCCTTTCTCATTAGTGATTGATGCAAAATCAAATTGGTTACCATATTCACTAGCTATCTTATCTCATAATTAGACTGGGGTGGTTTTGTATCAATTACATACTAGCCCATTTCCTTTTATAATCCCTTTACCCTGGTAATAAAAGGGCATGAATAATATCTATTTTTGATCAAGAAATTAAAGGGATTATTTATCTTTAAGTTTGATATCATTTATGTAGAGGCACCATCTATTAGCTTGGCTCCATTACTATTACTTTATCATCTAGGCACCTTGGTGATTTGTGTGGGTACCCTGAATAACCACTCACCCAGATATATGTGAATGTCTTGAATTGAATATATGAGGCACCATATTTCTTAGTTACCCCCTTTATTTATTTATAAATTCTATTGAGGCTTCTTAAAGGAGATAATACACTCATTATGATGTTGATGAAGCAATTTTACACCCTTCATAAGTTCTTCTTGAAACCATACATGGTGATTTCTAGGTATTTTTCATAAATTCTCATTCCATTAGGGTTCTTGGTGACCCACTAGAATTTTTTATTATGCACCAAGCTATACATTAAATAATAGGACATGTATAATGTACCTATAAATGGATTTTTAAAAGAATTATAGCTTAGAGCTACATAATCTACCTATGCAAATTATCACTGAGGATAGTGGCCCAATCCAGCTTTTTCTACTTCTCTAATATGCATACTAGGATGAAGAACATCCATGGCTCAAATTTTTCTTTGGTGAGTATCCCATAAATCTTGGTGGCCATGGAAACAACATACTAGGGTAATTCATTGAATTCCACTAGCTTTAAACTCTTAGACATCTTGGAGGCCTTCTATCTCTTCTTGACTAGCCAACAAGTATTGATAGTGTCCCAAATTGCCTTATCATTATTCTCTATGTATTCCTAGTATTCATTTATGGTGAGTGTAATGCCTTCAGGCTCAAGAGGAATCCTAATCATGGTGTTGAGGACCATAAAGGTGAAAGAGTAGACAACCAAATGGATACCATTGACAATAGTCTTAGTGTTTGGTTAGTATGCCTGAGCATATGCAATAATCAATTATAGGTATGGGGTAGCCAAAGAGAATACTATCGTAGGGGTGATGTAGCTCATGAAAACATTAGATACTACTTGAGCAGGGTTTGGCCATTACAAGGCATTTAATAAGACCTCAAAATTAAGTCCCATTACATAGTTATCCTTTATCCCATCTAATATAGAGATAATGATGCCTTTCATAGGAGTTAAGGATGCCACCATTTATACCCTAGCTTTTTAATGCAATACTTCAGATTTTGATGAACTCTTAACTCAAAAAACCCTCACAACACCTTTCAACTCCTCTCAAAAATCACAAAATAGGGAGCTATAAGGACACTTACTATTAATTTGGAGGGTGGCACACAATAAAATATGAAAATTCATGAAGGAATCACCATAATCACATCCTCACACTGCACATAGTTAGGGCTCACAAATAACTCAAAGGAAAAAATGTAAGATTTGAATGCAAAGGGTTGATGTAAATGAAAAAAATGCTTTAGTTATAATCATTTACATTTCAAGATTAGGGTTGCCATTAATACTTTGATGTATAGTATATATTCACCACCTACTCTCATTAATTACTTAAGCTTCATTCAAAAAAGAGGGAAAGTACTAATCTTTATTGTACATTGGGTGATATGCCTTGAAATACATGGAGACATATGAGTGAAGGATATGTCATGTGATCCACATCCCTTCTCAAAATAAATAAATTCACCAATAAAGAGAAGATTACTTTTGCTCTTCTAAAAGCATCATTGCCTATCAAAAATTGGTGGGAAGTGTACAAAAAGAGATTTAGTGCAGATGATATTGGCCTTGAGACAAAACCTACATGGGATGATTTTCATAGATGATGTAAAGGAAGAATACTACCCCATTGGATCATATGATGATCTATATATAGAGTGGCAACAACTTCTCCAAGGTAAGGAACAATCTATTCAAGATTACACTAACATTTTTCATTCTCTATCTATGAGATTGGGCATCTAAGAAAGTGAGAAACAAAAGGTTCTCAAATATCGTGGCAGACTAAAATGGTACGTATGGGGAGAAATGGAACTCTTCAATTTAGAAACCATCGGTGAGGCATACAAGTTCATAGTAAAGATTGAGTAGAAGCATGGAAGAATGAGTATAAAGAATCAGTCTTCAAAATGGAAAAGTGACAAAGAAGGTCAAACACAAGGCCAAAATTGGAAGAAAAGGGAAGGAAAGACTGGGAAGTGGTGTGATATCACAAATTTGGAACTCACTCCAAAGAAGAATGTCGAGCTATCAAATCACTACTTTCTAGGTCACAATCCTCTATTCTACCTCATACAGACCCTGAAGTTGAAGAGGTTGAAGAAGAAATTATAGATGTTGATCCTGAAGCCATTATTGCTTCATCACAAACACATGACAAGATGTTAGATGGCAAGGAAAGGTTATTTCACTCTAAGTTATGGGTGAAAGGTAAGCCTCTGCATTTCATTCTTGATAGTGGAAGTCAAAAAAAAATTTAATCTCTGCTAATGTTGTGAAAATCCTAAATCTATCCATGAAGACTCACCCAAAACCATATAGTATTGGATGGTTGAGTCTAGGGAGAAACCTCGGTGTCACCCACCAATGTCTTCTCTCATAGCAATACAACCTTTGCAAGATGAGGTCTTATGTGATGTGGTCAATCTAGATGTTTGTGATGTACTCTTTGGTTAGCCATTCATGTATGATTGACATGGTATATATGAATCAAGAACTAGAAGGATCACTCTCACTCTTGGAACATGGTGTTATAGGGTACCAGAAGTACCACCTTCTACATCTGCCTCTCTGATTAGTGCCAAGAAATTTGTTCTCATGGTGGTCAAGCCACAAGAATCCAAAAGGGCTGATGTTATAGCCCTAAATACACAAACAACACAACAACAAAATAAAAAAGATACTGAGCTGAAGAAGTTCATGACCTTCCATCCACAAACTGATGGTCAGACAAAAATGGTGAACAATCGAGCCCTGCACATTTCCATAAATCACAATCCCTTCCAAGTATGCAACAAGAATTAAATTGAAGTAAAAATACCACACTTGATGAAAAATCTTGATGCAATGGGAACCATTGCTTATCAAGGAGGGAGGAATGATCCGAACAACAATTCAAATGACAATTCGGGTGATGGGTCCACCCCAATTGATGGTAGAACTTCTGGGAGCCATAACTTTTGCACCATAGCTCCAATTGACTCACCGTTTGAACTGTTGGAAAGATAATAATGAGGGGAACATTGTGAGATGTCATTTAGTTCCTATTAATGAATTTTGACCCACTAAAACCCAATGTAAGTGTCCTAAATTTCAATTTTAGTAGTGCAATCTAAAAATAATAAGTTTCTTAAAATAGTAATTCCTCGAATTCTGTATTGTTGTAAATCATGGAAGTTAAACTAATTCATATCCTTCGAGATTGATGACCTTCCATATCCTCCCCACACCTTCAAAACATGTATAAATGAATATGTAACCTGAAATGGAAATCAGACATCTCTTCTCAGAGATAAGCATATGTTTGGATCTGCAAATTTGATCAATAAAACATCTCTTATTAGAGATAACATTATTTGAATTATTTTGTTCTTATTTCTTGAATTATCTTTCAATAAAATCTTTCAAGTTTTGGATCATCATGGTACCCTTTTGGGCCCTCAAGGACTTCTAGATCTTTTTCACTTATTTATTTTTGTTTGGTATAATGGTGCAATATGTCTCAAACTCTTTACATGATGTAAGAATGCCATGTGTCATTATTTAACTATCAAATTTAGGGTAATCAGGTCTTTAAATACCTTTTGAACTTTTCCCATTGAGAGTTAAGTGAGGTAAATTTCAAAAAGGACCTAAAATCTAAAAGATCTTTAGGAGCTACCATATGATATCAATTTCTTTGAAGATTCTGATACTCGAGCCTTGGAGACTTTCTATGCCTTTCCCATTTAAAGATAAGTGTGGTAATATTCCAAAATTGCCCAAAATTTAGAAATCCCTAATAACCCATCAAATGTCCAACCCTAGATGTAAGCTCAGACTCTCGATCACCTTTTACCTTCATACCACATTTCTTCAAATAGGGAAGGGTACCATATCCTCTTGATCCTTGAGAATGTTCATAAGAGTCCCCTAAGATAAACGTCTATCCTTAATTTGGTTCATCATTTAATTCCTCACATTAGTCATCAAAACACATTGAAGGTGCAATTGATCAATTTCATCTGGGGTCACACTTCCATCTTCTCATTGTGTGTTGTTCCATTACATTTTTTTATCAAACCCCTGTTTGAACTAAAGAATTATTTTTGACAAGGGCCCAATTGATCTAGTGTAATTTTGTTATCTCCACTCTTTTTCATGTTTTAAATTCATCCCCTAAGAGATACCTTAAGGCATTACAAAAGCCTTCAAAATATCACCTAGTAGTGCCTTCTGTGTGAAGGAAAATTCCACCTATTCTTTGAAGGAGAAATCCACTATTATGCATATTTGAAAGGTATCTCCTATGATATATATTAAAGGGTAAATCCACTCTTGTGCATTTTTTAAAGTTATTTCTGAGGAGATACCTCAAAATGTAACCTAGTAATGCCTTCCATTCACTGGAATAATGCACTTGTTCTTTGAAGGAAAAATCCACTTTTGTCTCTATTTAAAATATATTTCCTAAGAGATACCTTGAAGGGGAAATCCACTCTTTTTCATGTTTGAAAGGTATACCCTAAGCTATAACTTGATGTTATTATAAAAGATTCCAAAATATCACTCAATAGTGACTTCCATGCAAAAGAAATTTTGTTTGTCCCTTGTAAGAGAAATACACTCTTGTTCCTATTTGTAAGGTATCTCCTATGAGATACCTTGAAGGGGAAATCCTCCCCATAATTACCCCATGAAAAAATCCTATGACCCTTCCAAATACTAATAATTAATCCAAGGGGCCTCGCAAGGATAAGACTTTGATAACTAATTTTATGAACCTAGTCATTGGAACTAGGTCTCAAACTTGGGGACCTAATCCTTAAATATGACCAAATGGTTGTTAAACTATGGTAGTATACAAAATTTGATTCTCTATGGAAAGGGCCCTTTTACATCATCAGTGATTGGTGAGGAAATGCTTTCAAACTAGAAGAAATTGATGATAATGCCTTAGATATCCTTGTTAATGGGATCAACATGAAGCATTTTAGTTGACTCCCAACCATTATTTGTACATGTTAGATAGTTTATTTTATCTATTTCATTTCCCTTCCTCATCATTGTTTTCCCCCTTGTTTTCCTTTCTTTATTGTTTCTTTTATGAATAAGTGTCATTGACATAAGTGACTACTAGGATTACCATGTGTCTTTTCCACATGTTTGAAAAACTCACTAAAAGATGGTTATCTACACACTTATCCTATCATTAATTTTAAGATGATCCATTATGCATGATTCCCCATAAGGATTGCCACAAATTTTCTAAGGTAATGTTTCAACCTTGTGTGTCATTCTTATCATTTATGGCACTAGTGTATAAATCCACCCCTTCCCACCTAGAATAAATTACTTACCATTTTTTATGTTTGAAGATAACATCGAACAATTGAAGCAATCAGAAGGTACCCTCAAAACTAAAGGGAACTAGCAAAAGCATTGACCTAGTTTTCCTAGAAAAGGTAGAGAATTATCTTGACAATTAGTCTTCATATTCTTAGGCAATGGAATCTTATATGTCCTCTTCTAGAAGTGGAAAGCACTCATCAAAGAAAATATCTCACATCTCAATCAATGAAGGAGCCCCTCCTCCTACATACACCATGAACAAATCCTATGCTTTTGCCCCCACCCAAGCAAAAGGGAAAGTCCCCAATACCTTACCAGCCATGAAGAGACCCTTCAAAGGTAAAGCTTTGGTGAGAGACACGGTAGATGATATTTTTGATCTAGACCTAGCCCATAACTTGAAAAATATAATGGAGGGTGTTCATGCTAAGAAGCTCAAAAAAATTAGTATGAAAGAGTACCCCTCCTTTGGATGCAAAATTTGGGACTATACCTTAGCACAACACATGGTTCCCTACATGTACCCTTGCCTCAAGATAATCACCATATGCACTAAAAATTATAATGCCTATATTGGTACAATCATAAGAGGTGCCTACCTTAGGGTCAAGATCAATGTGGATAATATCATAGTAATGCTTTGAATCACATGATCTCAATGTTATTATCTTTATCATTAAGAGCCTTCAAAGTGTCTAGGACTTTGAAGTGGAAGATAGGGCACATTTCCTTAGATCCCTTCTCAACAAAAAGATCATAGAGATGATTCTCATGCCCTTCACCTATTATCTTTCTAGTCACAACATGTAAAGGATACCCTATCCATGCTAGTGTTCATCTTGGGCATGGACACTGATGCCAAAGTCAAAGAATTTTAGTTGGGAGTGATCTTTCTAATGACCATAGTAGATAATGTAAAAACTTTTTGAATTGATTTCATTAAAGCCATCACCTCCACCATGAGAGAAGGGCTATAAAATTTATTGATAACAAGTACCTTCTGGTATCCATCTTACCTCATGCACTTAATATTATACCAACACTCCAAGTTTTTCTCTAAATATATTCAATTAAACACCATAGACATAGATGTTTTTCCCAACATCATTACCCCAATCAATATCTGGACCCACATCCTATCAATCATAATAGACTACTATGAGTTCTTAGAGTGGTTTATGGCTCTAGTTATCATGGATCTAAGTGGGCAAGATGTCATCCCCCAAAGGAAAAATTTATAGCAAGCATGGCTCAAAGGTATTAGGGTCCTAGTTGATTGGTTATGGGGGGACCATTTCTCATTCATCCAAGTGTATGGGTTTATGGGGGATCCCTTTCAACTTTCTTGTATGCTAAATGATAAGACCCTAACCCTCAAGTTGATATGACAACATGATAATGTGGACTCCCTCTATGGGGTAGGAAAGAAAAAAATGGGTTATATGGCATTTCTTTTTCAAGGGATGGCACCACAATGCAAAAAAGGCACTAAGAACGTCTTCTTATAACTAAGATGGTAGATATAGGCTTGGACCTGATAGATGATCGATGGGATCATGACCCAATGGGATATATAGTAGGATTAAAGCCTACTAGTTCACCTTATCATCAAACCCAAGCATATATAGAGAAAAGGAGCTCACCCATGGAAGATCTCCCTTAAAATTATGTAGACCTAGCCTTGATCTCTTAAGGCATCCCCAAGCTATGGTAATCTTTTTATGATAAGGTCCAATATTTTGACCCAACAAAGAAGCAATATAAGATTATGAAGTAGTGGCTAAATTCTTTGGTCTATATAGAAGATAAGAATGTTTCCTTCCTAAAATATAGATATGAGTTTGGTTAGCCACATGCTACTTTTTATGGAGATGCCCTAGATGAGAAATTTGAAGAGTTGTGGGATGGTGCCCACCCAAAAGAGAATGAATGTGTCATGAAATGGGAGTCCATACTATATATTAACATGTTTAGGGATGATAAAGAGTAATATAACCTAGAATAAGTAGAATCCATGGTAGCCCAACCACCACTGACATGGCCATCATTCATGTCCCTTATACCATAGGTCCGTAGCAACAACAGGCACCTCCTGGGCACCTCACAACTAGGTCATCTTAGCTTAATTAGACTAAGGTACTAGTTTCTAACCCACCTAAGGCCCTTATAGATAATAAGACCCAACTTTTTGATCCTCTCCATTCTACCTCCACCTTCTTCCCCTCCATAGCTATAGCACAAGTTGTGATGATAGCTATTTCCCAATCAAGCACTTTGGCACTTTCTATCACCCCTTATTCATCCTTGATAACCCTACTATATGTTATGGTAATTCTCACTACCCAATCCAACACTTCATTAGCCACAATCTTATCCTCATCCCCTAAGCCCACTATCATATCTAACCTATTCTCTTCTACCTTTCCCATGTCTTCCCTCATACCTTTTCTCACTCCCCCACCACCATCATCCACCTCATACTCAATCATCACATATTCACCATTCTCGTTACCCCGTGGGATCTAATAATTTTCACCTTCATCCCTCATTATTCATTTTATGACTCCTATAGGATTAGGGTTTGTTACTTCATAGCAGTAACAAACCATCTCATTCAAACTACCTTAAGGAATCCCTTTCATAGGTGAAATCATCTAAGCACCAGATCAACATTAGTAATAGATGGATGTATCAAGGGCAGCTCATGTGGCCTAGATGGAAAATAAGAGAGTAAAATATGCCAAATTTTAAGCCCAACCCCACATGTGATCATTTTACAACACCATATAATAGTCCCACCTAGTCATCCATCTGATCCCTTATGTAATTAAGCCCTAAGAACAAATTTAACTAGGGTATTACACCATCCAAGACATTGGTCTTAACCTCATACAAGCCTATCCTAATGATAGGGTCAAACTTATGGAGTAAATGTAGAGGTTAGTAACTATGGACTATGTCAAGGTAGCCTATCAATTAGAGAAAATCAAGCATGAATTCATCAAGGTCAAGGCCATGAATAAACACCTCAAGGCTAAGGGTAAATCTAAAGATAATGACCTCAACCAAGTAATAACTAACCTCTAAATATGTTTCATAATGTAAAGCTTCTAGGTTAATGCTGATAAGTGGATGATTGCTGAGACTAGACTATAAGAGGTAAAGGTAAAATTGGCTAAAGTTCATGAGAATCTTTTTGATGTAGAGTGGGTGCTCCAACTACTCTAGAAATAGACACAACAAGACTCCTAATCAAGAACCAAAAGATTAATAGATTGAAAAATGACCTCCTTACTCACCCTTAGGGCACAAAAATCCTTTCCTTGATCCAAAAACTATACAGGTCTTACTCAAAATAGATCAAGGTCATGGCAGCAAGAATGAAAGTGATGATTGTTTTCATCATCAATGCATACAAGCTGATAGACCAAGTGAGTTTATTTTTAAACCAAGTGATTTCCTTCATCACCCCCAAGGTCCCAAACTCACAAAGCCAAGTCCTAAAGATTTGTGTCACCTCTCCTAAGGCTTTATAGACATTAAGTGTAGTTTATCGAAGGTAGGTGGTGATAAAGGTGAATTAGTTCCTAAACTACAATAAGGCAACAAACAAATACAAGGAATTACTTAATGCCTTATAATAAGTGGTCAAAAAAAGGAAGGGATGCATAGAAAAATTTGTCTAGTTGGGACTCTCCTCTCCTTTCTTGACTGATAATAGAATTATCCTCAAGGATCAATTCAAGGTGCTACTCAAACAAAAGTAGAATGACCAGTCTATTTGCATAGTCATCAATCAAATATCTGATGCTTCTAAAGTGGAAAATATTTTTCACCCACACACCTAGCTAGATTTTTATATGTTGGTGATGGTTGAAACCCTAGGGAACATCTCCTTTAAGGAGATATTCAACTTGGATAAATCCTTTAAGGCTCTCAATAAAAAGACCTAACTAAAGGAGGAAGAACATGTGCCCTTGTAGTAAACCCTATAAAAGCTATAAATGTTAATATGCCTAGAGTTTTTTGGGTTCTTCCATTCCCAAGAAGACTCCCCTATGAGTTGCCAAGAACTATGGATCGTAAATCCATAATTGATAATTTTAGAGTAGTTTGAGTTATGACTTTGGCTTCACTCGATAGTAAGTAGTTTCTTATCACCACTAAACTTTTCCCCCCTTTTGGCCCCTTTTCCATCTTTGAGCCCCTTTCCCCATTTTTCATTTTGTAAAGTGTTAGCCTATTCCCACTTTTTTATTATTTTTTATTCACATTCCAAAATGGCATTTTCCTAAAAACTTCATTCCCATTTTACAGTTTGAGTGTCAAAAAAATTTGTGGACACCCCTATGAGTCACCAGGAACTATGGAACAAAAATACACATTTATTATTTTGTAGTAGTTCATTATAGATTTATACTTGCTATGTGGTTAGAATTTCCTCGTCACCTTCTAGTATCCCCCCTTTCAACCTCTTTCTTCTTCAGGCCCACTTTCAAATTTTGTCCAATTACCAATGCTCATTCACTTCTGACACATGGTATCACAACATTCATCCATCTCAAAGAGACTTCTGTCTCACTCTAGAGAAGTAGCATTTTGACACATGCCACCCCTATACTTGATCTCATCAATAAGTTGTACATCTCATGGTTATGTAAGGATGCTTTGTATGTGTCCCCTTGCACCCTTCTATATTTAGTCTCTATCTAAAATGAAGAGAATGTGATGTTCTATGTTATTTGGAGTGTAAAATTGTCTCTATCTATTTTTTTTTGTTTTTACTTCTATAGTAGGGGAAATCCTATTTATTCAGAGCTCATTTCTTTTTTAAGTGGTGATTGGCAATCATTTTGTTTCTTCGCATTCTCATTTTTATAGACAACCATTATAATAGACTAGGATAGTAGTTAGGATTTTTCTATTCCACAACCTTAGTAATCATAATTTCATCTTGCATATGTAAATCTTTCCATAAGAAACTATTCATTGAGAGCGAGAGTTTTAAGCATCAACAATATTGACTAAGAGATTCCTTCATGGGTAACTTGAATTATCTTCTAAGAGATACCTTGATGAAATTACAAACCTTAATAACTTTAACCAAGTTCATACTCAAGGTATCCAATAGGATATTCCTTTGAGGGCCTTCTAATACCTTCATGAGTAACTTGAAGGTATCTCCTAAGAGATACTTTAAAGATATTAAAAATACCATCAAGTGAAAAATTGTTAAATTGGATTGAGGTGGAAAGAGCATATGCACAAGAGGACCTCAAATTCACTCTTGTAAGAAAAATTCACTCTTGTGAATGATTGAAAGGTATCTCCTAGCATATACCTTGAATGTACCTATTGATGGGCATTTTGACACATATTAGAAATATTCTTTCCCTCATCTTTATCTTTTGAAACAAATGTTTATGGATTCCTTTGCCCATCAGGTTATATTCACTAGTGCACATGATTTATTTTTGATTTGGTCATACCTTATTAGTTAAAGTGTGAGTTAATGTATATATTATAAATATTGTATATGTATTTTTTATTGTATTTTAGAATTAACATACATTTAATCACTGCTCAAACACAAAAAAAATTCATGCACCAATGCAATATGTAACTTGCATTTTATAAAACATCAATTTTAATCATTTTAATTTAGTTTTAGAATGTCTTCAGGTGAAAAAATAATTACCACACTTAAAATTTATAAGGTAGTCTCACTTGAAGATAATTTGGATAAAAGGCAAAATAAGGCCTTACTCCAAGAGAACTAGATAGAGTATAGTATAAAATATCAAAACTAAAATTAAATCCACATAAAAATCTTCCATTTTATGTTGGTGACAAAATTCCTCTTACATAAACATCTTTAATTTTAATTGGAAGTATTGAATGGAGAAGAGGGAATTCTCCATAAAGATACAACTAATTTTAATAAATTTACACCTAGTAAAATGGAGTTGACAAAAATTAATTTTTCTCCTTCTTGTGAAACATTTGGGTTTCATTTGAATAGCTATTACAACCTTCAAATATTTGGGTTGATGGACAGAGATAATTTGGTCATTAAAATACAAAACATTTTGAAATAAAAACATGAACAAGTGGAAACAGCTTCTTTTACTTTCCATCATGAAAACATGTATTTAAGATACCCTACAAACATGACAGAAAAGACATTGAAGAAAACAAGTCAAGCAAGGGAAACATATTTATATGAAAATTTGAAAGAGGCCATATAATTACTCACACCAGTGGAGAAAAATAAGATGGAACAAAAGGTTGGAACACTTTTATTGACACAAACTTATGATGAGACACACCATGAATTATCTACATGGTATATTTTCTCTAGTAACTATGACTTGAACATTCTTGTATGGCTCTATGAATTAGGGGATAAAAATATCAAAATAAGAAATCTCAATGAAAGGGGGTTGAATGGTATAATTAATTTTTTTTTAAACATAATGAGGTTCCAATGAAGGATGCTTTGTTAATTCCTTTTGATCCAAGCAACCCTAACTATTCTATTGAATCAAAGGAAGTACTAGAAGAAATGATGGAGAAAAAAATAGTAAGGTTGAAAATTGTAGATGGCCAACACATAATTATAACACAATAGAGAATTATTTTAGAGGAGTAATACAATTCATAATCATTGAGAAATAAATGTTGTGTTAGAAGGATAAGATTTTTGAAAACTTGTACTCCATTCCATATTGTGCACAAAATATGTAATCAATATAATGAAGCCAACAAAAAAATTTATAAGGCTTCATTTGTAGAAAGAGTTTGATCTTTACATGACCTTATCAAACTAAGAGATTAGAAGAATCTTGAAATAGGGAATAAAAATATGGAAGAAATACATGAATACGATAAACACTTGTTCACACAAATAAACTATTTAGCACAACAATTGTAGGAGATAAAATGCCTTCTTTTCATGGAACAACCCATTTGGTATTATTTTCATAAGGCATTTGATTTGTCTAAAGTGTTACTTTACTTGGTTTAGATAAAAAATGATTTAAATATGATTGGTACAATAGTACTTAGAAATATTCAAGGGCTTTCAAACAAACAAAAAGTAAAACTAATAGATTTATTGGAAAAAGGGTATATTTCCTTCTTGAAAACCCTTGGGTACAACAACATGGATAATTGGTGCAAAAAGGTGAAGCTGGAAAGTAAAATATTATCAAAAATTATAGATTATTTTAGCAACCATGATATGACACTACCACTAGACCAAACAGTCACACCTGAAGAGGTAATGGAGCATTATAAAAATTTTGAGAAAAGGTTTGATGATTTGTGTGTCTTGAATGAAGGTATTCTAAAAAATAGAAAAGGTTAGAAAGCATTATATCAAGATTTATTAAACATATTTAAAATTTATCTACATAATGATGGAGATCAGCTCCCAATATAGATATAGAAAGATTCAGGTACCATTACAGGCCCCCTTATCTTTGGCAATCCATTTGAGAAGATTTTAGTGAAATGTTCACTCTTGGTCTGAACACTGACTTGATAATTATTGATCTTATAAATCTCACTAAATTTTTTAAGGAAGAACATCTTCAACTATTTATTTAGGCATGTATGAAAAATTTATTATCAGGGCCTTCAATGTATTCATCATCCACAAACTAGAACATTATCCTACCATTCAAACCTCTCTCAAAAAATCTACATGTTGGTGATTTATTTTACATGAAATATATGAGTGTCATACTATGAAGTCTAGATATTTATATATTTTATTGGACACATATTATAGGTATTAATTTTTGTCAAGATCCAACTCATTTTTAGCTGCAAGATTTTCACCTCCATTCACAATAAAGTAGACTAGAGGATGGTTTTGACATCTACAAAGACATACCAACATTTCAAATGACTGGTTCACACAAAATAGGAAGTCTATTAAAAAATTAACTATATTCCATCTTTTGGGAGACACATATCTCTACTTTCCACAATACAGATGCATGTGACATGCTAGGGGTATATACAAGAGTTGAATTGGTATGTGCTCATACAAAATTAAAAAGAAATTTATCTTGCATTATAGAAACTAAATAATAAATGATTTTTAATGTTCAATTTTAAATTTTTTTAACAAATTTAGAGAAACTAATACAAGATCAACCACTTTGATTAATACTAGGTGCATAACATTTTTAATTTATTCTATAATCATGCTTCATTTTCCAAATATAACATCTTAACAATCTTTTGGTGTGTACGATTTATTTTTCAAACCTAACATCTTAGCAATATTTTAGTTTGTAGCACCAATGGAATTGCATGTAAGTGAATAAATAATAATAATTTAAAATCATATAAATGAACATGACACATTACAAGTTGAAGAAGGTAACATATTAAGATCATGCATATTTTTTAAATTATATACTTTTTTATTTATCAATGATTCATAGTACTGATAGAATATTTATTCATATTTTTATGTCTCAATTAAAATAGTTCACAATGTAGTTCAAGCACTTTGTGTCTATAACACAACAACCCATGACACAGCTCTACAGGTTGGTGCCTCCATGAAAACAACACAATGTAATACTTTGCAACAAGACACATTTTTAAAATAAAAATATAAAAACAACTGATTATTAATGAGAATTTTTAGTTAATACATTATATAATACCTTACAGGGAATAAAGAACCAAAGCTTCAATGAAAGAGTGTATCCATACAAACTATAAAAAGGTAATAAAAAAAAAAAAAAAGGTGCAAACCTCTTTCAATAAATGTGTAATTATACAATTTCATACAAGTCTAGAATATATTAATTATTTTTATTTATCTAAACACATTACAATTGAATTTTTCTTCATGGATAGGAGATTGTAGAAGACAAAAAAATATAAACGTGCATCAACTTTAGATTTGGAAGTGTGGTTCATTTTATTGTTGTGTAGACTAAATGTGGTTGTATTTACCCATTGAAATATTATTTACAAGTTTAATTTACCCATTACAATGTGTTTACATGTTTAATTTACCCAATTTAAAATAACACAATATGTGTTATATTATGTCTTCAATACAATAAATTTTGATGCAGATTATCCATGTGTTCTTTATCAATTAAAAAAATAATAAAGTATAATTTGCTACAAACAATTATATTTCTATTGATTCAAACAATTTTTAATTTGATGTGTCTTATTAGAATTATATTAAGAGGGTTCAACTATTAAGGTGTATTATATTCATTTTAATTTAGTGATAGTGAACTACAATTTAGAAGAGTTACTATAAATCTTATTTTGTTTATTGTGATGGGTTGCATAGACATATAAATATAGATGTTGGTCGATCATACTTTCATTATTGTAATAATATAGATGTTGGTTTATCAATGTTAAACTCCTATCAACATCTATGAGAAATGAGTTATGGAAAAATGGGAGTGATTCAGATTATGATACATTCATGGTCAAGTTATAAAGATTCAATATGAACTTTTATATGCATGTGTGTTACAAAACTAGCAACAAAAATGGTAAATTTATGTATAATGAGTATTATAGTTACAATGTGCTTGAGCATGCACTTATTTTTATGTTCTTATATGGATATTTATAATATTTAAATAAATTCAAAAAAAATTATATGAAATGCATTATGTTTTTATGTTACAATAAGAAATGCAAATTAAAATCACTTCAACGACTAGTCTAGTAACATGTAAAACATTTTATTAGAAAATTTTCATGTTATATCTCTAAGTATAATATAGTATTTTTAATAAATTATTCATTTCTTTTTTAACAAATTGTAGACATTTCAAAGGAGGAGCTAAAATTGACTTTTAAAAAACTATTGATTTTGGGGTTGGATGACTTATTATTTGTTGTGCATAAAACAAAAGATATGAAAATGCATGATATGGGAAAAAAAGAAGATTATAAAATTGAAAATATTTCATACTACATTTGAGATCATTCCAATGAAATTTTGAAGGTGGCATTGCAGTCTTTTTCTCACATTGGGATTTGGTCAATGATAGAGGATAATCATTTGAGGATACTCATTCAAGCCATGGGTTACACAAATTCAAATTTCATGTTTGTTTGGGGGAAAAAATATTCTAATCCATTCAATATAAACATAAATAACATTATTTTTAAAGGGACCTTTGGAGATGATTTTTCAATTGCCAACATGTTGTTCATTGATTGTAATTCTCAGAATTGTGTTACAAATAAAAAATTAAAAATGAACTATGTTACATCAAGTAGATATAGTGGAAATGGAAGTCAAAAAGATGAAAAGGATTGGATAATCAAAATGATGTCAATAATCACAATCTTGGGAGAAAGCAAAAAATCCATGCTAGTAGCTATAAACCAATGTTCAAAAAGATGTAACTTTGCCTAATTCTTTTAAGTGTATTTATCATTATCATCAATTTCATACAAATCAATTCTAAATTATTTTAAAAATATTTAAATTAATTTCAAAATAATTGATTCTATTTTAGAATTAATTTTCTCTAGTTATTAGTGCAATTTGATTTATAGTTAGAGATTCCTTGAAATTATTGAAATAGTATATTGACACTTGCTCATTCAGAAGATCTTTCCAATGAATGAAAAATAATTGTTAGGATATTTTATTATGTACATGAACTATATTTCTTAATATGTTTTCATCCAAAATTTGGCCAATCAAATGGTGACATGTGTCCTAGCAATGGAAGCTACTTCAAAGGATCAATGATCAGTATGAAGGCCTAGAAGGGTGATAGGATTTCACAATAGTCCAATCTATTCAAAATGATCTGTTACCAAATAGTTTGAAATAATTTAATTTATTTAGAATATAAAAAACATATTTATGAATAAAATATTCTCCACTCCACTTAAGTGGGTATAATTTTAAATTATTTAAAATAGCCCATAATTTAATTGAAATGATCTATGCTCAAGTGGTTTGAGATAGTCTAATTGATTTAGAATAAACAAAATTTATTTTATGAGAAAATATTCTTTTGAATCACTCCATTTTATAGGTACAAGTCTAAATTATTCAAAATATCCCTATTTACTCAAAATTATCCATGCGCAAATGCCTTGAAATAGTCCAATTTATTTCAAATATAACAAATTTATTTTTGGAGAAAATTCTCTTCACTCCACTTTAGTGGGTATAAGTCCATATTATTTAAAATAGCCAATTTTTTTCAAAATGATCTATTTCCAAATGGTTTTAAACACTATAATTTATTTAGAATATATGAAATTTATTTTTTGGAGAAAATTTTCTCCACTCCACCTAATGTGGTATAATTCCAAATTATTCAAAATAGTCCAATTCATTCAAAATGATCTATGGCCCAAATGGATTGAAATAATCCATTTTATTTGGAACATAAGAAATTTATTTTGGAGAAAATTTTATCCACTCCACTTTAGTGGGTATGAGTCCAAATTATATGAAATAGTCCTTATGAAAAGTTTGTTGTTGAAACTAGAAAAATAAGAGAATAATCCCACATAGAGTAATAATATATTCAAAACCATTTGCATATATAGAGGTAGATGTTGCAAGTTGATTATTGATAATGGTAGTATTTTTAAATATTAGTTCATAATATATGGTTGAAAAGATTGATCTTAAGAGTATTACACATTCAAATTCCTATAGGGTTTCTCAATTTCTAAATGGACATCAAATTTGGTGAATGAGAAATGTATGGTAAGTTTATATAATGATGCCTATAAGGATGAATTCATGTGTGATGTCATCCCCATGGATGTTTTCCATGTGTTACTCAAAAGGCCTTATTAGTTTGATAAGGCATAACAATATGGTCACGGGAACACTTTCACTTTGGTGAAGGATGGAAGCGAGTAAATTTTAAATATATTGAAGGATAAGAGTGAGGAAGTGGACAAAGTTTGAAGCATGATGGGGTCAGGTTCCCATAACTTCCAAAAACCAAATTTAGAAATTATAGAGAATACTCATAAATAGAAAAAGACAACATTAATTCTTCATTTTTTATTTTAATGTTCTAACCATTCTTTCTTCAAATGAATGTGGTTCATGTTGTTCTTCCCGCTCTTATTGAATCTTTGTTTCATGATCTACTTAATCTTCACTTTCATCTCCTATTTTCATTGGTCTTTGATATGCAATGATTTTTGTAAGTTATTCCATTATCCTTTATAGGTATTTTAGGCTCCTATTTATTTTATCATAACCTGCCCCTCTTCTTACCATATTTATTATTAAAACAACTAAAAAACTTATTCTTCAAAATTGAATTTCTCCACAAAAAAAATATAAGGAAAATTAAGACATAATCTTACCTTCAATTTCAAATGATACTTATTTTTTCCTTTCTTATAAGAGTTGTACCTTTTATGATACTAAATTATGGGGCCATGTGCCCAAAACATATAAGAACCAAATATAAAAATTACAGAGAATACTTGTAAACAATAAAAAGAAGCACTAATTCTTCATTATTCTATTGAAATAAAAAATAAATATTTTATTCATGAAAATAATTAATGATATAATCCTAGATCACAATTGAAACATTATATTTAGTAAAGACTAATCCTATAGTAACAAAACTTTTTATTTGTAGCAATTTTTGAAACCTATTATTTTTTTTAATTTTTCATGTGAGCTCAGATATGCCTACAAAGCATCCCTTATTCTACTACATATCTAAAATTCTTAGGTGTGACATATAAATATCAATTCATGCATTATATAAAATATAAACTAAACCCATAAAGCTATATGAACATTAAAAAAAAACATAAAATACAATTTTTAGCCTTTAAATGATCTTATTTAGACCTTAAAATGTGTCAAATGGTGCTAAGTGACTAATGCCACTAATAGTTATATTTACACCTACAATATATTTATTTTAATAATTTAATGGGATTAAAATAAGTCTTGAGTCAAAATTTATGTCTTCTGAAAGATATGTTTCCACATCAAAGGATATTGATGGATTCAGTAAAATACTTTTTGAGAGAGGTGAAGAAGGAGAGTGAGTGTTATGCATTTTTAAAAAATCCCACATAATTTTTTGGCACAAGTGTATAATAATAAATTTTTCACAAACTAAATGACTTGTTAAGTGAGCTCACATAGATTATTTCTAATGATCTACCGAACAGGTATCCACCCATGAGGAGTATGAGTCATCACATGGATTTGATCATAGGTTCTAGTTTATTGAATAAATTTGAATATAGGTTGACACCTTATGATAATGTAGAAGTGAAAATACAATTTCATGATATATTAAATAAATTATTTATAATATAAATTTTGAGCCCGAACAAAGTTATAACAATGTTAACACCTAAGAAAAGTGGAGAATGGAAAATTCACATTGATTCTAGATCCATCAACAAGATTAAAATTAAATATAGCTTTCCATTATCATGCATAGATTATTAGATGGATTACTCAAGTGGAGCACAATATTTCACAAAAAAAAATTCACTTAAAGATTAGATATCCCCAAATTCACATAAGGGAAGGTGGTGAGTGGAAGATTGAATTCAGAGCACATGAAAGATTATACAAATAGCTAGACATGTTAGGAATATAGAACGTAGAGAAATATTAATGAAATAAATATGAAAATAAAATACAAAAACCAAAATATAAGATAGACATTAATTTAACATGGTTCACCCAATATGGGCTACATCCACACAGAAACAACTAGTTTTTCTCTTATTCAATCCAAAAAATGAAGGGATAAACTTGTAATACATCTACTAAATTCTCCTCTTCACTCACACACAATGTACCACCATTATTAAAATTCCCTAATATCAAAGGAGAGTTACATATAGGTTAAAAAAAATGCACCAACATAATTTCTACCATTAGATATATGACCTAATAGTGACCAGTCTTGATTTGCTATGAAATTACAACATTTTACAATGCATTTTTCATAAATTGGGGAGCATTGTCCCCCTTGGACTCCCATGGATACCATAGTGGGGGGTTTTACCCGCCCCCCCCCCCCCCCACACCCCCTTATCAATAACTAGGCATTCTAATAATATTAGGCCCCACCATCTAACAAGTCATGTCATTTGGACTAAGTAATGAACCAAGTATGTTCATGAGACTCATGAAGAATGTGTTAAAATCATTTTTGGGTAAATTTTTCATAGTATATCTAGATGACATATTAATTTTTAGTAAAATGGATAAAGAACACTTAGTGCATTTCACAAAAAATGTTGCAATGGTTATGAGATGAAAATTTGCTGGCAACTTGTTAAAAATATAGCTTCCTGAAGGATTTAGTATACTTGGGTTTTGTAATATCATGAGAAATATTGAAGATGGATCCAACAAAGGTGTGTTATACATGAGAGTTTTTCACCAAGGAGTACATTTTAAGTGCAAATATTTCATGGCCTTGTAATTTTTTATAGGAAGTTCATTGATAATTTCAGTGGGACACACACAACAATCATCAAGGTGATCCAAAAAGAAAGAAAATAATTTGTAATAAGTGTGAAGGCAGAACATAGTTTCTTTAAATTTAAGAATTGTGTAACTAAGTAATTAGTGTTGGTGTTTACATATTTCATAAGTATATTAAGTAGATTGTGATACGAGTGGAAAAATAATAGAAGCAATAGTGAGTTAATAATATATGCTTATAGCTTACTTTAGTGATAAACCAAGTGATTCAAAGAATATATATTTGGTATATGATCAGGAGTTTTATTCCATACTAAAATCACTCAATAAATGGAGGAATTATTTATTACCTAGGGATTTTGTGTTATGTATAAACCATCAAACACTATAGACCATAAATATTAAAGAAAAGTTTAACCAAAAACACATGAAATGAATTAATTTTATGCAAAGTTACTCATTTATATTGGATCATAATAGTGTTAATTCAAATAGAGTTATATATACATTGAGTATAACTATAAATACTCAAATTTAATCATTAAGTGCTTGACAATGTTTAATCTTGATATATTTACCCTTAGTTTATTCACAATTATATTAACTTAAAATATTTATGGGATCATTCACTATTACATATGTTGTCTTATAACTACTCATAACATCATTCATAAATCTCTATTTTGCTCACAAACTCCTATAAAACCAATTCTAATAGTCTTGTCTATATGGGATAGGACTGCACTAGGTCGAATAGGGCAACATTGTGACCTTATCCCCTACACTCCAATAATAACTTTTTAAATTTGAAACATTGCATTTTACACCTCCCATGATTTTAGAAAAATTAGTTAACATAATCATTTAAAATATTCCTCTATATAATCACATCAAGGCTATTTAATATAATACTTGGGATCTATCTAAAAATTAATTGGGAATTCTATTGCATATAGAGCAAAATGGCATTATTCTTTCCA
Source organism: Torreya grandis (assembly GCA_037957365.1). NCBI lineage: Eukaryota > Viridiplantae > Streptophyta > Pinopsida > Cupressales > Taxaceae > Torreya > Torreya grandis. The sequence goes on along the minus strand of JARHVA010000268.1, from coordinate 1,585,773 downwards.
ATTTCAATTATGCTAAATTTTAACAGTCATAGGCTAAGCCTTAATGAATTTTATTTTAGGTCAAGGGCACTCATTGTTAAGATTTCAAAGTAATATATCTATTTGCATTCATTTAGCAAGGTCAAGACTCACATACTCACTTTAGAATGGATAACTACATCAACCTAAGGCTGATTTGGGATATGTAGGCAATGTATGCAATAAAATAAAATAGATATGCAACTTATTCTACTTAGTAAATTCAAGATCAAATAAAATAATCAACTAGCATCTATTGTAATAATTTTTATATCAGGATCATTACCAAATTAGATCTACTAAAGCTAACTAAGGGAGCACTTATCACACAACACTAAAGGAGAGGGTTCCAAAGCCTCTAGGAAAATAATAGTATGAAATAACCATAGCTATGTATGAGTACATGAAATAAAACTAATCTAGTCTTATCAAAGCATATAACACAAATGGGGATGGTTAAAATAAATAAAATAATCAAGGAATCATGGTAGGAAAATGGGGGTCTATATTACCTAAAATGGAAGATGGAAAGAAAAAAAAAACCCTATAACTATACTAAGTTTAAGTATATATATAATATAAGAAAGGATTTAAAAATTCAAAACCTATTACCTTGTGCAATATCTACTATCAAATGAAATGAAATAAAAAAACTTAGAGATAGTTAACTTTGACTAAACTTGTAAGATCTCAATCCCCCCTTATTCAATGATTCCTTATAAGAGTTTGTTGTGGTTTTTTAATGATCACACAATAGAAATTAGATCTAATCTAAAATATTCATACTTTGCATCCAATACTTTCCACAAGATAATCTATCTTCCCTCAAAGGTAAACCCTAAGAAATGTCTCCTTGAAATGTAGATGTATTATAATTTTAAGCTATAATAATGTGAAAATTAATGTTCCTCTCTATTGGATTGATATAAAGGTTATATTTAAAGCAAAGGATAGGTCATAACACTTCCATATTTTTAGTTGACAAAGTCAGCTAGGATGACTCTATTTTTGAAAATTTGTTGTTAGGCCACAAACTAAGTTGTTGTGGCCTACTTAGTTTTGTAACTATACCATAAATTTCACAACAAGATCAGTAAGGCTGATTAAGTATTAAAAATGGGTGACATGGTTGACTAGGCTAACATTATAGGAAAAGTGGGTATTTTTTAAGTTAAAATATATTTTTAAAGGGTAATTAGTTGAAAAGTTGGATAAATGGGTTTTATTTTCTTGGGAAGTTATATAATATATATTTTTAGTGGTTTTAGGTATGATAAAAAAAAATTAAAAAATTAAAGCACCAATGGTCTGCCCTCCCCTTTCTCAATACACCATTTAAGGCATGAACTTAGAGATATAGAAAATCAATAGATTCTTGTAAGAGATGATGTGTTTGTAAATGATAAAGATTATAAATATTTTATGTATACATATTCTCCACTCAAATCTCATCATGTGGAACATGATTTTAACATGGTATGGTTCTCGGAGAAAGAACATAGCAATGCATAATGTTGAGCTAATAAATTATACTAAAATGAAATAAATTAAATGATAGTAAGGAATTTTTTCAAATGATTAAAAGTAACATATACATATTGTGGCTTACCTTTAATGTTGAATGTTTGTTTTTTATATTTGTAGTCTTGATCATGGATTTCACATTAACTACTTTAGACAAACCCTAAGGATACAACACTAAAGAACAAAAATAAATAATCATAGAAAAATAAAAGTAAATAAAATCTTTCATAACTAAATGAGTCACTTATAAATTTGGTAAGATAGGATGATAAAGGTTAAGTTAGGACCAAAAGACCAAGAAAAATTAATAAAATGAGACTAAATTGGGTAACCAAAGATCCAAGGTTACTAAATGACTAAAATACCCATCAAATGCATCTTAAGTAAGAAAAGTAACAAGCCAAACCAAACTAAGGACATATGAGACTAAAGTAATAGAAATAAAAAAATATAAGATAAGTAATAATCCATAATCAAAAAAGGTTAAAAAATAATAGAAATGTAAACAAAACTGATAAAATAGAAGTAACAATCCATAATTAACAATGGGAAAACTAAAAGCACCTAAAATAAACATAATGATATTACCCACAAAAAGTGAAAAATAAAAATCAAGATACCAAACATAAATAGGGAAAATATTATAAGGATAATATGATGATTAAGAAAGTGTGTCTCAACTACTTAAATAGGTAGCTTCGATTCTAATGATAGATGTACTAAAAAATTATATTATAAGCATGTCTAAAAGAGATGACTAATAAAGAATTGAGAAATTGAGAAAATATTTAGAAACAAACTTTATTGTTAATGGGGGAATGAAATGTGTGGTGGGTTAAATGAAGGTGTAACCAAGGTGAAAATATAAGCTTTTTCAGATATAAGACACTCAAATCAAGCTGGAAAGATAGACAGGTTTTTAACATTAAGGAATATATATACCTCACTCTATCCACATAGATTTAGATTAACGAGTGAAGTATAAATAGCATCCAATGAAGGATATATATGCATAAAAATTAAAATGTAATTACCTTCCCATAACTTATTTATTGTTCCTTAATACCCCTTATAGATCCATCAATCTACTATGAATATTAGTATAGATGATATTTATGGATTATATAGCACCTCGGTCTTGTACACTTGGGAAAATATTACCTTTGTTGTTCTTCTTAGTTATATATAGTTACCTCTTTAATAAGTCTTTCATATGATTTATCTTATGCCCCTTGGCCTATCTCTTGGTCTGACTAGTATTATGTTGATGACCTAGACCTTATATCTTACCCAAAATTATTAAAACCTAGTTATCTTCCACCTCTACAAGTTCTGAGTATGTACCTATTTTTCTATTCCCTAGACACTATCATCTTAGATAGACATCTATTTCAATGTAGGTGTCCTTCTTTGATGCAAGTTTTCAATGCCCTAAATTCATCTAATTTACAAATGAAACATATCCTAATGGTTATCACAAGTTATTTTATTTTATTTATTTATCCAAATGGATTGATATAAATATATCAATCTTCATTCATTCCTCACCTAGAAACTTCTTACCTACTCACCAGGTAACGTACAAAAGGCATTCAATAAATCAATCAAGTGAACAAAGCTTCCTTATTTTCTTATATTTCCATATCAGTCATAGGGACAACACATACATAGGTCTGAAGTACTGAAAGAGCATCCCAAGAGATATATTTGCTAAGTTAAAAGCTAGGTCACTATTGTACTTGATTTTCACATATTGCATGATTCACACATAAGTCAACATGTAGGGGAGGACTACATCAATCTAAGGCCCTCTTCAAATTATTGGTTATGTAGGCAATGTTCATTGACATAGGGGTCTTTGGGTTCAGTTTGACACCATGTGCCCACTAACCCATTTTTACCTAGGGTCACTATGAAGATGACAAAATATATTTTTTCAATTTCATGAGTGATAGTCCATGACCCAAATATAAATGCACCAATTGAAAGTCAAAAAAAAACTCTAAAACATCTAGATTGTCACATAATTTTTCTTTGTATATCCCATATAGGACACTTATGTCAAGTTTAGATAGTAGCATCAATGCAAACATCCCATGTTGAAACTAGTGTATAAATCCCCAGAAGCACCCAATCTAGAATCTGATGAATATTATAGAATCATCTTCCAATTTTCTTCTTGATTATTCTAGATCAAAAACAAAATTAGCATCATAACTATCTAAGTACATTACTTCTTTGTCATTTCCATATCTAGCATAGTTATACTTACTATTTTTATCCTATCTCACCTTAATGAGATTATCATATGTTATATCTAAGTTTAGCATCTAATTCATTACTATAGAGATAGTTTATCACCCTTGTAGTTTAGGATATCTCTATTCCATTTAACCTTAGATAACCCCAATTTATAAATTTTATGGTTAAACATTTAGTGAACCTAATTTGTTTTAATGCAAACATTTATAATTCTTGGGATTTTCAATCAGCTAGGGTTTTAGATTGTTACAATTTTTCATTTCATGCTTATATTATTTTTCATGAAATCTAGGCATATCCCTTGATTAGGATTTGTGCATATTGAACACATTGATTTTCCCATCACACCACCTAAGATGTCAAAAACTAATGACAAATCTAATCCTATGGATCATGATGATACCAACATTAAGAAAAAAAATGTACTGATGAAGTTATCATAGAAGAAGGTTTTTATAATGAAAATCATGAGTCTAATGAAACCAATGCACATGAACAAATAGATCATGAGTAAATGAAATAAATTACATTATTTCATGAGTGTATTCATCAAAATCCTAAAGATCCTAATAACCATTTTAGAATATAAGAACACAAAAATCAAAGATGACCAAATAGGTCCATCTATGTTATTAGAATTAGGGTCATCCCCATATACCAACAACCCTCCCCCCAAATACATTACAATATAATATTTAAAATGGGGACATAGGATATATTTTTGAACCTTTGTTTCCTAAAAATAATATTGGTAAATTTGTCATGGGGATAACAAATTTTTCAACTCAAATATTGGTTCATATGCCTATTAAAACCATGATTAAATACCCTTCGGTGACCACTCAACTTGTTATTCTAAATCCCAATGGGTCTACAGTACAAACACTACTTCAAGTTATAAATACTTTGGAGGATGAAGTCATAAACATTAAACAAAATGTTTTAATGTTTATTCATGTTATTTATTCCCAAGATGTGTTACATAACCCTCTTTCACTTGATATATATCTTTGTACCCTTTTCCAACTAGTTTTATTTCACCTAAACTCACATTTTATGATTGCAAGGGTGATCCTGAATAGCATCTTCAATACTTTTATGTGGCATGCCTTGATTATGCCTCTAATGATAAAATTTTTACCAAATTATTCTCAAGAAGCCTCAAGGACTATGATTTAAGGTGGTTTTATGATTTATCTCTCCAATCCATGAAAGCATTAAAACCTCTTACAAATCAATTTTTGGCACACTTTTCCATTAATGTTTATGAAAAGGTTTTCTATGCTAAAATTGTCAAATTCAAACAGGGAACAAATGGACATATCAATGAATATGTCTTGAGGTATAAGACAATGTTAGCTAAATTGACCAATCCTATGGAAGATCAGGAGTTTTAAGACATATTTATTCAATTTTTTCTTGATCCTTTACATGAGTCCATTGTTTTCAATAAGTTCAAATAGTTTGATGGCTTATGCCATGTTGTACAGGACTATGAAATTAAGCTTATATCATTGAATAAGCTCAATTATGTATAAAATACACTAGTTTCATCTACATCAAATTCCAATTTTATAATCAAACCAAGTTATAAGGTAAAGCCTCCTAAGCCTAAAAAGAAAACTACCAACATAATTAACAAAATTTCACAATAAGGTAATCATCTTGTCTTATCTAATGCACCAAAGAGACAATTGACACGCTTCCTTGAGTATCCCAACTCATTAATCCCATGGTTATTAGAGTGTCATCTTATATCTCTCCCTCATCATATATAGGTTTAGATGAATAGACCTCTACCAAAAGGATAAATGTGTATGCTTATTATGATTATCACTGGAGACTAGGGCATTATATGAATGGATATTTTACCTTGAATCATAAGATCCAAGACCTTATTAATGACCAAAATATTACATTTGATGATCCTCCCAAGGAATATCGCTCACAACCTAGTGATCATAAAAATACAAGATATTTAACAATCCTTTACAACATTTTAAGAAGGAATAAGAAGTGAAAATGACATATAATGCACATCCTCCTCCACATTATAGGCACCCATTAGATGGGATTATTGGTAATTATACATGATAGATACCTCTTATTGCTTAGAAACCTTCTATTACCTTTGATGACACTGAGATTAAATATGATGTATTTGATATTCATTCTTTATTCATTTGAGTATTCCTTGATCACCAACTTATACACAATATTATGATTGATAATGGTGTAAGTTAAAATGTTTGCACCATGACATTACTTGTGTATTTAGGTTATACTCATCATAATTTACATCCTTATACTAGATTAATTAGAGTATTTTATGGGACCTCCTAAAAGGTTCTTGGCCAGATTGACCTACCTCTATAGGTTGGTCTACACATGTGATTACTACATTTTTAGTTATACCTTCCATGGTAATATTTGATATGTTATTAGGAATACCTTAGATCCATACACTTCAATAAATACCTTACATAATGTATGGTTTTTCTAAATACATTCATTCCAATCAGGTATTTGTAGTTTCTAGAATCCCATATGAACATCATAGTGAACAAGAAAAACTTATACTAAGGTAGCTAACTATCAAACCTTCTAGGGTTATCTATCATGAAAGGGTAAGAAACATGAAATCCCCTTTAATAAGTGTCCATTACTTGAGAGACCACTACATCAAAGAGATACAATAGATTCCATGAAATACTCATATTATATTACACATCATATTCATACATCTAGAGCACCAAAACATGTTTATACTATTTTTATTCCAAATAAACAATAAAGTACATACAGATGGGTTCCACAAACCTTTGTTCCTTATATTTATACTTCATAACTTAAAATTCCTTTTATACATACATAGAGCATCATAGAAACTATAGTGATATATATTTCACATGTACTTGCTCTTTGGCAATAAAACAAATTCCTTGCACTAGGTTTCATGTGGGAAGATACATATGACATTCTTTGGATGGGATCATAGGGTAGTCTCTTTAAATATTCCAAAAATTAAAAAGAAAACAAAAAAAAAATGTTATATTGGATCCTTTCCATCCATGTGTTTTCATATTCATGGATGGCATATTAGTTACTCTTATATTTCATGTTTCTACTTGAGTATGATGCAGGCATACACAAATACATGGCCTATTCCTATTTCAGATGTTGGACCTTCCCTCTACTCATGTCATATGGATGTTGGGGGCATCTATTTATATTATCATGCTAATTCTAGGTTATATCATTCTATGGTCAATTTTCATTATTATGTTTGAGCTCATATACGTAATTACACATCTTTATCCATGATTATATCTTACACAAAGTACTTAATATGATGTACACTTGATGTTTTTTATAACACATTAGATCCATGGGATACTATGATATAATTATGTTGGTTCTTTATGATTCCTTTATGCACTTAAGTGTCTTTCCTTGATATTGTATTATTTTTTTAAGTATTTGAATATGCTCATTTATTTGTGTCCCATGTGCCTATGGGTGTTTTTCTTGACATTTGAACATGTCATTGATTATTTTATAGACATTTAAATATGTCATCCTTTATTTTATGGACATTTGAATAATTCATTTCCTTTTGATTATGTGGAAAATTTGAACGTGCCCCTTGTTTATAGTTTCCTAATACCATTACATGTTGACTTCATTTTGAGTGTTGTTTTGTGTGTTCTTGATTTTCTTATTGAGCTTGTATTATTACTATATAGATATTTCCATGACCTTTATCATGAATCTTAAGCCTTCAAGTGATCACATTTTTCTATGTGATTAAATGCCACATTTACCTAGATATGTTATTATATATGATACATAGTTACATCCACATATTAGTCAATTTTCTTATCCTTTTGAAGTGAGGTAACTACCACTTTCTGTTATTCCCTCACCTCAAATGAGGGAAATATTATAGGGGTCATGTCATAAACACATGTTATTAAAATTTATCACATATATTAGTTTTCAAATTCAGTGGGTGCATGTCATAAAGGCATGGATTCCACACATTTAGTTTCAAATTCAATGGGGGCATGTTTTAAAAGCATGTTATCTGCACTTATTTAGTATTTAGCACACCCAAATTTAGTGGGGAAATATGTTATAAATATGTCCTCCACATTGACATTTATTTTAGTTTTTAAATTTATCCATATATAGTGGGGGAATGATTTAGAATCATGTTCTCCACACTTACATAGTTTTTGAATTAGCTAAAGCACATAGTTGTATAATTCATATTCACAATAGTGGCAGAATTCTATACATTAACCTACCATTATTATATAGTTTTTTAGCATGAAACATATCTAATGTGCATATTCTATGTAATGTGTACCTACTATTTCAAAATTTAAATCAATTTTAGATTTAAAAACATTCTCAAATACTATCATCACCCACTAGGATGTACTTTTATAGACTATATTGAGCCAATCTACTAGAGTAGTTGGTTCACTTTTGGTATAGTTGAGGTGATTAAATTATTCAATCTTGATAATTTTTTAAGTTACAATTAATTTTATCATCCAAACTTTTAATTTTGATAATATGAGTTGAATTTGTTCACTCATGATCACTAAGTTATAAGTATGACCGGGTTACATGGTTGAGCTAATCTCAACTATCAAGTGGTAACTCACCTTTCCTCCAAGGTTGGGGGCATGTGACTTCCAATATCTCTCTATCTCTTTAGATATATTTTATTTCCATATTTATACATGTTTCTCCTAATCTCAGTTTTAGAGCCTTACAATGATACATATTTAAAATTACATTGATACATAGGTATAATCTTAAACCTTGTTATTTTAATTTCAATCTTTTCAATACTTTCAATTTTATATTATATGCATTGATTATGTATTGTAATATGCTCCTAGTCTCAATTTAGTCACCAAAAAATCACTCACATTAGAATCACGTAAATGCAACATGTGTTATATACACCTAGGTACACATTTATTATTATTTAAACTAGAAATTTTATTATTATATTAAATGTGGGGGAGGGGGGAAGAATTTATATTATATTTATGGATTATATAGTATCTCAATCTTTTACACTTGGAAAACTCAAACCTTGGTTTCTCCTCTCAGTTTTAGACCTTTCTTACTTTCAAAAATCTCACACCTACTTTATATTATGCCCCTTGGCCTATCTCTTGGTCTGACCAGTCTTATGTTGATGACCTAGACCTTTTATCTTACCTATAATTCTTAAAACCTACTTATCTTCAACCTCTACAATTTTTGAGTCTATACCTACTTTATTGTTCCCTAGGCACTCGCATATCAGACAAACACCTACATCAACGTAGATGTCTTGCTCTGATGCATGTGTCAAGTGCCCCAAATTAATCTAATTTACAAATGAAACATATTTTAATGGTCATCTTAAGTGCTTTAATATGAGTTATTTATATAAAGGAATTGATATAAATATAAGATCAATCCTCATTAATTCTACACCTAAAAACTTCTTACCTACTCACCAAGAAACTTACAAAAGGCATTAAATCAAGAACTAAAGTGAGAAAAGCTTCCCTATTTTCTCTTATTTCCATATCAGTCATAGGGACATTACATACATAGGTTTGAAGTACTAAATGATAATCCCAAGAGTTATATTTGTTGAGTTACAAGCTAGGTCATTGTATTAATTTCTTTGCACATATTACATGATTCACATACAATCCAACATGTAGGAGATAACTAAATTAGTTTAAGTCCCTCTTCAAAGTATTGGCTATGTAGGTAGTGCTTATTGATAGATGGCTCTTTAGGGTTAGCTTAACACCATGTGCCCACTAACCCATTTTTCCTAGGGTCATTTTGAAGATGAAGAACTAAAGTTGTACAATTTCATGAGAAGTGACAATATATGACCAAGATCTGAATGCACCAAAACTAAGGTAAAGAAAACCAAAAAAGCATCCAAGTGGTTTCATATTTTTCTAGTAGATATTCTATATAGGACACCTACATCAGGTTCAGATAGTAGCATGGATGCAACCATCCTAGGTTGATGCTAGTGTTTGAAACTATAGAAGCACCTAATCTAGAATATAAAAACTATTCTAGAATAATCTTCTAGTCTACTTATTTCCTATTCTAGATCTATAAATCTGTTAGCATCATAACTAGCTAAGTACATTACTTCTTTGTCATTTCTATATCTAGCATAGTTATACTTACTATTTTTATTATTTTCTTAGTTTAATGAATTTAACATATGTTATATCTAAGTTTGACATTTAATTAGCCTATTATAGAGATAGGTTATCACCCTTTTACTTTAGGCTATCTCTATCCCCTTTAACCCTAATATAAAAAATTAGGATTAAATAATTGGGTACTTGCATCATAAATTAGTTAGCATTCTCTCTCTCTCTCTCTCTCTCTCTCTCTCTCTCTCTCTCTCTATATATATATATATATATATATATATATATATATATATATATATATATATATATATATTATAAGACCTATTACCCACGTCTACTAGCTTAATGTACCCCAATAAACCTTGGCTCTATCATGAGGTCAATTGTGGTGTTTGAGCTTCAACTAAGATATGATATGTGCTTGACAATAATCATGTATTTTGATGTGATTTTGACTTTTGAATGTTTTTTTTCCTTTTTATCATTTCTTTTTATTTCAAATATTTATATTTTAGTTTTTATGTATTTTATTTATTCCTCCTCCATATGGATTTAGAAAATCAAACATGGGTGCTAAATATGACTATCACTTAAACACTTACACCTTATGGGTAGGAAAAAATAACTTAGAGAGTATGGTTTCTAAGACTCTTGTACTTGTACATTACAAGATCATGTTATCTCAAAACTGATCTTGGTGTTCCCATAGTGAAATTTAATAGGGGAACATATGGAAATGAACATGGAACAATTGAACTATCTCAAATCATAAAAATGTGTAATTTTAACATAGTATAATGAAAGGTAAGTATGAATAATCATCATAATGAATAGTGTATGTGATTTAAGACATGATAATATATTATTAGAGTTACCATAAAAAGTAATATGATTGAATATAAGATTATGAAGACACAATTCTCAACCAATGCCTTATTTTTTTTATGGAAATGATAAATGGCTAATATTTCAAACAAAATTAATTTATAGAATGAAGATTTTTGAGGAAGGCCCAGTCCTCTCTAAGGTCTTGCACTTTTTTAAGTACTAAGTCATTGATATTTAAGGTATATAACTTTTATCTTTTTTATGGTGCTTTATACCTTCTTGATGAGTGGTGTATGGGTGCTTTATATGGTTATGTTATAAAGCTTCCATACAACACTCATCAAGAAGGTATAGATAATTTAGATGGACTTCATGGAGTACCTCATTTATAATGATATCAAGAAGATAAATGTGTAAGGAAGGTATCTCAAATTCCAAAGGTAAGATATATTCAAATGCATATACCAAGGGAAAATGGGTTTCCCCAATAGCAAAATGAAAGCTAGTACGATAAGTCCAAAGTGAAGGATAAAGTTTCGCATGCCGGTCAAAATGAGAGTCCCAAATTATCTTTTAAAATATTATATTAATAATTTTTTTAGTGGCCTCTTCTTGGCCATTACATTGATTATGATAAGGTGTGGATAATTTGTGCATGATTTTTAAATTAGCACATAATTGTTTCATATATTTATTTTTTAAATTTGCATTATTATTGTGAATAATTATGTGTGGAATTACAAAGTGACAAATGATTTTAAAGTATGAATTAAGATATAGTGATACGCATGACATTAACAAGGGAAATAACTTCAACCCACTTAATGAAATAATTGGTATTCATGATGATGAATACATGACCATCTTGAGAACAAGGTAATTTATTGATGAGATATAATCCCACATGGAAAAACACCAAGTAGACTCTAATGTTTGAAGCTTGGCTAGAGGATAATTAATAAGATCATCATGAAATTTATAGGCATTTTTATTTTTATTAAATGTGATAGAATATTTTTCAAGTGTGGGATATAAGGATACCATGCATAGGAATTTATGGGTTATAGTATGTCTGCTACAGTAACCATCACAAATGCCCCTATGTGCTTATGTGAGAAGATAAGGAAATTCATCTTGAGTGACACAATAGAGAAGGTACCTTTGGCATTATGATGATACAAAATATCATATTTTAGGACATATTTATAATATTTTTTTATGAATTTTGGTCTTTTCATGAGAGTCTATGTTGTGAGGATAGGTATGGTGCTCGATGAATTGAATGATATTCTTATACCACGTATTTTATCTAATAGTGTTAGCCTCGATATGACATATGATAGAATCATTTGTGGTTAGTAATTATGATGGTAATTTATTTATTTTAATGAGAGATTATGATTCATGAAGGTCTTGATGAGAGTGAAAAAGAGAATCAAATGAAGTAAGTGAATTAGCTATAGTGTTTAGTTCTCATGAAATTGGTTCTATGGTGAAAGATTTGAATTATTTAGCAAGATTGGTTGTAATTTGGTGATAAGTGATAATATTTTCAATTTTGAATTGATATTTTACATTAAATTAATTAAAATGTGTTATGAATCATGTAAAACATATAGATAAGGGATGTCTAAATTAATGGTAGATTGCATGCCTAAAATGAGAACTTCATACTCAGCCATGTTATTGATAACATATAAGTTTAATAGGAAAGCAAGAGGTATTATTTTACCATGAGGATTAGCTAAGACACTTCTTACCCCAATTCCTTAAATACATTTAGCACCATTGAAATGGAGTGTTCAGATGTATTCATTTACATCAATTGTAATGTCAAATAATTCTTTAATGATGAATTTGGATTTTGGTTTAGAAATTGAAGTTTCTAGTTTATCAAGATTATTTACTTCGAGGTTAGCTATAAAATTTTTAAATAGCTTGATTATTACCTTAAATTTAAATGAGTACTTCATCAAGAAGAGCTTCTTGAAGGTGAGAAGTGGCTGGTATAGAAGTGGTATCAAGTTGATCATTAATTACTTGTACTTTAATTGATTTTTGTATAACAATTTGCAAGTCAAATTACATTAAGAGAACCATCCATTTTCCAATGTGGTCACTAGGTAAGAAAGCTTCAGATAAAAAAATGATAGAGAATTGGAATGGATGATGACATAATTTTTTTGATAAATAATGTAATGGTGAATTTTTTTAGTTACAAAATATGGTGAGATAATCACAATCAACTTTGGTATAGTGTGTTTCATATTATATTAAAGCATGACTAATATAATAAATGGCATATTCATGATTTGTTTCATCTTATCATACAACCATTTCCCAAAATGATATGGGGTTAGAGGAAGTTTACAAGATGATATGTTGATCATTGGAAGGTGGTCAAAGAGTGTGAAGATGTAGTAATGATTCTTTCATGTTTTCAAATAATTTTACCAAGGTATGTCCATATGTCTAGCATGGAATGAGGAATAGGAATGTTTAGAATGGATTTAATTTTAATAGGATCTACATCAATCTTATGTAAAGAGACTAATAATTAAAAAAAATCTATAGTGAATGTTGGCCATTTTTATCCCACATAACAAGCTTTGAAGAGCTGAGCAAAGTTCCTATAGAAATAAGGACCAAATGAATTGAGGAGAAGATCATGTTATAAATATTTTAAAACACTTTAATCAAGCTTAAAGTGTGATCCAATTGATCTTTAAGGAATGGGTCTATAAATTCAAATAGATGATCTAATAGTTTCTCATATTTTTTTAGCATTGAGGGGCATAGACTAGGTTGCACAAATCTTAAGAAAATCATAAAAACCTTGAAATAATGATCAAAAGATGAGTTATGCAATTTTAAGGACCAAACCATTGTTAAGACATCACATAGGAACAAATGAACTAGTTCAATTGTGTATTTAATAAATACACATCAAGAAGCCTCATGAACCAAGATATTATAATGCCATATTGTTCTTCATACTAGAGACATGCTCTATAAAATTCATGTCTACACAAGCTTTCTAGCTCAATTTATGAGCATTCAAAGTTGGACCTGTAGCATAAGACATTCATGCCAACATCAATTTTGAGCTCCATAAAGTAACTATTTGAGTTCAAAAGGTCCTTAAAAGGTTTAAATTTGATCAAGATCTAATGGTCCATGTGAGCTCATATTCTAAAACATCATATCTAATGATTTGTGCTAGGGTTAAATAATTCAAAAGGTCCCTGGGTTAAATCCCTTTAAAGAGATATAAGTTGGACAAGATATAATGGTGTGGATTCATCGATCAGTGATCCAATATCACAAGGTAACTAATAATAGGGATGGGTCTAGTGAGATGTATCACTAGCATTCACTTACACATCTTAATCCAATGGTACAAGATGAGTCAAATGTCAAGGGACTCAAGTGGCCACCACGTGGCACAAGTGAAAACTTGGATAGACTGAGAATAGGATCTTGAGATCAATGCATGATTGACAAGTGGCTTGAGTGCATTTAAATTGGAAGGAGATCAATAGACCACTTTCATTCATACCAAGATGATCTAATGGTGGGAAATAAGTCAATAATTTAGCAAGGATCTATAAGACCAATGAGAGTAAAGATAGGTTAGATCATTTTGATTTGGTCAAGCAATATTTGATGGATAAATTTGAGCCATGAGTTGAACCAAAAACCAAGTTTTGATAGAGGTGAACAAGGTCTTATAGGGTCATCCTCCATCATTAAATATTGATCCAGCACCATGAAAATAGAATAATGATTTAGTCAATAATAAATAATATAAAGGGATCACCATTAAGGCAAAATATGGACCACTAGTTCAACATTTGGGTCACACAGGGTTCATTCTACAACTATGTTCACCATCTTTTGAAGAAGGAACTATGTATATCATGAATTCTCAGTTCTTGAATTGACATAATGGGTCTATTTAGACCTATTTGGATCCATAAAAAGGGTTGTGAAATCTATAAGTCTACATCAATAATAATTATAGGAAAAACAATAATCTTAGAATTGTTTTCCATCTATATAATGGAACTATGACCTAAATATAGAGATTAAGTAGATGTGTGATTAATGCAAATGGTCTCCTCTATTGACATGGATCCATCCTTGAAAAATTAGGTATTGATCACTATTCATGGCATGGCACTATGAGTGTCCAGATTCAAGGATTTGATCTTAATAAATAATTGAAGTGGGCTTAAGTTCCTAAGGTGGTGAGTTGGTGGTTGAAAAAGCAATTAAGAGCATTGATTTCATTCAAACAGACTTTTTCATCATGTAGAACAAATCCTTGTATTCTAGTGGATATCTTAGCTAATGGGAAGAGCTCAAGGAATATTAAAAAAATTAAGGTTTAGCTTGTTGGAAGAAGGTACGCATACAAAAGGAACTAATGAATAATCATCATGTTTATTGATGATTAGGATCCATTCTCCACTCTCCTATGAATTATTCCCATCTATTTATTTCTCCCTTTTTGTTATATATAGAGGTTTTAGAGGTTAGAAAATGATCCCTCTATTCCCTCTCTTTGTCATGACTAGACTCTACCAAGATTGAGCTTGTAACCTCTTGACATGAATATATGATGGTTTTCAACTTTCATTGTTCTGGTATAGTGTGTAAATGTTAATTTGATTTGCATATGTGGTATAATTCTCTCCCTCGTCAAGTCCTGATCTCACCTAATTACTAGTTTATCTTGTTATGTAGGTCATTTTCAGTGTTTTATATATTTTAATCAAATCCTACATGTGGATACTTTGACTGGTTAGTGTTTTGCAATAAACCTCTCTCATTGGGGTGGATAAACCATCATTTAGGTTCATCACCTTGGTTAACTTTCTTAGGAGCCCTTAACCCTCTTTCTAACCCTTTTCCTTGTGAATCATTAGTTTAGCATTAGTTTTAGGTGAGAATTAAAGAGGAAGATGATCTATTATGGAGGTTCAACCCCACCATAGGTAACCCATATCCTGGTGTTGTCTCAATATAATGGATCAATTGGAAAGGACCTGAAGAACCCTTTCCAAGGGTGTAGATTGAAGCCATAATAGTGAACAAAAAACACATTTATAGGGTTTGAGTCTAACTTTATATTTTATGAGATGATAAAAAATGATATAAATATCATGAAGATGATTTTCATAGTGCTTAAATTTAGTGATAAGATCATATATTAAATTTTCAACTATTTTATGCATGAGATCATGAAATATATGGGTCATTACATGTTGATAAGTGGCACCAAAATTTTTAATATTGAAATGAATTTCAACATAATAATTGGTAACCCAGCTGATGATAAAATTATTTTTAAAAAGATCCTTAGGAGTAATATGAATTATATCCTAAGAATCCATCCATGATAGATAACATTTTATATCTAGTAGTTGAATTGACAATGGCATCAATTAATGATAAAGGAAAGCTATCTTTAGGACATGTTAATTTAATATTGTGAAATTATATACAAATGTGAATAACCATGGTGAATTTTTTACATACAAGCATAATGTTGGAAACCCATTCATAAGAGCCTACATGTTTAATAAATATAGTGTCTAAAATCTTAATTATATTTTTATCACATAAGGTATAAAACTTGTTGGTGTAGACTTTTGTCTCATTGGGTTCTATCTACACAATCTAGTTAGCTTTCTTAGGTTTAATAAAAGTCATTAGTGGAAAATAATCTCACATGCACGAGGATGTTGGAACATGTCTATTTTCCACCTATATAAGGAACTTTCCTATGTATATTTTGGTTAAAGCTTTTTTATTTATTGAATGCTTCATGAGATAATACTCTTTGCACAACTTTTCTTGTGAGTTTTCTATTTCAAGTTATGAGATTTCACTCTATAGGTTCTTCATGCATGCTTCATTGTTTATTTAATTATGGTGAAATGTGACATGGTATCAGATCTATTTTGATAGTCATTTACTATTTGAATCTTAGTAAGATCCTTACTTTGAATTCTTGTTATTTTCTTGATTTTTATTTTCAAGGGATTGGTGGGGTTTCTTGAAAATCCATATAGATCCTTATAGGGCACCCAAATTTGGCCTTAGCCTCTAGTCATATGATAAATTATCCCTTGGTCACACCCAACCCATGAGGGCTTAACTTTTTCTTGGAAAAAAATTTACAACTATTTGCAAACCAAAATTTTCTCAAATTTGTGCATCTTATTTCTCAAATTTGTGCATCTTATTTTTTCCAACACACCCTTTCAACCCAGTTTTTTTTTCAAACTCAAATATTAAAAAGGCTATAGCTTTTAATTAATAACTCTTTTCTGAGTGTTGTCTTCTTTAAAAGTACCTATGTTGTGTGCTCTATGTATTGGTGGTGTTTTTGATCCCTATAGATCTCTCTTAAAACTAAATATTATACACTCTAGGATATATTATCAATTGAGTTAGATGTCCCTCTAGTTATTTCATACTTACGCATATTTTCTCAAGATAGATTCTCAGTTGAGTCTGATGTCTATATGAGCATGCTTTTATTTTAAACTTAAGGGGGTCACTCTGATAGTTATAGCGGGGTATCATGTGGTATTGTTTACTTTTATTTTTTGCATTTATTCTTTACTTTCTACAACAACCTCTTTTATTAAATCATGGAAAATTTTTAGTCATTTAATCCTCTTACAGCATTCAATTATCATAAATGGAAAAGTAACATGCTACTTGATCTAAGAAAACATGGATTCTATAGGATTACTATGAATGAATAAATTGAACTTGTAGTAGATACAGATAAAAATAAATGGTTTAACATGTGTGATCAATTATATGGTTGTCTTAGTTTGTATATTTATCTTGACTTATATTTTCACATTAAATCTACTAAAACACCAAATGAAGTATGGACCACACTATAAAAACTCTTTAAGAAGTAGGATGTGATGAGAGGTCATAAACTAGAGAATGAGCTCATCAGTTGAGCTTGGGTTAATTTTACACACTACAAGACTTCTTCACTATGTTCAAATCTTTGAGGTTATAGTTAAAATAATGTGGAATAGATAATAAATATGATCAACTTATTATGTCTATACTCTCTAAACTGGGTCCAGACTACTCTATATTTGTATCCACTTTCCCTGCCACAAAAAGTGCTCTTGTAGCCACATGTAAAATGCCTTATTTAGATACCTTTATTATGAACTTGACCTGAGAGTAGATAATTTAAAACAAATGGGCATAATTAAGTCCTCAAAATCTCATGTACTTTTTGTTAATAAATAAAAGGATTTGAACAACAAAGAGAATATACATAACAAAAAGGATCAAGTAAAGGATACAAATCCACCCACCTTTAAAACTAACCATGAAACCTATTCTTTCAGTTATAAGCGTAAGAAATATTAGATCAAATTTTAATTTTTCCTAGGGAAGCATGATGAAATAAAATGTTTGAATAAGTAGATTGACCAACTAAGGTGCTCGAGAAACACAATATCAGTGTTCCTGATTCTACTGTTCAAAATTCATCAACCTATGAATACTCTAAGGAAAATGATCATGGTAAATAAAATGTGAAGTAAAATAGTAAGTTTAAATAAAAGGGTAAGGCCCTAGTTTCTATTGTATCTCAAAATCCTACATGGGTCATTGACTCTGGTGTTTTACATCACATGGCCTCTTCATAGATTAAGTTTAGTTCATTCAAACCATGTGACATGTCCTCTATACAATTAAGTGACAACACTTCTAAACAGGTTATTTGGAGAGGGTCTATTAAGGTGAGTGGTGGAACATGTGAAAAAATAATCCATAGAGGGGATATTAGTATAGTGTTAGTCAAGAAAATCAAATCAAAACAAACTTACTAAACACTAACACCTCTAGCCTAAACACTAGGGAGCGCATAAGTAACAAACACACAATGAAAATACAAATAGAAAATAAAATAAATATTTAGTTTAACTTATTTTTAGCTCTATAACCACTATTTATTTATATTTATCAGATATGTGCTCAATAAATCTTTGCCAATGAAGCTCCATTACTCCACCTCTCCTTTGCACCTTGACTTGGCATATGAAATTGGCATGGTAACATTATTATTAAGTTTTTTATAATTATTTTTGAATAATAAAACTACATTAGAAAATATTTTTATTGTCTTTGAGAATAATAACTTTACACCAAAAGAGATTAAATATCAATAGGTGAGGCCTTGTATTTATAGCCTCCAAAGTTAACTCTTACCCAAGCTGAGTTAGGTTAAAATTAAACATGGAATGAGTTCAAAATAAAATGAGGTGAGTTTATTATAACTCCAATTGAGTTAAGGAGGTGGAATTTAATTATGATTTTTTATTATTAGGCATGTCTCACCAATTAGATATTTTGTGAGGGTTTGAAAACTCACAAAATCAATGATGAAGAAGCTTGATATCTTGAATTTTTGAATTTATATTTTTACATATTCATTAATTAAAATTAGATTATTTAGTTAATAATTTAATTTTTTGATTCATTTTTATTATATTTAATCTCTTTTAATAATTTTTCAAGTGCCCCATTTAATGGGTCCATAAACCAAACTATCACTTGTTAGGTTATAAAGTGTTTAGGGATCAATATGTGAGAGGTTATTATTGTGCAGGGAATAATACCCTAAATAGGGATGCTTCAACATGATTATGAGCACTAACTTATCATGTACATATAAAATTAGGATGTTTAATTATTTCTAGGCTTAATTTGTATTATTTGGTAGAAATCAGTCTAAAGTCTGGTTGGAAGGTAGTTATGTCTAAAATGGGGTGTATATAGTTTTCCCCTATTTGGAAAGGAATTACAAGCTATAAGTATATTAATGTATTATTAAATAATAAAAAGATATTTAATGCCTAATGTCCCAAAAAATAATTTATGAGACTTGGATGCCCCTTGAGATATTTGGAATTTAAAAAGATAAGTGATCATTCCCTCAAAAAGAAGAAAATAATAAGACGTAAAGGTAAAAGGGGGAAGACTAATTTTCCCAAAGGTAGTTATAATTATCATCACAATAAGATGCCCCAATTGGGAAGATAAAAAAGATGATTTTCCCAAAGGCGGTTCTAATCATCAACATGGTGAGATGCCCCAATAGGGTAGATAAAAAGGACAATTTTCCCAAAGGCATTTATAATCATCAACATAGCAAGGTAAAAATATAATGATTTGTCCAAATGTATTTATAATCATTATAAAAATGAAAACATGCCCCATTTGGGTAGATAAAGATAATAATTTTTCCAAATGCATTTTTAATCATTATCACAATGAAAACATGCCCCAGTAGGGAAAGATAATGATAATGATTTGCCCAAAGGTGGTTATAATCATTATCATAAAAAAAAAAAAAAAAAAAAAAAAAAAAAAAACACTAGTATATAAAGATAAGGATAATTATTTTCCCAAATTTATTTATAATCATTAACATACAAATAAATTGAAACATAATGATTTACCGAGAGGTAGTTATAATCATTGGCATGATAATTTGGGACAATATGGAAAATTGGAAAAGGGGCCTTATGGACTAAATATGTATTCACATAGTAAGAGTAAGTTGATACATAGGAGAAAGATGAATTTGGAAAAATTGATACTATGGAGATGCACATCCTAACTATCAAGGATTTAAAATTCTTTCTTGATTTAATTACTTGATATTTAGGTAATGTTTGGAATATGTTGGGAAGTTGTTAGGTGACCAAGGAGAAGTATCATAATAACATTAATTATAAGATCCCCTGACCTAATTTTTTCTATAAAAAATAATGGTAAACACCATGATAACTTATCCATAATATGCATAAGGATTGACATATGATACAATAAATAATTGAAAATAATGCACCAATGATAAAAAACATGATGATAATGTTGACATATGAATATGAATGGACTTAATTATAATGCACAATGAATCACCCAAATAACATATATAGAATATGTTAAGACACAACAATGAAAGCAAATAAATAGGAAACAAACAAACAAACACCAATAAATAAAACACTAATAAACAAAAACACAACAAAACACCAAGAAATATAAAATAAAGACAAAAAAATAAAACAATGATAATAAAATGAAACAAATACAAAAAATGGTTAATCATAATGTTAGTGAAAATAGAAAATAAATTATTTGTGCATGTGTAATAGAGGTGTTACTCTTGATGATAGGGGATGCCTAAGTTAGGTAGTAATGACATAGGTATAATAACACAAGAACAATGGTAAAAGGTTTTCCCTAGGATATAGAGAAGAAATAACATAAATAAGATGATAGACATTACTCCTAGGCAATAGGATAAAATGAAACAAATAGATAAAATAGGGGGAATAAAATAAAGGGAAGGGGTATCCAAGATAACTCCAAATGCATTAGGCAAGTGGACATTGATGACATAGTTCCATGGATGTAAAATCCAACATAAACTTTAGGTCAAATTCAATTCTCCCAAGATATGAGATAAAATAAAATGATGATCTAGAAAAGATGATATGGGAATGGTCTCATCAAGCGGTGAGAGCGCTTGAAATAGAGAATAATTTCAAAAATAATGAGAGATTAAGATGAAACCTAGCAGTCATTAGTGTATCAAAGTTGAGTACATAATGCAAATAATAAAAATTCATAAAATGGTGAGAGCATAAGGCCAAAGGCTAAAAAGTATGGGGAAACTAAATGATAAGTGGTTACTCGTAAGATAGTTAGGGGACCTACAATCTTTAAGGCAAAGAAGTGGTCAAAAAATAAAATAAGGTGTGGCCAATCTAACCCAATATACCCCATGTATCCAAGTGATACCTACATAACCCATGCATAACTCAAGCCAATGTAGTTCTCCTAGAAATGGGAGGAAAAAGACCAAGGTGGTCTAGAAATAAACTGAATAAAAAAGATAGCGCAACCTAAAAATTTTAAGACAATTTTCATGATTTTGTGATTTTTAGGATTTGTTAGATCTTTTACAAATGTATTTGAAATTTTCTATGTATCTCAACTCAATCGAGAATGATGAGATACTAAATAGTCCAACTTGAAAAATGGTAAGAACGTGGCTTAAGTTTCTCACAAAATGGTGAGTGCATTCAAAATTAAATTGCTCATAAAATGGTGAGAATATAGGAAAGGGAGTGACTAATATGACCTAAATATAAATCAAACACTACTACTTAGTCCCATTAGGACCTCAAGTTACTCTAGTTTTACCTTCATAGTAGAGGAATCTAACTAGGTAATAGTAAGTTCATGAATTTAGGCAAATTGCACAATATAGTATAGGAATGGTAGGGTGATGCCATAAGATATGGTAAAGATGTTTCTCCTAATTTTTCCATAGATGGTTATAATTAAGAAATAATGGTATATCTCAATGATACTAATTTACCCAAAAGTAGTTATAAGTATTAACACTAAAAATGAAATAGAACATGACAATAATGAAGAATGTAACTGCCAAACCAACTATCATACTGGTCCAAGATATTACCTCTATCTATAATATTGAATCAATTTCTAAAAATTGGTTTGAACCCCATTGCTAAAGATTCCCAAAGAACCAATGGATTAAAACCAAGATTAAAAGGGCTAGGTAAGGAGGGTAAAAACAAATTTGGTCTTTAGTGAAGGTATGGGAGAAATGATATATGGTATGGTACAAGGAAGGTGATGTTATGATAAAATGGATATAATGAAAATACGGTTACCCCCAAGTGATAATTTAAGGTAAATGGTAGGGTATGAAATAATGACAAGAAGAATGCCGAGGTAATTGGTAAGGCAAATGATTTTTTTGTTCCTACTAATGTAAAAATGTGTATCCTGATTAGCATCTGATATAACTAGAATAGTCAAATGTTGTATATTGTTAGCCCACACCTATCATGAATAGTTTATCTATAAATAACCTACTTCTGATTTGGACTCCAATAATGTCTTTTTGATCTTCATTAGTCCTTGATTCTATTTCCTCTAAACTTTGAGACAAGTTGTCTTTGTAGCCTTTGTAAAGGAAAGTGTAGCATGGGATGGTAAATAAAGATAAATATTAGATGATAGGTTTGATTTGGAAATGTATAATAGGTAAATAAGGAATAAATGGATCATAATGGAATGTATAATGGTTAGATAATAAATGAAAATTGGTATTTTTAGGCACACACAATGTTCTTGATTCTATATTTGACATAATTTTAGTTGTGGTGGGGCCAAAGACATATAAATATACTCTCAATAAGACCATCATATTTTTTGTTATTTGGGATTGAGAGTAGATTAAATATAATTATGTTTTAGAATGGAATATGTATTGATGTTATCTTTAATAATGTTTTTTGACAATTTTGACCCTACAGGTCAAATTGCCACCCTTATCATTCGAAGCTTTTCATGTCATTACCAATTTGCTTTTGCTTAGATTAGTTATAAAGGGATAGTTAGAATACCTCAAGTTTTCAAAAATAACAAGAAATAATTTGAGATTTCATGGAAGGAAGACTTCAGGTTTTGTCTAAATATCAAAAAAATTCAAACTTTTTATTCGAAACATCTTTTTTGAGGAGCATCACATAGTTTCTCGAAGGACACTTTCATTTTATCAAAGGTTATATTCCCTTCAAAAAATGGAAATTTAGAAATGAAATTGGACTATTAAATTTTTGTGAAGGACCATTTACAAAAGCCTAAAGGGCATTGTAAAAAATTTGAAGGGACAATTTCAAAAGGGCAAGGCAATTTTTCCAAAGAAAGGACCGTTACAATTTTTTTCGAAGGTTCTATTGAAAAATATTGAAATACACTTTACAAAGTGAAGGGTTTTTTTCACTTTTGCCAAAAGGTGCATTTACAAAGTTTTGAAGTTATCTTACCTTTAGGAAGGATCATTTGCAAAAATACAAAGGGTTCTTTCACAACTTTGAGGGTTCTTTTCAAAGGATAAAGGACCATTTCAAAAAAAACCTGAAGGGTATTTGCCCTTTGGAAAAGGGAATTTTCAAAGACAAAGGGACACTTAAAAAAAAAATTGAATGGATTTTTAATTAAAAAATGTACACTTTAAAAAAAATTTAAGGGTTTATTTAGATCTTTGAAGGATAATTTGAAAAGTTCTAAAGGGATTTTTCTTCAGACAAAATTTTTGAAGGGATTTTCCAAGAATCCCAAAAGGTTGAAAGGTAACTCTAGACAAAACCTAAAGAGTAGAATCCCTTCAAGAAATTCAATATCAAAAAATCTATAAAAAAAATCTAAGGACCACTTGAAAATTTGAAGGATAGTTTTAAAAAGCCCAAAGGGCAAATTTCAAAGGAATGAATTCCTTCAGAATTTTTATCCAAAGGAAGTTTACAATGGAAGGGGCTTGTCAAAAGGACCGAAAGACCTAATTCCTTTAGACTTTTACCTAAAGTAATTATCTAAGAGGAGAATATTTAAGGCATGAATTCCTTCAAACTTTTTGTCCAAAGGAATTGAACAAGAATAGTTCAAGGAAAAGCTTTGAAAGAAAGGAATAGACATAATTCCTTCAAAAAATTTATTCAAAGGAAATGGATAGAAAGCAAAACCTGAAATAATTATAAAGGACCAAACAAAAGAAGGAAACAATTCATTCAGATAATTTGTCTAAAGGAAATGAAAGAGAGACAATTCTTGTGAATAATTTATCCATGAGGAAATGATAAAAACAAAGGCCCGAAAGAAATGAATGGAAAATAAGCCCATGGAAATAAACAAGGAAAGAAAGAAAAGACAAAACAAATTCCATAAAATTGGCTGAAGGAATACATGCACAAGAGCAAGAGACCGATGGTTGTCCAAAGATTTGACGTAAGATTTCATGTATGCTTCTCAATCTTCAAAATCTTTTCATGCACAAGGGAGTAAGTTGGAGTTGACTAAACCTTGCACTTAGGTTGACTAGTTGATAATCCATGCTCTTCTCCTTAGTTTTCATGCAATCTAAGCCTTTTAGGCACATCCAACTCATTTTTAAGTAGAGTTATCATCCTAAGATGTGACATGGATTTCCATGTAAGAGTTTGACTTGTCAAACTTGGGTCCACCTCATCCCTTCTATGCCAACATGGAATTTCATGCATGCAATTTTTTTTTATCTTATTGAAAGTTTTCAATGTTCCAATAGTTTAAGTAGAGGTCTAAATTTAGTTTTGGCATAGCATCATATAAGATCCATGCACATTGATGAATATTAAAGAATTTAATCTTTATTATAAATAAGGATTATGAAATGGGCTCTTCATCATTTTCAATGCTAAAGAGCTTTTCATGTAAAGCATAAGACAAAAATAGATTTTATTTGAAGGTTATGGTAGCATAAGTTAGATTGACTTAACCTTATCTTCTATTTTTAGTGACAACCTCTTAACCGTTATGTCTTTTTCTATATAAGTTGGCTTTTCAGCCTTGAATTGTATCCTCTTTTGGCTATACTAGACACTACCTAAATCTATATTATGTAACCTTTTTAGATTGATAGAAGGATAATTTTCATACTCAAAGGTGCTAGTATAGTGTATTTATGTTAGTGATTTGCATATGTGATATAATTTTCATCCTTGTCAAGTCCTAATTCTTACCTAATTACTATTTGATCAGATTATGTAGGTTATGTTTTATGTTTAATATCTTTTAGCTGAAGTTATAGAGGATATAAGTGTCTGGTTAGTCAATTGAATCAAGCTTATTCTATAATTTTTCTCAAGATTTGATCACAAGATAGAACCTTTTCATGAAATAATAATGCATATGGGTCAATTGGGGTTAAAAATTTAGCTTATTTATTATTTGATCAGTGTTTTTAAAATCTCAAATTAAGTGGATCAATCAAAATTTAGTTGTATCACCATCATTAGGTAATATTTCCCTTCAAGTTTCTTTCTTCCCTTTTCCTTGGTAGTTTGTAGTGTAGAGTAGATATCATAATTAATACACCAAAGGGAGCTAGCCCTTACAATATAGAGATTCAATCCACTGAGTAAGTTACCCACAACCTGTGATTATTTTTAGGTTTTAGTATACTGTGAAGGCCTAAAACTACCTTTACAAGGGTGTGAGTCTGATTGAAAATAGTTTTTGGCATGTCCAGTGTGACCACAAATAAATATTTTGCATATCTAAAGAAAGTTTGGAGCTAAGGAGAAGTGTTTTCAGTTGAAGAGAATATTTATCTTCATCATAATTTAAATATTCTTCAAATTATAGAGTTCATAACATCATTCAAGTAGCTCTTTCATGCCAAAGGTTACCATAAGGTCAAAAATTAAAGGTATTATTTTTCAATTTATATCTTATAAGAGATCAAGGTTTATGAGGGTAAAACCATATCCTCAAAAGCAATATTTATCTCCTAGTTATCCTACTGTTCTAATCACTACAACCCCCACTACCCCAATGGCCATCATAAATCAAGTATATTTTTCATTTAATAGAGGTATCCAACTAAATTTAGCCCAATTTAATTCCATTCTAGTGTCTACCCTCAAGATCATCCCATTCTTCTCAAGATAAAATCAAACAACCCCTATTGAGCATATCCAAGATGTAGTTAATCTCTATTCAGTCTATAATGTTGTTGAAAATAATGTTGCTATCAGATTGCTTATTGCTTCTTTCAAAGTAAAAGCATTGAAATGGTATATAAATCTCTCACTAAACTCCATTTCTACCTGGGATAAATTGGGTGTAGCCTTAGTCAAGCAATTTGAGTATAAATATGATCACCTATCTTTAGTTAAGCAATTAACCACCATAAACAGAGCTCCTCATGAGTTTATATTTGATTTTAACCTCATATTACAAAATACATAGATAGAATACCTAAGTTTACAAGGCTATCCCCTAAATGGGTATTTCTATACTATTTGAAAGCCCTTAAATCTGACATTAGTCTGATGATATATGCAATGGGTGGTACTACCTTGCTAGATGCTTATGAGGTTGCAATAAGGGTAGAAAATAGTTTGATACAAGATGGTAAGATTTATCCAAGGCCTCTAATACCTATATTCCTTGAATTTAATAATGTATCAACCCCTCAAATTCCTCAAATTCCATCTTTAGCTCATATTCCATCACCTCAAGCTCAAATTGCAGCCCCTACTAATCAAGCTAGTGAGATAAGAGAGTTGAAAATCTTGATACAGTCCTTTAGGAATGAAATATTAAAACTTAAGAGACAAAATTATTAGTCTAATAGGCCCTGTCAATAATAAATTCAGACCACCTATCAACACTTCAACTATCAAAATCCTCTTTATCAAGTTTTTAGAGACAATAGACAACCTTATCAAACACAAAGAGCCATAACTTCAACTAAGCCATATGTTTGCCTTGATCCTAATACTTCTTCCACTTCAAAGGCTATTTTTCTCACCCCACCTAAAAATAACTTCATGCATGATTCAGATTGGCAGTCCTCAAATCTCAATGATGCTTAAAACTAAGCCTTGGTATCACAACACATACCTATGCCACAAAGGACATAAGAAGAGTTTTATTTTCAAGGAGGTCAGTGCCAAGATACAGGTTTGGTATCACAAGGAGATAATCAACAAGTTTGAGGGTATATTGATGCCATTAATATAAATTGGTAGGTGGATGATCATGTTACTTCTACTTAGGGTGTTGAAACTAATAATACAAGTAGTCAAGTTGTAGTTTTAACTAGAGCTAAAAGAAGAGACATTGATAAGGTGTAGGAGGTGAAAAATTATTTGAGTAATCCTCATGTTGTTTCTAGGAGTAAAAAATAGAAACTCGCTGCCCCTATAACTCAGAAAAAATAGAATATAGAGGTTATTAAAGTTTAGTGAATACCTCTAGTTTGTGAGCAGTCAGTGCTTTCGAAAGTGCAAGCGAAGGTTAGTGGCTCTCATTTTAGTAAAGTGGATCAAATGAAGAAATATAATATCAAGATTATCATTTGGTATTATCTTTCCATTCTAGGAAAAAAATATATGCTCATCCAAGAGCTTTTAGCTCTCAAATTATCTCCAAAATTAGTTGAGAGATAAGGTGTTGTCTTGACTAATTTAGATCAGCCAATTAAATAACACATACATCAAGTAAATAAGATGTCAAAGGTGGAAAAAACTGAGGTAAAATCAAAGAAAACTCCTCTTTATTACATTTTTTGATAGTAGGTGATACTTTGGTTCATAATTATATGGTGGATAGTGGAGTTAGTAGTACAATCATACCTAAATAGATTGCAGACAAGCTCGGCCTTGTTTATGAGCCAAATACTAAAGGGGTATTTTAATTCGATGGGTCACCAACAAAGATTATAGGTATCATCAAATATCTGAAATTGATGATACATGATTGTCCCAAAGTTACTATTCAGCAAGATGTTGTTGTGGTAGAATTGCCTCCTTACTTTGTTATGTGCCTTTTAAGGAACATCACCTCAAATATTTAGGGATATTTATCAAATGATTAGACTTATCTGATTTTCATGACCAGGTATGGTACCAAGGTAATAATTCATTCTAAACCTATTACACATTTTTATATGGAGCCATATATACCAAGTGTTATGAACACTAACTATATCATCTCACATGAAGTACTAGAAGTTAGTAAAGTAGAAAGTGAATCACCTTTGGATGGACTTCCATATTTGTTCTTTGATGAGTGGGATTCCACTTCGCATGATCATGATCCTTATAATCTTATTTAAGAATAATGACTTGGTGTCTATTGCCTCCATGAGAATGATGCACCAATTCTATCCATGGTTAAGGATGATGAGTCTAGTGAAGGTCTATAGAAATTTTACTTTAATGGATCAAGGAATAAGCATGGAACTAGATATGGAATTATGTTGGTTTATCCAAAAAATCAAAGGTATCTCTCTTTTATTAAATTTTAGTTTAATTGTTAAAATAATGTTGTTGAGTATGAAGCACTAGTTCATGGTTTATAGTAGGCTAGGAAGATGAAAGTCAATTCTTTGCAAGTGTCTGGTGATAGTGAGATTGTAGTCCACCAAGTAATAGGTTTGATTGTATGTAAAATTTTGTTGCTTAAATATTACAATCATATAATATGGGATTGACTTAAATATTTTCAAGCTTTTAACATCTAGCCAAAAATAAAATGTATAAATAAACATGCAGATAGGTCAAATACCACTGGGTCATCATTTAGTATCCTAGATGATATAAAAAATGAAAAAAATTAGTCACATTTAAAGGTGGTTTTAAGGCCTTTTATTCTAGATGATCATGAGAATTGACATGTTTTCAAAGATGATAATCAAATCATGAGATTCTTGCAAGAGGAGGCTAAGTTTTATTCAAGATACCAATTAAATCACTTGAAACAGTATGGTGATCATATTTTGTAACCAAAAACAAATAATTTTCCCAAGTGATTGGTCACACTTTAGAACATTTTTATTGGTGATGATGAGTTAAGGAAGGAGAAGTCATATTTGTTAACAAAGGAAGAGCAATATGCTAATGTAGAGATTGTAGCTGGTAAAAATTTGAAGTTGGGTAAGGTATGTACTCCTCCACAAAAATAAGATTTCATTGAGTTATGAATATTTATTTTTGATGTATTTCCATGGACATATAGTGATCTCAAGGGATTTGATCCAAGTTTAGCTCAACACACCATTGAGTTAGAGGCTAAAACTAAACTAGTAAGACAAAGACAAAGGCCCATCAATTCTAAGCTTGAGCCTTTGATGAGAGCTAAGCTTCATAATCTCATAGAGTTAGCTATTATATTTATAATAAATCACTCAACTTGGGTGTCAAATCTTATTTTGGCATGGAAGAAGAATAGAGAGATTAGATTGTGTGTTGACTTCCATGATTTGAATAGAGATTCACTTAAATATCACTATCCATTGCCATCAATGGAAGAAATTTTATAGCTTGTTTTAGGTTTAGATAGGTTTTCTTTGTTGGATGGATATAGTGGCAACAATTAGATATTGCTCAATCCCCCACTTGGTTTGCATATATAAAGATTTTATTCAGTTTATCTAATGCTAGAGTGACCTTTTAGAGAGCCATAGATATGGCATTCCAAGGCATTCTTAGCAAGTTTTTACTTGTTTATTTGTATGATATAATAGATTTTTCAAAGAATTCAAGTGATCACATGGTTCATCTCAAGAAAGTGTTTGAAAGGTGTAGGCAATTTAGGGTATCTCTAAATCCTAAAAAGTGTGTCTTCTTGGTTCATGAAGGTAAGCTTCTTAGACATGTTGTTTCAAAACATAGTTTAAGCATATATTATAAAAGGGTAGACTCCATTATTTAACTCTCCTTGTCTAATAATAAAAATTCTATGCAAATCTTCTTTGAAAAAACCAACTTCATAAAAAGATATATTTTAGATTTTGCCATTTCAGCTAAGCCACTTACAACCATGATAAAGAAGTATCAGAGCTTAATCTAGTCCAAAGAAGGAGTAATGATTTTTGAAGATATTATGAATGCCATAGCTAGTTCTTCTACACTTATAAATCTATATTTCATAAAATATTTCATTTTGTATACATATGCTAACATAGACACCATTTCAGGTATTCTTATGCAACAAAATCATGAGGCTATGGAGCAGCCAATAGATTTATTCAACAAACACTTGGAAGAGTATGAAACAAGGTACTCTTTTGTTAAAAAACATGTGATTTCAATTATAATGTCTCTTAATAATATTAGATACTTGTTGTCTAACAATAAGATACACCTTCTGGTTCCCCATCCAAGCATCAAGGAGTTCCTTTTGAATAAAGATATAAATGAGAAGAGAGCTAGTTGGATAACCAAGGTAATGGAGTATGATATGGAAATTAAGGTGACAAAGCTTATTAGAGGCAATGAACTTTGTGAGCATCTAGATCAATACTTGCAAGAGACTAATGAGGTTATTTTGGTATCAAATGATGAAGAGGTTGCAGCTGGTCATACCTTACCTCCCAGCTAGTTTCATGATGTGGTAAGCTATCTACAAGATGGTATTTATCCCTCTCATCTAATTTATTAAAAAATAATATACTTTAGGTTGTATTCAATTCCATTTTTACTTATTGATGGTGTTTTTTTCAAAAAATATATCAATGGCATGTTGATAAGATGTATAGATCCAAGCCAAATTAAAAAAAATCTTAAAGAATTCCATGATGGACATGGTGGAAGACATTTTTTTGAAAGAAATACAGCCCTTAATATCATGAGAGGTGGGTAATATTGGCTTAGTATATTTTGTGATTACCATGCATGGGTTAGAAAGTGCAAATAATGTGCTATGTTTCTAGGAAAAGTAAAACTTGTAACCTTACCTCTTCAACCAATTAAGGTGGATTAGAATTTTATCCAATTGTGATTGGACATTATTGGTCTCATAAATCCTCCTTCAAGTTTAGAGCATAAATGGATTCTAACTAATTCACATGTTGGACAGAAGCAATGGCATTGAAAGAAGCAAATGAAAATAACATTCTAAATTTCTATGAAAGTCTACTTACTAGATTTGGAGTTCCTTCAACTATTATTTATGATAATGCAATGGATTTTTTGGAAACTAAGAACAGCCAGTGGGCTGCCCAACATGGACTTTATCTTAGCACTTCATCAAACTATTATCTACAAGGCAATGGCATTGTTGAATCTATGAATAAGAACCTATTAAGGATCATAAGGACTATTGAAGACAATCATAGGTCATGGCATCTCAAGTTGAAGTTAGCACTATGGGCTGATAGGATCACCTACAAAAGATCAATAGCCAACTCTTCATAGAAGCTAGTATATGGTAAGGAAGTAAGGTTACCCATTTCTCTTGAATTTCCTACTTTGAAACTAATGCATCAACTCATGTTTTTGGGGAATGAACCTATGGAGATAAATATTGTTGATCTTATGGAGCTAGAAGAGATAAGAAATCAAGCCATTCTAGCCATGGAAGTTCATCAAGCATAAGTGAAGAGAGATTTTGAAAAAAGAGATTCTTTATGAAGTTTTAAAGAAGGATATTTGGTCCTCAAGTGGGATGAGGATAGAGCTAAACTAGGAAGGCACACAAAGTTTTATTCCCTTTAGAGTGGCCCATACACAATCTCCAGTTGTAAATCGCACAATGCCTTCTAACTTGCAAAGATGGATGGTGATGAGCTTCCAATCCCAATAAATGGGATACATTTAAAACATTGTTACTGAAGATTAAATCTCTTTTTATATAGTTTTTTTATTTTATTTCTTCCAATTATTGTTCAAGCATAGTAGTTTCATTCTATTTTGTTCCAAATAAGTGTTTTTTTGCATATTTTCTTTTTGGTTAGTTTTCCCTACTTTGTGTGTTTCCCTTATTTTTTTAGAGGATGAAGGTTGTTTTTTCCAAATCAGAGGTTGTAATTATAGTCATGGACCAAATTTACCATTTTTTTATGAGTTCAAATGTAATTTATATGGTCTGGTTCTCAAGCATAATAGGCATGCTTCCCAGTTGAGTTGCCAAAATATTGATAATTTTAACCCTATAGGTCAAATTGCTACCCTTCTCATTCAAAGCTTTTCATGTCATTGCCAATTTGTTTTTACTTAGAGTAGTTCTAAAGGTAAAGTTAGAATACTTTAGGTTTTCACAAAGCACAAGAAATACTTTGGGCTTTCATGGAAGGAAGACTTTAGGTTTTGTCTAAATATCAAAATTGTTTAAACTTTTTGTTGGAAACAACTTTTCTAAGGACCATCACATAGTTTCCTGAAGGACACTTTCATTTTCTTGAAGGGTATATGCCTTTCATAAAAAGGAAATTCAAAAAGGAAAGTAGATTATTCAATTTTTCTGAAGGACCATTTATAAAAGCTTGAAGGGCATTATCAAAAATTTAAATGGACAATTTCAAAAGGGTGAGGCAATTTTTTTGAAGAAAGGACCATTACAATTTTTTTGAAGCGTCTATTGCAAAATACATAAAATCACTTTACAACACAAAGGGTCTATTTCACTTTTGCTGAAAGGTGCATTTACAAAGTTCTAAAGGTATCTTACATTTTAGAAGGATCATTTGCAAAAACTCAAAGGGTTCTTTCATAGCTCTGAGGGTTATTTTCAAAGACAAAGGGACACTCAAAAAATTTTCCAAAGGGCTTTTTCCTTCGGAAAATTCCACTTTACAATTGTTTTGAAGGGTTTGTTTGGATCTCCAAAGGGTAATTTGAAAAGTTCTAAAGGTATTTTTCTTCAAACAAAATTTTTGAAGGGCTTTTCCAAGAATCTCAAAAGGTTGAAAGGATGCTCTACACAAAACCTGAAGGGTAGAATCCCTTAGGGAATTTCATTATCAAAAAATTTGTAAGAAAATCCAAAGGTCACTTGAAAAGCTGAAGGATAGTTTCGGAAAGCCTAAAGGGCAATTTTCAAAGGAATGAATTCCTTCAAAAATTTTGTTCAAATGAAGTTTATGAAGTAGAGGGCTTGTCAAAAGGCCCAAAATACCTAATTCCTTAAGACTTTTTCCTAAAGTAATTGTTTGATAGAAGAATCCCAAAGACATATATTCCTTTAGACTTTTTCTCTAAAGGAAATGAATAAAAATGGATCAAGGAAAAGCTTCAAAAGAAAGGAATAGACAAAATTCCTTTAAAAATTTTGTTTGAAGGAAATAGATATAAATTAAAGCCCAAAACAATCACCAATGACCAAACAAAAAAAGGAAATAATTCCTTCAGACAATTTGTCTGAAGGAAATGAAAGAGAGAGACAATTCTCATGAAAAATTTATCCATGGGGAAATGATAAAAACAATGCCCCAAAGGAAATGAATGGAAAATAATCTTATGTAAATAAACAAGGATAGAAAGAAAAGCCAAAATAAATTCCATAGAACTAGCCAAAGGAATACATGCATGAGAGCAAGAGATCGATGGTTATCCAAGGAGTTGATGTAAAATTTCATACATGCTTCTCAATCTTACAGAGATTTTCATGCAAGAGGGAGTAAGTTAGAGTTGACTAAACCTTGCACTTAGGTTGACTAGTTGATAATTCATGCTCTTCTCCTTAGTTTTTATGTAATCCAAGCCTTTCAAGAACTTTTAGCTTAGCTTCAAGCAGATTTTTCAGTCCAAGATGTGGCATGGCTTTTCATGCAAGAGTTTGACTTGTCAAACTTAGGTCCACCTCATCCCTTCTACACAAACATGGAATTTCATGCATGCACTTTTTCTTATCTTGTTGAAAGCTTTCAAAATTCTAGTAGTCCTAGTATAGTTCTAAATTTAGTTTTGGCATACCATCATGAAATATCCATGCATGTTGATCAATATTGAAGAATTTAATCTTTATTATAAACAAGGATTATGAAATGGGCTCTCCATCATTTTCTATGCCAAAGAGATATTCATGAAAGGCATAAGACAAAAATATATTTTATTTGAAGGTTATGGTAGCACAAGTTGGACTAAGTTGACATCCTCTTCTATTTTCAATGCCAACCTCTTGATTGTTGTATCTTTTTCTATATAAATTGGCTTTTCAGCCTTTAATTGTACCCTCTTTTGGTTAGACCAAACTCTGCTAAAATTTATGTTTTGTAACCTTTTTATATTTATCTAAGGATAGTTTTTAGACTCCAAGGTGCTGGTACAGTGTATTTATGTTAGTGATTTTCATATGTGATAAAATTTTCTTCCTTGTCAAGTCTTGATTCTTACCTAGTTACTAGTTGATTAGATTATGTAGGTTATGTTTTGTGTTTAATATCTTTTGGTTGAAGTTATAGTGCATATAAGTGGCTAGTTAGTGCCTTGAATGAGGCCTATTCCGTCATTTACCTTAAGCTTTAATCATAAGATAGAACCTTTTTATGAAATACCGATGCGTATGGGTCAATTGGGGTTAAAAATTTAGCTTGTTTATTATCTAATCAATGTTTTTAGAAGCTCAAATTGAGTTGATCAATAAAAATTCAAGTGTATCACCATCATTAGGTAGAATTTCCCTTCAAGTTTATTTCTTCCCTTTTCCCTAGCAATTTATAGCATAGAGTAGAGATCCTAATTAATGCACCAAAGGGAGCTAGCCCTTACAATCTAGAGATTCAATCCATTGATTAGGCTATCGATAACCTAGGATTATTTCCATGCTTTAGCAGACTATGAAGACCTAAAACTACCTTCACAAGGGTGTGTCTAATTGAAAACAATGTCTTCATCAAGTAATGAATAATTGTTGTGCTCACTTGTTGGTGCCTCAAAAAGGTTTTCACCAATAAAATTGTCTTAATTATCCCATAGCACCTCTGAAAAGGTTTCACTAAGGAATGTTGACTTTTGACTTTGGTTATCTTCTAACACATCTAAAAAGTTTTCACTAGAAGTTTATGAGTAAAAAGGAAAATAAATAAGAACACCTAAGTGTATCATTCTAATCCTAAAAACTGATAAGGTGGCCTCATACTATCAAATTTAATATATATACTTACTATTGAGAGGAAATAATGCTGTTAATCCAAAAATTTCAATTTACATGAAAAGTAGGGTTTTTAGGCCCCCTCTTCTCTCAAGAGCTTATACGATGACATGAAACTTTGAGCTCCTCACCCTGCATTAACAATATATCCATGGCTAGTGGGATTGTATAAAAAATATCAAGTTTTATACATTCTAAATGGTACCAAATGTGTGGTTAACACTAGGGAATAACACGTCATTTGGATAGATATTAACTAGCTTGTTGTGAAAAAGTTTTGTCCTTTTCACAACCACTACATCTATCAATTATTTATTGTAGCGATATGTTTGAGTTAAACCTAAATTTTAAGGTATCCTCTTACTAATGGATTTTTTTTAACTACTCAAACAAGCATCCTAATAAGTTGGTCTCAATTTATATAACCATATCATGTATTGGGGTTGAAAAGATGTTAGGAGATTAATTCTCAGATCAACACTTATCTAGAGAACTTGTGTGGAGGTTATGAACTCTCCCCCACAATCCAAGATGCATTAAAATAAAAATTATAGGACTTTAAGGTCATTTTAGGGATCACCCAGATCACTTATATTTTAGGGAATGCTTGAGAGACTTTCCTTCTATGCTTTAGACAAAGCAACAAAATTAATAAGTGAAGCATTTTTTATCACCCAAGTTCCCTAAATGGGATGGGGGAGAGCATACACACTACACTTCATTTTCAAAATAAACACACATAATAATCAAAAACTTAAAGGCTCTTAGACCATTTAACTAGAGTGTTAGTTCATTTTTAGAGCACCAAGTGAAATATGATATGAGTTTTAGTCCCTTGGTGTTTGTTTTAGTTGTGAAATTTTCAAAATGAAAACAAGTTAAGTAAATAATTTTTAAACACCAAATGTAAATGGGAGTTTGAATCTTAAAGTGTTAAAAACATCTTTCCTTGGTATTTGGGTCCTAAAAAAAGTGTTAGTGGGTCCTTCTGCTTAGAAGATAAAATAAAGTGAGAAAATGACAATTTAAATTTAGCTCTTACATTTCTTATAGTTTTCACATAGTGAAATACTATAGATACATAAATTAAAACTACAACTTTCTCACAAAATTGTAACTGGTTAGTACAAAACTATAACTACCTATAAAATAAACTATTAGTGAAAAACTACAACTATACAATGCAAAATCATAATTGTTAATACAATAATGTAACTAGGAAGGAAAAATAATAATTAGAATGTAAAAAATGCATCTAACAAATCAAAACTATAATGTTCAATGCAAAACTACAATTAAGAATGCAAAACCACAACTCAGTAATGTAAAACTACAACTAAGAATACAAAACTATAACTGAGCATGCAAAACTACAATTGGGCAAGCATAAACAAAATTATCATTCAAAATGCACTTGGGCATGGAAAATGTACCTAGGCATGTAAAAATGAAACTTAGCATGAAAAAATACAACTAGGGGTTGAAATAACACAACTGAACATGCAAAAATACAACCAGGGGTTGCAATAATGTGTTTTATGGGGTCAATATTGCAAGTCACTTGAAAAACACACTTGGTTAATGCAATAATGCTTAAGGTAAAACCATAACTATTAAGCTAATACCATATATTTTAAGATAAAACCACAACTACCAGGTGCAAAAAGCAAGTGCAATATTGTTACTTCACACTACAATATTGCTTTTACTAGTTACAAAAATGTAATTTTGTAGAGCAATATCATGACTTCCTATGCAACATCTCTAAGATTTAACTTTTTAGTTTGTTGGTCAAAAATTTAATATTTTGGCATGAATAATTTATAAAGAGGTCTTAAAATTACATGGGAATAACTTTGTGGGGTGCAGGTCCCATTGGGCATGTCATCATGTGAACAAAGAATCCATAGAGGGGAGATTATTATAGTGTTAGTCAACAAAATCAAATCAAAATAAACACACTTAACACTAACACCTCTAGCCTAAACATTAGGGAAAGCATAAGTAACAAACACACAATGAAAATATAACTAGAAAACAAAATAAATCTTCCTTTTACCTTCCTTATAGCTTCAAAATCACTAGTTGAGTTGTCTTTCTTAGTTATGTGCTCAAGAAATCTTTATCAATAAAGCTCCATTGCTCCACCTCTCCTTGGCACCTTGGTTTGGCTTATGAAATTGACATGGTAACACTAATATGAATATTTTTTGAGGTATTTTGACATAACAACATTACACTATAAAATCTTGGTATTGTATTTGAGCATAATAAATTTACACCAAAAGAGCTTAAAGATCAATAGGTGAGACTTTGTATTTATATCCTCCAAAGTTAACTCTCACCCAAGTTGAGTTAGGTTAAAATTAAGCATGGAATGAGTTAAAACCAAACCTAGGTGATTTAATTATAAATATAATTGAGTTAAAGAGGTGGCATGTAATTATGATTTTTAATTAATGGGCATGGCTCACCAATTACATATTTTGTGAGGGATTGACAACTCACAAAAGTAATGATGAAGAACATTGATATTCTAAATTTTTGAATTTCCATTTTTAGATATTCATTAATTAAAATGGATTATTTAGATAATAATTTAATCTAGTTTAATTAGTTGATTCATTTTGATTAGCATTTTAACTCTTATATGAATTGTTCAAGTGCCTTGCTTAATGGGTCCATAGGCTAAACTACCAATTGTTAGGTTGTAAGGTGACTATGGATGAATCTATGAGAGGTTATTATTGTGTATAGGATAATACTCAAAATAGGGATGTCACAACATGATTTTGAGCACTAATGAATGATGTGGAAATTAAATTGGGATGTTTAATTATTCTTAGGCTTAATTTGTACTGTTTGGTAGAAATTGGTCTGAAGTCTAGTCAGAAGCTAGTTATGACCAGAATGGGGTGTCTACAAATCATTAAATAATGTTTTAAGTGTTACCTCACTTTCAAGTAATCTCTTATTAGTTTACTAAATCACTCACCTTGGTTTAGGAATGTGATTTGAGTTCACTCTATATTCAGTGTATGTTATAGAGCTACACAATGACACTATATTAGCAGTGGGAATGGTCAATCCTCAAACTCAGCTATATAACTTCTCACACTTTTCTCATGACTCTCCTTTGGATTC
The DNA here is from genome assembly GCA_037957365.1 of Torreya grandis. Lineage (NCBI taxonomy): Eukaryota > Viridiplantae > Streptophyta > Pinopsida > Cupressales > Taxaceae > Torreya > Torreya grandis. Next base: position 1,547,278 of record JARHVA010000268.1, on the reverse strand, counting down.
TTATTCTTTGAACTCACCTAAACACTATGACATTTTTTATCTTGAGAACACTTTTTATATTGATGACTCTTCTTCTAATACAGATGACTACAGTAGTGATGAAGACACACCTCTGCCATCTCTTTATCACCTTCTAGATTTTTATGAGTTATCTCATGATCCACCTACCTATAGTCTACATTTGAAATTATAGGTAACATGTATTTTGATCTAGGACATATCAGACACTAGTAAACTATTCTATAGTTTCAAGATATTTATCAGTCCTTCATTTCCTCTACTCCCATTATACCATAATTTCATAGAGTAGTTGGCCCTCCTACCTTGTATGAGGACAATAATTCTTTGTGTATAAATCACACCTTGATTTAAGATCCATCAAGCACTTGGTATATTCATTCACTATTCCAAAGTGATACTCTTTTCATTTCATATAATTCTAATTCAAATTCACTCCAGTGCACTTTGTTGCAGGACACAAGATGGCTTAATGTAGTTGTAGATTCTAGTGAGGATTTTTAGCCCTACCCTTTTCTTTCCTCTATTTTGGCGAGGAGTTTTGTTCTTATAATTTTTCTTCTTCTATCCACTTTATGGTAGTTTTATTATTCTTGGGTACCTATTTTGGCTTTTGTGATGGGACCCATTTCTTCTACCCACCTAAGATACACTTAAGGGTGGTGTTGGTGTAGAATTTTGTCCCACCAGGTTTTTTCTATATGGTTTAGTCATCTTGCTTAGGTTTAATAAATGTCCTTAGTGGAAAACAACCCCACATGCATGAGGATATTGGAACATGTCTATTTTCCACCTATATAATGAACCTTCCTATATAATTTTTAGCTAACAACTTTTTTAATGATTTAATGCTTAATTAGATAACACTCTATTGCATAACTTTCCTTGTGTGAATTTTTTATTTTAGGTTATAAGATTTCACTCTACAGGTTCTTCATGAATGCTTCACTATTTTTTATCATCATGCAATCTGACAAAACTCAGGTGGGAATTTACATTTATTTTTATGCACAAATTTTGCATCAAGATAGGTAATGATATTATGAAGCATAATACAAATATCAATACCAAGCATGTCTTCATATGATCATGCAAAATCTTCATGATATATGTCAAAAAACAAGTTTAAATTATCATGTTCACTAGGATTAATTCCTTAGAGACAAGAATTGGTTAAGGAAAAGTAGTGCTTCCAAAATCTATTTCAATAGTTTCTTCAATAAGATTAGCATTTCCATCTTGGAAATGATATGGAGGAGGAAGCAAGGAAATGGTATTTATTTTAGGATCAATACTAGCAATAAAATTGTTGAAACAATGAGTTTTTTCAACAAAATGACTAATATTATTATATTGGTGTGTAATTTGAGACTCACAAGCATTGAATAGTTATAAAATAACTTCATCAACAAGGAACGTGGGTAATGGTCCATAATATTTAGTATTTACTTCAAGATCCAGAATTTGATTTCCATGATTATAAAACTCAAAATATATTTATCAAATGGTTTTAATTTGTGCATATAAGGTAATTTTTAGAGGAGAGTTATTAGTTTTTTCAATATAATCTAGATCGAGATAGTGGGATACACAATATCATCGGTGGTGGGTTAATTTTTTGTAAGAGGTAAATAATTGGTTTATTTGATAGGATTGATTGGAAGAAATGGATTCTAACTGACTAGATTGATCTAATTAATGAAATTAGGGATTGTATGTGGGATTATATTATATTGGTTGATTACTTGGATGACCCATGAAGAATCTATCAAAGGAGCATTGATAGGTGGTACACAACCTTCATGTTGTGATTCACTATGAAAGGATATGTGAATGACATGAACATCACAATTGAAGGCATGTATTTCTGATAATGCCTTTTGATAATGTAGGACATATAAATTAATCTTTTACCATAATATAAGTATCATCATAAGATGGAGATATATCATATATATCTATTTAAGTAGTAACATCCATAATGGATATGCTCGTGTTACTAAAAGTGTGAGGAGACATGGCTAAAAAATATTGAATAGTTTTGCCACCCCATATTCATTGAAAGCAAAATCATCACCTATATAAGAGGCTTTAAGTAAATTATATGGAGGACTATAAATGTAATCATATATTAATGTAATGGTTCTATCTCATTGAATAATAGAAATAGGGAGCCATTATGTGATATAGGGAGGTAATCAAGTGGTATTATAAATATGTTGTAATTCATTAAGTTTATCATTATCTAAATCTATGACAATTGAATGCATATTAACAAACTTATAAAGAGGAGGACTATTTATTTGAACAATAGTGTGAATGTAATTTTGAGATTTGAAACTTGGATGCTCCATGGGTTAGTATCAGCCTCATATTTTTAGCATTTTTTGTTATGTATGAATTTGATACATTGGCTTCCATAAGATGTAATATATTGCATGTGATGAGTCCATGGACAACCTAAGATCATGTTTTAAGAAAATGAAAGATCAAGGACCATGAAATTGGTGTAGATTTTCTTCGGTTCAATGGTAAGAGGGAGCCAAATAAAACCAAGTGGGTTTTGCTTAGTTTTATCAAATTGATGGCACATGATTCAAGTTTGTTTGACATTTTATTTGAAATATCTAATTTTTTGCATTAACTAAAGAGAATTAACATTGATACCAGATCTTTCATCAACTAATAGTTTTCTAATTAGAGTGTTATTGATACTAATTTCAATAAAAAGAGGTGTGTCATCAGCTCAAAAGATAATTTTCATCAGTTATCATATCATCTTTAGGAAATTCTATGGAGGTTCCGGTACAGTAGATTATTTTGATAGCATGCACCTATTTAGGTGAAGGAGCATCATGATGTAGTTTAATTTCATTAGATGTGGGTTTTTTATGTCTTATTTTTTTTTCATAATGAACTTGTGATGATAAGGAGAAGTTATTACTAATTCCATGAGAGCAATTTTACAATGCATAGAATAAAATTAAACTAAGAAATTCTTGTGAGGTTTAGAATAAGAGTGAGCATGAGGATTAGGTTTATTAGGTTAGGTAATTTTTGGAAGTATCTAAGCATCCATTGGTGGAAATGGATTATCACAAGTGGATGTTTTTGAAGATGAGGACTAAGAAGTGATAATTAAATTTAACTAATTGATCATCATTAGGTGGTTTTGTAGGCTTGATAATAGGGTATTTATGAGTATGTATATGATGAAAATTGACTTTATTTTTATTCCCATATTTTTAATTAGTATAATATTAATCATAATAAGTATTAATATCACAATCATTTTTATTAGAGTGTTTTGCATTAGGATCTGAGAAAGGCTTTTTAGATTTTTAGGTAGTAGATTTGGAAAAGTTTATCTTTTGAAAAACTATTAAATAATTGGGATGATGTAGTTTAATAATAGCATCATGATTGAAGGCTATCCTAACATGAAAGAAACCACAAATTTTACAAGTGCATGAAATGTCTCATGAGAATGACTAATGTTGGCATGGAACTATCAAAATTTATTAGGATCATACCATGATGAGGAAAGAATATTGTTATAAATGAAAGGTTTGTATGGAGATAATAATTTATCCAGTTGCAAAACTATTAAGGTGGGTTGGAGGGAGATTAAATATCTAATTTTATTTCTCCATTTTTTCTTGGAGGAGATTTAGATTGAGTATTTGTACTGTTTATTGCATTAGTTGAAGTTTGAAAACATTCCTTGATTAAATTATGAGATGGCTCAAATTGATTCATAAGGAAGTCTTGTCTTTAGCTTGATCAAAAGCCTCTTCTAAGGTTTCAGGAGAAAATTTGTGTACCTTGTATTTAAGAGAGGGTTTAAGAGTAGTAATTAAATTTTTTTTTAAATTATCATCACTCATGTTATGGTTAGTCTTGTGATCTAATTATTTCCATATTTTGATAAACGTATGATTAGATTCATTAGGTAATTTTATTATCATTTATGAAGTGACTAAGATAATTTTTAGGAAGGTCATTTTATTGAAATTATTTAGCTGAAGAATTTACGATATCCTCTAGTTGTCATATGAAATGTTGGGGAATTTGATTATAACATTCTAAATCATCTCACATTAAAGTTTTGACAAGTTTAGTGGTAGAAAAATCATTGGTTTGGACCCATTCCTTATATAAATACCAAATGATTTAAGGAAGATATCAGGGTCTATAGTTACATCATACTTAATAGCTAGAGAAATGTTTCCAATATCTATGGATATAATGAATGGAGATAAATGTTCATTTTTAAGATGTTAGAGTATTTTTTTGTGAATATGAGGTTAAGGGATGATATTCCCATTGGAATCTCTAAGAAGAGGAGGAAAAACATGATTATTTTGAGGCATGATGATAGGAGTTTGACTTTTCAATCATATGATATGATTTTTCCTTTTCATCATTTGGATTTTTTATTTTTTTTACAAGATATTCATTTGTTAAACCATTTGATCAAGAATTGATGTTATATCTATAAATGGACTTTTATTTCTAGTGGTAGAAGGTGGAAAGTTAGTGTGAGTAGGATAAATATTCCCTATATTATGGTTCTATATCGGAGGGTTTCTTATAGGGGATACACTATGATATGGTTACCTTTATTGGTATCAATTGATCTAATGGTAAAGTAAGGAGTTTGGATAGGGTACCATTTAACCTAGGATCATCTATATCATCATTTTTATTAACGTCAACCATATTGCATTTTGTTGACCTAGATGATAGTTAGGAGTAGTTTCACCATAATGGATTATCCTCTTGGGTGATTTAGGTAGGTAAGAAAGAAGCACTCGTGTAAACTCATAATGGGTTGAGACTATCAAGAAAGATTATAATAGTTTATTTCATTATGTTAGATGAGAATTAGGAGAAAACATGAAATAAAACACAATTGGTCACATATATATTCAACCAAGCCAGCTTAGTTAGGTATATATGGAAATTTAGTAGGTTATAAAAGGAACTCATTCAAGTTGGTTGACTTAGCTAGGTAGAAATGGAAAAGTAGTAGTCTAAAAACCTATTGATTCATTTGGTCAACTTAGTTGGATATAAAAGTAGAAACAACAATCTAAAAAAATAACTAAGTCAAGTTGGTTGACTTAGTTTGATAGACAGGAAGAACTATTAGTTTGAAAACCTAATGAGTTGAGCTAGTCAACTTAGTTTGGTAGAAATGAAAAATGATAGTTTAGAAATACATTGAGTTGAGATAGCTAACTAAGTTTAGTATAAAAGGAAAAGTGATAGTCTAGAAACCTATTGAGGCAAGTTGGTCAACCTAGTTGGGAAGATAGGAAAAATGTCAATATATAAATGAGCTAAGTTGATTTGGTTGAATTAATTAAATATAAAAAAATTGACTGTAATTTGGATGATGTTATTGTAGATAGAATTAAATAATTATAATATAAAATACTAAATTGAGTTGTTTGACTTAGTCTATTTAAGCACAATCAACTAGTTTAATATTGGTTGATCTAGTTGATTCCCACAACACATAATTATGTCGATACTAGTCAACACAATCTATAAAACAAAATAGAGAATCAATAAATAAGTATAAATAAAGGTGCACAACTAATTAAATATTTAAATAGTCATCCAAAAACAAAATTAGGAAGATATACTAAAATTATTTGATTGATTTGTAGGCTCCCAAAGATGCTTGTTCGTTGGATAGTGATGGGCTAATATTTCAAATTGTTAACTATAAAGGATTATACATTACCCATATCCAACTAAACTTGGTTTCAAGGGTAATTTAGAAGTAAAATATTGGTGCTAACTAATAATTGATACATCATAAGATCAAATGGATGGTTTGATTCCTAAGGTTTAATACAAAGGGAAATCTTAGGTGTTTCTTAAATACCATGAGGTGAGTGGAAACTATAGATTGTGTTCAAATATATATTATGGATATGAGTATTTTTAAATGCCCATTACACCAAAATATTTTTAAATGATATAAAAATACCATAAATAGAGTATTGTGTAGCCTTCACAATAGTAACTAGGTAGTTTTAAAATTGTCGGTACACATTTTCTAGAGAAATAAAGACAAAGTGAAAATAAAGGTGAAAATCAAGTGGTAAAAACCAATTTATAATTTCTAAAAGTAAATAAAAATGCAACCAACTCTTTTTAAATAAAATGTGAAATTAAATAGTATGAAAGGAAATTCAACTACCTTGCTTATGCTAAAAATGAAACATATAGAACAAGGTTGATCAGGATGATCTAGTTAGCAAATAGAACAAAATAAAGTTGGGTAGGTAGATCTAGTATACTATAAAAATAGGCCTAAAATAAACAAAGTTAGCTAGGTCAAATTAGTATTTTTGGCAAATAATAAAGGCATAGAACTAAGTCAGTTAGGTCAGCATAGTTGATTATGTGATACAATTTTTATTAGAACTAAAAAATTGGCAATCATAGATTGGGAATTTAAGGTAATAAATAATTTTATTCAAAACTAGGAACAAAAAACCAAGAAAATTAAATTACTAAGATGGTTATAATAAACTTGGATGGATTTGAGTAGGTCAACATAGTTTAATGAAGTTGAAGAGTGAAAATTGATATCTATAAAAATCAAATTGGGTCGACCAACTCAACTTAGTGTGTTAGACTAAAGACTAACATATGCATAGAGTGAACATGATCGATTAGATCGATATTTTTATTTTTAAAGATGATTGAATTTTTAAAAAAATTAATAGTATTGACTAGTTCAATATTTTTAGTTAGAAAGGAAGCTAAAGAATTCATAAAATAAATAAGATCGACCATCTTGATCTTGTTTGTTGTGACTTAAAAACTTAAAAATAGAGGATAAATTTATATTAACCAACTTAATATTTTTATCTATGTCTATAAAACCTATATACAAAGGAGAAAATTATGTCAACCAATGTAACCTAGTTAACTGGGAATCATGAATCTACATAGAGAAAATAATACTAAGTTGACTAGCATAACCTAGTTGACTGTAAATGAAAAATTAAAATTGTAAGGGTCAGATTCATGTTGGTTTCACTAGAATGTATGAAACAAATTAATATATATCTAAAACTTATCCTAATTAGTAAATCTAAGATTAGACAAAGTAATAAACTAACATCTATTTCAATACTTTTTATATCAGGAGCAAAATCAAATTAGATTTGTTAAACCTAACTAAGGTAGCACTCATCACACAACATTAAAAAAGAGGGTTATAAATCCTCTATTAAAATAAGACTATGAAATTACCATAAATAGGTCTAAGTACATGAAATAAAACTAATATATTCTTATTAAATCATATAACACAAATGAGGATGGTTAAAACAAATAAAACAATCAAGGGATTATGGTAGGAAAATGGGGGACTAAATCACCTAAAATGGAATATGGAAAGCAAATAAAACCTATAGCTATACTAAGTTCAATTATAGAGGTAATATAAGAAATTATTTAAACATTTAAAACCCTAATACCTTATGCAATGTCTATCTATCAAATCAAATATAATAATAAAAGTTGGAGATACTTACCTTTGAGTGAACCTATCGAGTCTCAATCTCCCCCTTGGGCAATTATGATTTGTAAGGGATTGTTGTTTCGTGTAAGGATCACACAATAGATATCATCTCTAGTATAAAATACTCCTATTTTACATCCAAGACTTCTCATAAGATAAGGTATTTTCCCTCCAAAACAAACCCTAAGCAATGGTTCCTTCAAATGTAGATGTATAGAATTATGAGTTGTAATAATGTGAAAATGAATATTACTCTCTATTGGATTGATATGAGAGTCACATTTATATAAATGGATAGGTCATAAACCTTCAATATTTTTATCTAGCAAAGTCAGCTAAGATGATTTTGTTTTGGAAAAGTTTCCATTAGGCCTCAAACTAAGTTGACTAGGATGAATTAGTTTCTTAATGTGTATCATAACTTTCAAAACAAGATTAGTAAGGCCAACTATGTAGGAAAAAGGGTGATAGGGCTAATAAAACTAACTTTGTAGGAAAATTAGGTATTTTAAATATTTAATGCTTTCACAATCCATAAAATCAATCACAATGTTTTTAGGATTACCATGTTTCCATTTTTTATCTCGATGTTTCAGATCACTAACCATGATCAGTCTTATTTTTACCAAGGAAGGATCATGATTAATGATCTAAAACATCGTAATAAAAAATAGAAACATAGTTATCCAAAAAATATTATGATTAAAATTGGGTATATGCTTAGTTAGGGACTATTTTTAAAGGGTAATTGCTTAGGGAGATGAATAAATGGGATTTATTTGCTTAAGGAGCTAGATAAGTGGGATTTTTAGTGGGTTTATGTATAATAAAGTTAACCAAAAGCCTTTTGAATAACTAATTTTTTTCCCACCCCTTTCCCATAAGTCATGCACTTAGAAAGATTGAAACTTGACAAGTTCCTATAAGAGAGAAAGTGTCAGTAAATGATAAAGTTTAAAAATATTGTTTATGCAAGAAACACTCTAATTACATGGGGTTTCCTGAAGATAACTTGGTTATTCCCATAACCCTATTCCTACCTCTTGAAATTTGATCTCAATTATGTCTACTATGCATGAACTATGGTTTTAATCAACATACATTATCAAATAATAAACCCTCATAAATAGTCGCATGTACCCAAATCAAAAAATTTATTACACAGTCAATCAAGATGTAGTTGTAGTCAATAGACAAGGCTATAGTGTGTCCCTATCCTCCTAGTGTATCCCTTTCATAGCATGATTTTAATTTCTATTTTTATATGTGACATTGTTCACAAGTATTTTCACCCATTTTCCATCCATAGTCAACTTACATGATCAGCAATAAATAAAATCTATTGTGACCAACATGCCCCATTTTAAAAAACTCAAATGAGGACCCTCTTTTAAATTTAAAATTATATTTTTATAACTTACTTGAAATAAATTTATCTAGGATCAAGATAAAAATCATTACCTTAATGTTTGGGTTAAATCTAGGTTATTACAAAAAATTATCATAAGCCTTCCACTTATAAATCTGAGCTTTAGTAGAATGAGGTCTTGGTTTGATTCTAAACTAACAAAGTTGACTGAGTGTTTACCAAGTCACTCTACTAATTTGATTGATATTTGAGTCTAAAGGAATAAATGGGCATGTTTATGGAAGTTATTCAATACATCTATTTGGATTTTGATTTCATGATGTTCATTGAATTTAGGTTTTCATTTGATTTATGGACTAGCTTGGCTAATTAGAGTTACCCAGATATGTGATATTTTCATAATTATTTAAACTATGTAGGACCACCTTTTCAAAATTCCCACTTGATCCAGCTCAGATAGATATTTTATATTATGAGTGACCCTTTTATACTTATTCATTTCATGGGAATTTTTTGGCTAGGACATCACCACACATCTTTTTTTCACTAAGAGTAGCCATCAAATTTAAGTGTGGCAATGTAGTTTGAATTCCAATGATAAATACCTAAGATCTAAAATGGGGCCAGACATTTTAATTGTGTTTGATTACTTATATCAACTAAAATGACTAAATTAAAGACTCCCCAACCATATAAATCAATGGGATCATTCTGTTGTCCCCATCTCATCCTCTAATAGTAATGTAGTGAAGTGTAATTCATGAAATTCTTTGGGAAAGAGGAAATGGACCATCCATGTGTCTCAAACCAACTAATCTAGAGCTTACAGGTAGAGACATGATTTACAAAATTATCTAAGCATATAAATGACAAATATCACACCATGTGTCCTAATCTCGATCATTCATAGCTTTTCAGGTAGGCATACATAGTCATATATTTAAAAGTATATGGAGCAACATGGACCGTCCATGTGGAAACATTTTGTTATCATGGAACCTATCAAATTTTTTAATCTCTTAGGGGTGTTAGAAATGTCATGACCCAAAGAAAGCTTAATGAATGAGGAGATATCACATGGAACCTATTAGTGTTATTAGTCTCTTGAGGGTTTTAGAAATTTTATAACCCCAAGAGAGCCTAACATGTGAGAAAATGTCATGTGCAACCTGTCATATTTATCAATATTTCAAAGATTTTAGAAATGTTATAGCCCTAGGAGAGATTGACCAACCAGAAGATTTCACATGGAAATTTTTTAAAAAGTGGTAGGAAAGGCATGGGACCCCTCAATTTAGCTAGGAAGGAAGTAAATTCAGAACCTACGCTTGATCATAAAACACAACATATCACTCTCATACACCAAAGAGTAGAATGGATTATAGTGTCCTAAGTAAGGAAAGGAAAGATATAAGTTGAACCATAAGCCAATAATGAGATGCCACATGTGCATGGGAGATCCAAGTTTCTAAATTTAATACAAGAGGATATAAAAGATTGATAACCCATCAACACCTAGTTGGCTCATAGAGGAATGTCCAGCTAGAAAATTTACATGGCCCAACTAGAGGATTCCCAAGGCACCATAAGGAATAGGATAGGTGTGTGCCTACCATAATCAACTTGGGTAACTTAGTTATGCTTTGAAAACCCATTTATGTCCCTTTACCATCATCAAATCTAAGTTAAGCATGTGCTTTCAAATTTCTTTGAGTAAATACCAAATTAAGAAATAATCAAGTGTATTGTGCCACCAATATAGAATTGAACTCATGTAAGATTAGCCCCCAAACATCATTAATAAAATATTTATTTATGGATCCCTATAATAACTTAGAGAGATATAATCTACCATTACTACTCCTAACTCCTAAGTATCCTTACTTTCAACATTTTCTTGATCTTTTAGTGCCTCCCTGAGACCCAAAATTATGTGATAAGAAACTCTATAGATCCTAGCTATGGTTACATCCTCTTTAAATCATAGGCCAAAACCTGAATATAGAGATGCCACAATTTCATCATACCTAACCTAATTTGAGCATAATAATAAAGTGTTTTGAGTAATTAATTATGTGTAAAATCCAACCTCAAATGATAATAAAGGTGAAACCTAGCTCTTTAATGAGATTTTTACCCTAAGAAATTTAGGGTTACATAAAGACACTACCAAACCAAAAGTATTCCCATATGTTGATCTCTTTAGCAATGTGTCAAAAAAACCTATGTGGGTGCATGATGCTACCCATAATTTAATTTATTCTATAGGGTCTATAAAAAAATAGTGGACATATCTAGAACTACTTTTAAGTATTGTTATAACCTCCTAGAATACACCCTATTTTATGACTAGGGAATTTTGGAGACATGGAGTGAGACACATGAGATATATGAGGTCTTCTAGGATTGGTTCATTGATCTTGATTAATGGATCAAAAAGGAAGATATCAATACATACCCCATTCATCTCCTTCAAGATAGAGTTCAAATAGGGATGATCTTGTTGAATTAGTTGTTTGGAATGAAGGATGTCATTCATGTGAACATCCTCTAGGTGCCTCTACTAAATATCATCCTCAATGGAAACTAGGTCCATGACCTCAAGATCCATATCAACTTTAATCTAGTTAAGGGTGTCAATGAATCCTAAGGGAGTGGCAATTTCTACATATTGATCTATATTTTGGAACTAGTAAGTGGCACCCTCACATTCAAACCTTTTGTATTCTCATTGTGGATCCCCATTGACTCCTTTTTTCATGTTATTTTCTACAAGATATATGTGCACCATTATATAAATAACATCTAGGACATATGTGAATCTTTATACTTAGTAGTTTACATGGCCAAAAATGAGAGGCCCATACCATGCCTCTCAAAAAAATCAAGAGGACATTCCTACCCATAAGATTTTATTGGTACTATAAAGGCCACACCATCATCTAAGTTGAATTCATATGGTAATCCCCTTTCCTCCTACCCTATCAGGTCCCTAACCATCTCACTCAGTATTAAATTACTTATTAGTTAGTTTTATGTGTCTTGGGTTACTCATTTGATCACTAATATAATGCATGCTCAAAGTTTTCAATCTTCATATGCCATTAGGAGTACAAGAACCTACCTAGCCTATTCAAGATGATGCATAACATAAATCCATACACCCCGAGGAGGGCCAAACATAGAGAATGGTATCCCTCAGGGGTCATCAATGATCATTTAGAAAGATATGCATCTTAACTCAACATCGCATACCATAATGAGGCCAGCAAAGATGATGAGATTTATCTCAATACGGCTAGTGATGTAAGTTTTCACAAGGTTGGAGGCAATAAATAAGAAAGGGAAGAAGGCCCAATTTAGGCTAGTCACTGAGGAAATTCTAACCCAATATCCTCATGATCTTCTAACATAGCCTAAGGAGGATATTCATGTAACTAAATTGCATATTTTTAGGATGATTATATAAAGGGTCCCTATGTATTCACCTCCATAAGCTTCACCTCCCCTAGTCTTGATTCCATATTTACCACTTCCACTTCCATGGGCCCCTCTACCACTAACAACATAAGTTTTACTCTTTAACATCAATATTAGCCCTAAGATGAGCATAGAGTGAGACCAACAAGTGGAACCTATATAGATTAATTCCCATATTATTGGTATCCCTCTATGACCCATCGTACTACATCTAAGATTCCCTACTCCTACTAGGCTTATCACAATGAGGTCTCCCCTAATTTTTATCATGTTGAATATTTGATTCACCCAAGTCACTTTGGATATAGCCATGTTTGGAATTATCACTTATTAATTTCAATCCACCCATCCCATTTCACTTATAGGAATATTTTTGGCCCACCTTTGGTCTCTTGAAGTCTTAGTTATGTGGCCTCCATCTTCAGGAGTGTCAAGTTTGATTCAACTAGCCTCTACAAACCCAGGAAGAGATCATATTCTAGCAGATCATAGGTTAATGGAATGAACATAAATTATGGTATCCATGCCATTATCCCCATTATTTAATCCTCTAATGTGTATAATTCTAGTGGCCCCCAGATCTGTTGTGCCTACATCTACTCTTCCATCATTTTATGTTATTCTAGCAATAATTTCCACTATGATCTTTCAATTACCATGGTCTAGGATGTTCCAAGGACAAATACCCTAAAAAATAATAAAGTGATGTTCTATTTAGCTAATCAGGGTAAAAGACCCAATAAGAAGCAAAATGTATCTCCCTTATAGACTTCTATTTATCTTACTTCTCCCATTTTTCCCTAGTCATCTTTCTTAATCACCTTTAGGTTTTAAGGATTCAACTTTAACCAATTGATTTATTTATTATTATTGAACACTCACATACTAGGTGACATTAACCCATAGTTAAACATGACCCTAAATAGTGGCATGCCTAATTATTCCCATGAGGATCTTCATTTGTCTTACCTCCTTTTTCTCACATGCCTCCTTCTCCTCCATTCCTTTCCTCCTTCTTTCCTTCATATTACTTCATTTCCCTACTTTTATACCTATTCCATATAGTTATACCTTTAACATCCACCTTATTCCTCTTTCACCACCTTGGGATTTGTTGCATGCCTAATCCAAGTTGGTCCCCTACAACTTAATGAAGCACATAGGATATAAATGATCTATCATGGTGATCTTAAGGTCCAATGGGAGTTCGATAGATAAATTGAGAGTATGAAGAAGGTTATCATGTAGATATTTACTTAGGAAGGTGACCCAATCATGTGGAAGACTGAGCAAGATCTCTTCTCCCTCGTTAAAGTAATAACTGAAAGTGAAGAAAAGAGGGTAGCAGAGTACTTAGTCTTAGTACTCTAAGACATGAGGGACCTCATGGATAAAATGATGGAGGATCTTAGGGAGGAGGTGAAAATTTTGGATTCTTAGGTAAGGATCACCTTCTCCACAAGCTTATTTATCAAAGTGGAGGCATCTTTCACCCAATTGTTCATCATATTTAGGGAAGTGACAAAATCCTATCTAAAATCAAAGACATCCTCTAAATGATGTAGACATATTAGGAGAGTATTAACCAAGTGGATAATAAGTGTAAGAAGTTGTCTATTATCATTAATAATGAGATTTTCTTAGGATTTAAGTTTATTCCCCTTATATACTTTAACATATACCATACCTTTTTAGGATCTATGAGAATGTCCATTGAGGAGTGGTTAAACAAGGCCCAAGTGACCATCAATCCACTAGAGAAAATTAAGGACAAAATCCTTACTTATTTCAAGAATGTTAGTATTTCTTTGCTCTTCCATAATGATGGCACCCTACTAGGGAGAGGCAATTTTGGGGCCCATGTGGCACACTTTGACAAGATTATGAAGAGAAATGTTACATCCCAATTCTCTCATTATATTGATTTACATAATTATTTGTGGATTATTATGGTTATTAAATTGATTTATTACTTTTTAACTTAGTTATAATTCATATGGTATTATGCAATAGATGTATATTACTTAAATATCATGATTTCATTATTATGAGATGGATAATTATGAATTTTGTACATAATTATTATGATATAATTGTTATATCATTATTTTATATGTATCATGATATACTTGAATAACTGCCTTCTTATCATGAGTTAGATGCTGGAGAATTTATCCCTCAGAGCCTAATAGAGGGAAAGCATCATCAGAGAGGATGATGTAAATGGAGATGGTGAAGGATGATAGAGGAATTTTTAATACCTATGTACACAACACATTAGATTTAAATTTTATATGCATTGTGTGTTTGGAGTGTTAGAATTAGTATGTTTTGAAAGTAAATTGTAGTTAGACATTAG